>JARKHS020033583.1:0-50000 GCA_030143305.2 Amblyomma americanum | reverse complement strand
ATGAGCAGACGACTCAGCGCGTATACCTGCGTACACCTCTCTCTCTCTCTCATTTAACCCCCCCTCCCCGGAGGACCCAGGACCCAGAACTCGTTTTCGTATTTGTGAGGCACACCTGTGATCTCCTAATCTCTGTGTCGTAATGTGCGAGCTGGTGGAAGACGCCGTTACACACGAACCATCGGCACTGTGTTCTAGCTGTTCGCGACCGAGTTCGTGTGTTGCGAGAGCACACAAAAGTCAATGTCAGCTCACAGCCCTGTCACTGTTGCAAAAGAGGACGACTGCGCATATTCGATTTGCGGCTAGCGCATCGGAGAGGTCGCTGGGTGGTGGAGACGCTCCGTCAATTTTGATCATGCGGGACTGCATCCGAGATGAGTCTTGCCACCGTGTGCCCGTTTATACGTTGGCGGATCGGGATGACGACACTATTGCGAAAGACCAGCCAGATGTGGCGTGCGAAGGCGCGCATGCATCTTGCGCTGAGCCGTTTGCTTTCGTCGTTGCGTCCCTCATTGTTTGGTTGTACAGCCTCCGGCACACTCAACACGAACGACGGACAGCGCCACGAAACGTTAGCCCATTTACCTTGGTTAGCCGCCAAGTGCGAGGTCATGCTCTCATTACGTTTGCGGCAGCACACGATAACCGGCACACAATTCGATTTGATTGCTTTTTCGCCTGTTCCGATCGCCACGTAGACAGCGCCCTCGTGAGGAGAGCGTTGTTCCGCGGTTCGTCCGCGGCTGAGGCCTCGCGCGCCCTAGTGTCGCGTTCAGGTTCTCTCATCGCTGCAATCCGACATTGTGCGTGAGTTGCCGCAGCTCATGCGACATTGTAGTTCAATCGCAAGGCTGCCAGTCTAACAGAATAAAGGTTATGAGCAATGTGCTGTCCTTAAGGCAAAAAAAATTACAAACGAAGTCGTACAAATGGTAAGGTTTGATAGCAAATAAATCTGTCGCGTGAAATTGTGTTAAGTTCTTTCTCATCTCTTCGTTCTCTGGCAGCTCGAGTCGGTTTGTTTATGCAGATACGTACTTTGGCTTGCCTCTTCGTCAGCCTTGCTCTGGAAATCAGTATTGAGCAGGGAAAACGTTAGGGCGCCATCGATTTTAGTTAGGATTGTGAGGTCCTTGCAACAACGTAAAGTGCTAATTTGAGACCTGAAAAAAAAAAGACATGCTCTAAGTCTAACCTGGAACACAGGCCAATGATCACTGCGGGGTAAAAAAAATATAGCAACGTTGAAGCGCCGCAGGCTTCAGCGTCAGCTGATCTGCAGATTTCGAGGTCTCATTATTCAACTGAATCTGATATTTTTTGAGTGAACGTTACTGCAATAATTATTTTGTCACTATTTTATTTGGTGCTTTGATAATCACGTGATAGATCCATTGGCACAGACCTTTTTTCTTTCTCAAAAGAAAGCATTTTCTCTTCTTGAGCGCTACTTTGAATGCGTTTTTCAATTTTCTGTCTGTGTGCTGGTAAACTCCACGTAACCGGTTTTCACGAAAATTGCAAGTATTTGTACGCTCACGAATGTACCTACGAACCGCACGCTCAATGACGAACGTATCTGGCACGACCAAAATATCTTGGCTCCTCCGTATCCGATCTCGGGCTCGGGGGCGGAATGGAGTCACTTATTCGTATGCTGCTGTCTCTAGTTTAGTTCGACGCATGCTCACATGGTGACTGCAGCCCAAACAGAGCAGATTGCTCGCTACCGGCGCTCTCTCGTCGTCCTCAGCGTCACGCCGTCAGTGTGTAAATATCTCAAGAAAGGGGGGGGGGGGGGGAGGATGAGGGGGAGGTGGTGTCGCCGATGGTGAAGCCTGCGCATCTCTACATCGGTCAACTACGACGCCAAAGTAGCCAAGGCCGCTGAGATTGTTTCGGATCCGGTCGCCACAGCACGCGCAAGCCCACAGCAGTTTCTAGCGCACCCACACTCTCTCTCACATCTTGTTCGCCGGCCATGTGATTGAAGACGTTTTTTTTTTCTCGAAACAACGAGAATACAGGGGAACTTTCCTTTAGGAGAAGATGCTGCCGAAACCCGGCACTATTGAGCCTGTGCTGCTGAATAAAATGAAAGGGCTCTTGCCCTCGTTCACGACACGTCTCCGAACAACCTTTCTTTTTGGCAATAGATTTCAACCTCAAGAACGTCTGTAGCTCATCGGCACATGCTGTTCTGACCGGAACCAGATCGAGTTGTACGCAGTTCGGCGTTAGTGCGTGTTTACGCGGTCTGAGGCAAGGATCACTAACGCACAGCGCGCGGAGATGATGGTGCAGTGCGTGTCTACGTGTACTTCTGGAGGAAAAACGACGCTAGATAATGCAGCCTGTCTCGTCTAGGGGTGCCCGCCTACCCCGTCCGGCGCTTCGCACTGGTGATGTATTGCAGTACGGTGGAGGACAAACGCAACAACGGTCTTTCTCCCGGCGGCTAATTTATCTTCACTTTTGCTTCTTTCTTTGTATATCTCTCTACTGCGGAACCATCGTAGGCAGTGACGGCAATCAGTGCACGTGTCCGTGATGGGAACAAAAAGAATAAGTAATGACACTCGCATCGGAAGTGGGAAGGTCACTCCGGCCGTTAAGCAGCTGCTGTCATATTAATGTTGACATCGCCCAGAGTTCTCTGTAAGTTGTTCTCCCCACAGTAGACAGCTGGTATGTCGCCTTGTAAATCTGTCCCTGTAACCAACATATTGGCTTATTAAGGCTGGGCTATGAACACTGCGCAGACAAGTTGCTGCGAGCAGCACCACCGGGCGCCTACAATCCCTCGTGAGCTTGCAAGCCTAACTTAACTGGACTGGGACAGGCAATAACTTGTATGAGTAAATTGCACTGGCGGCAGAGGACTGATGATGGGGGGAGGTGAAGACATCACAAATTCTAGTAACCGGAGGCGCTGAGAGGTCATGTGAGGAATTACGTCATTATACTAAGAACCAATCAGAAGCACTGAATTGGCCATGTGATCTGTGAATGGCCGCTTTGTCTTGTTACAGCACCAATGCTTAACCAAAAATAAGCCATTATTACCTGGGCAGTAAAATGTGACGATCGCAATCAAAGGTGACGAAAGTTCCTATAGCATTAGGCAGCCACCTCATACGCGCACTTTAACGCGAGAGCGTTAAAGACTCCGTTACACAGAAAATCCGGCGTCGGCGTTGTCGGCGTTGTGAGCGAAAAATAGGGTGGCGAAGGGTCGCCTAGGTGGCGACCCACCGAAGAAGAAACCTTGGTGGCGCACTTAGGTGGCGTGATCTTGTGGCGCAATCGCAATCTTCCCGCCGGATTGTGAGCAAACTTACCATCGTGTCAGGTGAGTGTTAAATTAATGATTGTTCACGAGAGGTTACTCGAGAAGAGCAACTTGGGTCGCACAAGCCCCATCAAGTTCAGCGCCTGCCATCTCAGGGGAGTGGCGCATCCCTTAACCTATTTTCTATAGCGGAAAGAGTGGTACGAGCTCATGGGTTCATGGCGAAATGTTTGGGCGGTCATGTGTGCATCGAATGGATTTACTCTTTTGGTTTGTTTTATGGTGCACACAATATTGCGCATTTAGAGCATGCCTAAGCGACACATTAAACTGCAATGAATGCTGAAGATCACGCCTTTTATTTAATAGTTTTCCGCGAGTAGTGACCTTTGATAAATCTCACTGTTCAGTCCTCGAGCAATTCACCGTTCGAGATGGCTCATAGAAGAACTAGGTCTTCTAGTGTTGCTCAGGATTAATAGATGGCTCTTAAATTGCTCTTGTGGAAGTTATCTGCCCATCTCTCTATGTTTTCGATTGTTAGCATCGAGAGAATTGTCTTGAAATATGAAGGCTTTAGCAGAAACTCTGCGTGCGGAAGCTGCGCTTGCTGAGCACACTAACAAAAGGAAAAAAAAGAGTGGTGGGATTTTAACGTAGTTAAACCGAATAGACGTGCGAAAGCATGCGTTTAGATTGGTTGCTCATGGTTTTGCTTTGCTGGGTGGCCGGTACGTCAGGCAATCATATTACACTCAGATTAAACTCTGACCGAGGTTAAGCTGATCTGATCTGTTCGCACCGCAGATGAAACTTGATGAAGACGACGACGTGCAATGCACAGTGCGAGAGTGTGTTGCAGTTTAACACGCTCCCACGTGCTTTTCCTTTTTATTAACTGCGTTCAGGTGAATAGCCACCCGATTCTTGGCCGATCCCCCAGTGTGGGTATGTGCCATCTTTTGATAGGCTAACAACAACAACATAACACGAGCCGTGATCGGCTGCGGCTATAGCATTGTGCTCTCGTGCAGTTGGCATCGAACCTGATCTGTTCGCACCATCATGGATTCAAAAACCAAATCGCGTCAATATTACTTTATTTCTGCATAGCCTGTTGCTATTCTAGGTCTGGCCAAGGTCACCCTCAAAGTCAGCCTCCCATTGGCTGCAGCTGGCTCGACACTCCTCAAACTAATCGGAGCTTTGCCAAGTTACTCCGAGGCTTCGCAGAAGATTCCTGGTTGGGTTCGACCGTGTTAAGTAGTGCTTTTCGCATTAAAAGCATAGAAGCTTACCAGGATAGCTTCCCTTTCTTTCTTTCATTTAACTGGTGGCAGGAACGGCTTCCTAATCACACGCTGACTAACTTCGTGCGGTCGCTCTCTACGTCCGAAGATCGCGGCCTGTTCCCGCTTTTCCATCATGCGTTTACGGCCGCACGCAAACAGAAGATTGCCTCACGTCGAGCTCAAGGTGCTTTTTCGTGCGGCGCACCATAGTAGCCCACCTATGCCCAAAGCGCGGTCGCCTAAGTGCCGTTCGCTTGGGAGTCACCCCTTCTCCGACCTCAATCAACAAAGAGCGACATTTCCTCCGCGCTAATCGTCCGTGACAGCCACGACGGGTCTCACGGATGACGTTGATCTACTTGCGATGGGAGGCGCTGACTTCCGGCAACAAAACGCACGCCGCCGCCACCGTCAGTTATTAGCGAAAGGAGCCGCCTTCTTCCCCTCGCCGGTGCGATTTCTTGACGTCGGCCCCTTTTGTGTACGCCCGCTGTCCGTGCGGCAGGTGGGCTTTGGTTACTGCACCTGGTGGAGTGCGGAGCGCATTATGCTTTCATGAATCGCTGATAGGGGCCC
The DNA here is from genome assembly GCA_030143305.2 of Amblyomma americanum. Lineage (NCBI taxonomy): Eukaryota > Metazoa > Arthropoda > Arachnida > Ixodida > Ixodidae > Amblyomma > Amblyomma americanum. Next base: position 44,834 of record JARKHS020033583.1, on the reverse strand, counting down.
TCTTTTTCCATAATTGTGATGCAGATGCAATAACCTTCAGCGCGGGACGGCGCCTAAAGACACGTATGTGTGCTTTGTGATGTCGTTGCACGCTAAAACACGCGATGTTGTCGAAAGTTAGCTCGAGCCCTATATCATAGATGGAAAAAATATTTCGAAAACTATTTGAATTACGTGCCTAATTACTTTCACGAATATAGCAAATATGTAATAAATGACATTGCCAATTACTGCTTAGAAGAGTAATGCCGTTACATTAAACTTACTTATGGAGCGTATCTGAAATTACTTTCCCTTTTTTTCCCCAGTTCCAAGGGGAAGGCTAAGGCCTACGGGCACTCTCTCCATGCGCAACTTAGCTGGCTTGCTGGCACAGACTTTTCGCGCGTCGCTGCTGCTTTCGAGGTGCCTGACTCGGCAATCTAGAGACCAAATCTTTGCCGACACCAACAGCTGTGGTGTTATTAAAAAAAATTACTGGGCCACTTAAGGGATTACGTGCGAGTACTCCGAAAGCATTGCGATTCTATTTCAATTCCATTCTAATTCTATTAAAATTTTATTGCTATTTTATTGTTTTGTAGTTGGTGCAGTTGTATGCACTAGTACTAACCATTACTGGTTGACCTTGCGTACTTTCCCGCCTTTAATGACGTTACAGCGGTTCGACCAATCATGAGTTTTGTCACACAAACACTTTTTGGGTGACGCCGGGTCTCGTGTAGTTGAGCCATCTAATGATTTCGCATTAAAAGCGATTTCGACAGTAATTCATAGCTTTGCTACCAAATTACTCCCGAGAGCAATTCATTGCATAATAAATTACTAGACCACAAAAGTAATTCATTGTACACATTCCTGAGAAGTGAATTAAAAAAACTGTAATTTGATGAAAGTAATTTTAGTTACTGGCATGTCTTCCCTCCGTTACAATTGTTCTTTCTCTCTTTCTTATTTCGTTCCCTCCTTCCTCGCTTTCCTCACAGCGCAGTTGAGGTGTCCACCGAACGCTAGAGGTTGACATCCGCAACTACATGTACGCAATAACTATTACTATGCAAGTAATCCCACTACCCTTGCCACTACAACAATACTACTGCTACTACTACTGCTACTACTACTACTTCTGCTACTACTACTACTACTACTACTACTACTACTACTACTACTACTACTACTACTACTATTACTACTACTACTACAACTACTTGTGCGCGTACTACCACCACTACCACTAGCACTAATCATAATAATAGTAATACTGCTAGTACTAGCGGTGTATTGTTACCCGTTCATTGCCGTTACACCACTATTTACACCGTTTACACGAGCTGAATGACTACTACAACTGCTATCACTACCTCTAATAATTGCAATAATAATACTGCTAGCAGTAATACTGTGCTGCTTCCTGCTCATTCCCGTCTGCACGTTCATTTTTGTTTTTCCGGACCACTACTACTACTGCTGCTGCTTCTACCAATACTAGTTCTTTCCGGACAACTACTACCACTTCTGATCATGATTATAAATTTTTATGGCGCAAGGGCGTCTGTGGCCAAAGAGCGTCATGACACAAGGTAGTTTCGACTTCTCAAGGTAGGGTCAAATACCCATATCCAAAGCATTTCACCCTAAATAAGCCAAGCACAAGACCAGGGGAGAGCTTGCACCCATTGTATCACCGTTGGGTACCCGGCGGCACTGGGGATCGAGCTTCTACTGCCACTACTTTTATAGTACTTCTACCACCACTACTATTAATACTACTACCGCCATTACCACTGCTGGCACTGTTACTACCAATACGAGTAGCAACGGTTACTACTGCTATAGTACTGTACCACCACCACTACTACTGCTGCGACAACTACTGCCGCTTCTAGCGCTTTTACTACTACTACTACTACTACTACTACTACTACTACTACTACTACTACTACTACTACTACCACTACTACTCCCAATAGGGCTACTAGTACTGCTACTGTTACTCGTGTGTGGTCCCCTTTCGTTACTGCGTGCACTTACCGTACGGGAGCCGCTTACAATGAGCTTATTTTTGCTTTTCGGGTGCGAGAACCGGAAGCACCAGCTTAAAAAAGAACAGATGAATTTAGGCTACCTCCATCGAAGGAATAAGAGTTAGGCTCGAAGATCAAAACAAGCAGCCGACAACAGACTGCACGTCATTGTCAAAGAGACGAAGCGACCCGTCCCTTCATATGCGGTGGAGGCCAGTGTCGGCACAAATAAGAGAGCAGCTTCGTGTCTCCGCCGCTCTCTTCCTTCGCGCACGTATCATTTTCTGCGCGCTCACGTTTCACCTCCGCTCTCTGCTAGCTGGCACACCCCGCGTGGAACCTCGCGAAGAACAAGAAGACGCTGAGCTTGGAGTGTTCCCAGTCTGTTCAGGCGCGCCGCTTATCTTCGGCGAAAGGCGGAAGAAGATCACGTCTTGGTCGAATCATAGCAGCAGCCGCAACAGGAGTAGCCATGACAGCTGGAGTCCCTGGGGATGCAAGAAACGTCAGTGGCTGAATGCTGCTTGTCCGCTGCACACTGGCGGAGGAGCGCCACTTTATGTGCCATCACGACCACAAAAAGCAAGGAAAAGGGAACTAGAGGGAAGGAGGAATTTTATTCTTCCGAATTTCTTGTGTCGTCGTCCCACTTGCTGCCATCTCCACCCTCAAGGTTGTAAATGGGGCCTAGACAACCGCACTCTAAACGGCCGAGTTGGATCGAATTTTTTGCCTTCGTGTTCTCATTGCCGTCAGCGGGACGAGTGTGGGCGTCGAATCCCGACTACGAAGTGGAAGGACGACGCCGAGGTGTGTGCGCAGCACTCTTTCCAGACGCCGCTGTAATGCGACGAGATGCGAAAGCGGAGCACACTCAACGAAGCACGTGGTGTTTGGGAAGCGTCCGCTGCAGCGGTTCCTGTGGTTAAAGGAGCATTCCGCGCCACTGTCTGCGCCCAGCCTTTTTGTTGTTGTTGTTGTTGTTGTCTTGTGCCTATTTTATGGTACTGACCGGCGCAGCATCAGATACTCTAGTCCCGTTATCCAACATCGAATACGGAAAGCGTAGCAGTTTGAGAGTTACAGCCGCACCGTAATAGTGTGTACCGTTCGATACAAGGCCGTCTCCGGCGCTCCGCTGATACTTAGTTTATCCCAAGTGGGACATGTGAAAACCAATAGTCAAAAGTGTAGCTTCCAGCCTCTGCTTCTGGAATTGTTATTCGATTCACTCTTTCACATGTCCAGCGCATGCTTTATTTAAAAGCACACTTGAGGTTTCCTTTTAGGAATTTGCTTTAAAAAAACAGGTATCAATAGCGAATACCTTTCCTCATCCGCGGGGGCAAAAACGGAGCGCGTTGCGCAGCTTTGCTCTCCTATACTCTAAGGCCATTGACAGCCGATGTTTATTCAGACTGTATTACGGGCGATATGGTATTACGTCAAAAGACAGCTCGTACTTTGAAGGAAAGATGAAAATGAAAGCAAAAAGGGAAATCGTTGTAAAAAACAAATATGCTGCCACCGGCTGGAAAGCATTGAAGTAACGAGCTTTAGTTGTTTGGTAGAAATTGTGAGCTGCCGAGTGCTGAGGTCACGGCCGCCATGTCAAGTATAACCATAACTAAATATTGCCCTAATTAGGCGATATTGGTGTCTAACGTGTACCAATAACTGAGCCCGTTAAGAATATGCCATCAGTTAGATTTTGACGTCATCTGTTAATTATCAGCAAATAAATTTAAGCCTAGCAAGGATCATCAAGGCTGAACCACACAAAAGTGAAAAGGCCATACGATGCCAGGGCTAAGCAGTTCCAAAAAGAATTTTTCCCATGCACAATCGAACAATGGAATCGCCTGCTTCCTTTGATTTTTCAATGTGCTAACATTAATAGCTTTCAGCGTTCTTTGCAAACTTACCTCTTGTAACCTTTTCCGGCCTGGGCAGCACTCTTGCGTGCAGTATTTGGAAATAAATAAATAAATAAATAAATAAATAAATAAATAAATAAATAAATAAATAAATAAATATTAACTTTATTATTTAATACTGATGTCTACCGTTTCTACCCATCTAGGTGACTCCAAATGTCTCATTCGTTTTATGAAGACCTCAATAATTACTGAGTTATAAGCGATTAAACATAGTCATGTGAGTAGTTAATTATGATGTCACAGAATCTGTGACCTCACCAATCAATCACTAATTCGACATGCTAATGACGTAAGCAATCAGTCAGCAATTGGGTTGCTATATCGATTTATTATGGGGCCGCCATGTTGAATTCCTCGGAGTTACAAAATGTTTACGCCAAAGAGAGGTGGTAGCAGACCCCACGAAATCGAGAAACGTGATGAATAAGAGCTTTTCTTGTCTTTCTTGACTTTCTTGACGTCCTTGAAATTTAAGAGCTAAAGTCAAGAACGTCAGATTATTAAAAAGAATACGACCGATTCGAGACACGTTCATGCGGTGCGCAACTCAGCTGCTCGTCGATGATAAGAAGCAGACGGCAGACGGCGAGAGGAAATTCGAAGGGGGGTTGTGTGTTGGAAATGGGCTCAGCACGTTTTTCTGTATCGCGTTGGCTTCCCTCCTGAGCGGGAAGAAAAAATTTAGGGCGACCAATTGGATTGGTGCGGAGGGAACGCGATAGCATTTCTCTTCCACTCGCCAATATATTCCAACTCTGATTGTATTCCAATTCAAATCCTATTCTAATTTTTATTATATTCTAATTTTGATTCGATTCCATATGATTCTGACCTGACTGTGCTTCAATCGTTGTTCAGTTGGTATCCGTAATTACCTCTGTTATTAATTTTTGTTCCGTCAGTCTTAGTCATTTTAACTTAGGCTCCCTAATTCTTAGTCCAGCGTCCCCCTCCTTTCCCCTGCCAGCGGGTAGAATGAGAGGGTGAAGGGGAAACGGGAAGGTGAAGAAAGGAAGTGGAAGAGAAGATACTAATTTGTAAGGTGGCAGGTGTTGCACGTGACAGGTGTGGCCACCTGCCAGAAAGGGGAATGAGGGGGCGAGGAGGACTGTTGGCAGGTGGCAGGTGTTTTTGGTTCCAACAAGTTTTCTGTGCTACCGCAAAAGAAAAAGGACCGTAAGTGTAAGCCAGGGACGAAGAGTGCAGTGAAGGGGTGTCGACTGAGGTAGAGCTTCGCATCTGTGGTAGACGCTGTGCTTATAATCTGTCGCCACACTGACCCACGCGAGTTTCCCATCAATATCCGTCCGTAATCTCTGCGCTAAGAAATTAGGCGCAACATCGCCCCTCCCCTCCCCACCCACACATCAGCACTTCTTCATTTGCTTGTCCCCCCCCCCCCCTACCCCCCACCTTTTGTTGTCTTGGGAAAACGTGCGAGAAGCGGCGGAGCCCACCAACGGTTCCGATTGGGAGAACACAATCAAATCGGCTCCATCGCAATGTTAGCGAAGTGACAATCATGCCTTTTTGCCCCGCTTCATCATCGACCGGCATAAAAAAAATGAAGGAAAGATTTAAAGAAATGCCGTCGCAAGCAGAGGGCGCTCCTGGCTCATTCCCTCTACCACGCCACATTCCTGGCTTGACGTGGAAGTGCAGGAGAGAGGAAAATAAGCAAGAGCTGCATTCCCCAAGGTGTGGGCGAACATACGGAACATATATGGTCGCATTCGTGATGAAGAACACGATGAGCTGACTTGCAATAGTGTCATTTCTTTCCTTCCTTGTTTCTTCCTTTCTTTCTTTCTTTCTTTCTTCTTTCTTTCTTTCTTTCTTTCTTTCTTTCTTTCTTTCTTTCTTTCTTTCTTCCTTTCTTCCTTTCTTTCTTTCTTTCTTTCTTTCTTTCTTTCTTTCTTCCTTTCTTTCTTTGTTTCTTTCTTTCTTTCTTTCTTTCTTTCTTTCTTGCTTGCTTGCTTGCTTGCTTGCTTTCTTTCTTCCTTCCTTTCTTTCTTTCTTTCTTTCTTTCTTTCTTTCTTGTCCTTCCTTTTTTCCTTTTTTCTTCCTTTTCCTTTTTTTTCTGTCTGGCACGAGAGACGCTACAAGGTTTTGCGCAGTCTGCAGGGCGTCAAGTGGAGGTTACACTAACCGGCTTTGTTCCTTCATACTTTTTCTTCTAACCATCGTTTCTCTAGGAGTCGTAAGATTTTCTTTCGCGCCAAACTCGAGCGAGGCTCTGTTAACGCAAATGCGCGATGTAGTCCTTATTTACTGCGTTTTTGTACGTATCACGTCGACCTTCTTTTTCGTCTCCCTGTGGTAAGTCCGATGGCCCGCACACGTCTCCCTACATAATGGATATGGTCGAGAGCTGTTGGAGAAGGACACAGGGACGCTCTGCATTCTTCCTATGCTTGAGCGAAAGGAGCTGCTTCACGCCGAGGACAGGTGCCGGCGAAACACGCTGTTCCTGTAGTCCGCTGTCGCAGGATGAGTTGTGCACCGCGCCTATTTATCACATTAAATTATTTAAAAACCTACTGGTCGGTTCTCCGGCCTCACGGAAAGCGTTAAATGTTGAATACCCGAATATGAGATCACGTCTCTAGTATACCACACGCGATGGTCGCCTCTCCTAAAAGCGTGAACACAGCAGGCGTTTTGCCTCGGTAACAAAACTTCTGGTCGTGTGTGTGGATTTGCGATTATCTGGTCGAGGTGGCGTCACGTTTGTGTTTCTTTTCTTTTTTTTTGAGAATCGACCATCCATTTGCACTGACAGTCCCTCTTTTTCGAGCAGGTACAAGCGTGCAGCAATTCGCCTGCCCGATGTAAAACAATACTAGTGCCCTTTTGTTTATCCAGCTGTCGACCTTGCCAGTCTTGACTCGTACGCCCGTCACACTGGAGCCCTGAAGTACACAGCGTTTCCACAGAAGTGGCTGTGCATAAATGAAATATCAAAACTTGAAAGCGCTTCTCAGTAGGGGAACACTAGTTGAGCTTCAAGCATGGTTTGCTGCGTGTTAGAAGTCTGAAATGGACATTTATATGGAGCAATTTAGTAAATTTCAGTTGAAGAAAGATGCCGTCGAATGTGCCACTGACCTTCAGGCGAGATACAATTCTGCTCTGCCTGGAGGATGTGTCGCAATGTGAAATTCGCCGGAAAACTGGGAAGTCAATGAGTTCGTCAATAGGGTAATTCAAGCCTACATTGTCGGATACGGTGATCTCAGTGACGCTGCACGCCCAGGTTGTGAGCGTTTCACTTATTTTACTGCTGACCTACAGATTGCTGCAGCTACCATCACCGATCCATTCCAGAGCTCAAAGAAAATCAGGGGTTACATTGGACTAAACATGAGCGTAAGCACAATAAGGAATCGTCTCCAAGAAGCTGGATTAAGCGAATGCGTGTTGGCGCAGAAACTGTAATTAACTGCAGCACAGAAGGCACAGCGCCGGGCAGTTGCTCGAGCCCGCGAGAAGTGGACAGCCGACGATTTGCGGGAAGTTGACGTCATTGATGAGTCGACATTCTTCACAAAATATGTACAGCAGCGCGCATCTGACGGTCCTTCAATTAGGTATTCGCTAACACTATTAATTTATGTAAATTGTCTGCTAAAGTATGTCGCTTTAACTCGCAGGTAGCCACGTGTAAATAAAAGCATAAAAGTAAATTGAGTTTGACCTTTTACATAGTTCTTTATAGGGGGCTATTCTAGATGCGCAAACTGCAATGTGTTCATTTTCTTGCCTCGTGCCCTGTGAAACTAGGCTTTGAGTTTGGTGCCTTTTCAATCATATATTGTGTGGCAGCTGATAACTGTCGAATGTTTCCTTCGTTAATCAGGTACCTGCTTGGGTCTACATCGCATGTAATCAGCAGTGGCCGCTGTTCAGTGGAGGTGTGAGTCGCGATCAACGCAGAAGGCTATTGTGATGGGCTAGAGCACATCTGCTCCCGTGTGTGTCGGACTGGCCTTTCAGATATCAATGCTGCTTGCTGCAATATGACTGTGCACACTACGCAGGTCGTCAAAGCTCTCCTTGAGACACGAGCTGTGCAGCCGTTAGATTGGACACCAAAGGGTTCTGATCTAAATATACTCGAAGACATATGGCGCACATTTAAGTCCAGTCTAGCTCGTATGAACCAGAGCACAAGTACAGTCAGCCTTTGGGAGAGAATTCCAAACGAGTGGGAAAACTTGCGCGAACGAACTTGATACGTTGACACTTTTTATGAGCGTTTGGCTCAGCTCATGGCTCATGTTATCTTCGTGAATTGGGAATTCACCAGCTATTAATACTTTGATATTGCTCTAAAATAGCTATCGCGATATATTTTTGTTTCCATCCGGTATACCATTCCATCTCGCATGTTTCTTATTCGCAATATTCTTTACTTTTGTTTCTCCGGTGCTAATAAAGCCCATTTTTCTTGAAGTCTCTGCTCGGCTCCTATCTCACCATTGGTCACTGCCGTTGAGCATTCATTTTATGAACAAGTCAATGCTGCCAATAAATTTGCTATTCTATAATCATCAGTGGTTAGGGCGCTCGACTACTGATCCGGAGTTCCCGGGTTCGAACCTGACCACGGCGGCTGCGTTTTTATGGAGGAAAAACGCCAAGGCGCCCATGTGCTGTGCGATGTCAGTGCACGTTAAAGATCCCCAGGTGGTCGAAATTATTCCGGAGCCCTCCACTACGGCACCTATTCTTCCTTTCTTCTTTCACTCCCTCCTTTATCCCTTCCCTTACGGCGCGGTTCAGGTGTCCAACGATATATGAGACAGATACTGCGCCATTTCCTTTCCCCAAAAACCAATTATTATTATTATTATTATAATCATACGCTACACTGAGCCAAGCTAAACGCTGAATATATTTTGCCGTTCGATCCACGTACTATGAAATTCTCTAGCATGAAGAAATCACCGCCAAGTGAAGCGCGAACCATGCTGGGCGCACACATTGCGTGTGATCCCATCCCTCACGAAACAGAGAGCACGGCACGCCAAAGGCCATTTATTTCAGCACGATGATTTCCAGAGATAATTACTTGCATGAAACATTAAAAGCACCCCTGGCCAGCAATTATGGAAGCCTTGCGGCTTCTCAGGGGCAAGCGTCAGAACTGCGGGGTGGGTCCGCTGGTAGTACTACCCGCCCCCTAGCTATATGCGGCGCACCTGCCGCTAGACCACGCTCCCGCCACAGCTCCCGTGCCACAGCTCCCGTGCTCGGAATGACTTCTAATGCATATGTACATGCCAGTAGTAGACGTGAATAATACAGTACGTGAGTACACATCGGTGCTATACATATCAGTAGCCCATGTGAGTAGTACAGTACGTAAGTGCAGTACAAATCAGCAGCCCAGGTGACTGTACAATACGTGAGTGTATTTGAGCGAAGTACTCAAGTATAAATGTTGAGCGACAGCGCTGGTTGCACAGAAGCCCATACGTTCAAAATATGGAGGATTATGGTGCGTACCCCGCGCCGTCTTCGAAGAAGGAGGTTAACTAAACGATGACGTCGTAACTAAAAAGCAAAGGCGGTGATGTCATATCCACCTGTTTTTGGGCGGTAAAAATATATCTTCGATCGCACCGAGGGTCCTTGGGACACACAAGAGAAGGGGGAAGCAAGAAGACACGACGAATGCCGACTACAAAGGCAATTTTCGGTAATCAGTTATCTTGTCTTTTTCGTTTGCTTTCGCCTAATTGGTCACGCTCAATTTCGAGGTAGTAATGTGCCTTCAGGACAGCTAATTCTCTTAATGTCCGAGATGTAGTACATCTTTTTTCGCCACTTGTACACGATGTCTCGGACTGCTGCTCCCACTCCCTCAGTTCTTTTCTTAACAGATTCCTTACGGAAACGCATTTCATTCTCATTCAGGAAGAGTGCCGAAGAAAACCTCGACCCCGCTCAGCCTTGACGGTCTCACGCGAGGAGCGGCTGTGTGAGGTGCGGGAATCGATAGGCGCGAGCTGCAGTTGCGAGCCGAATGAAAAATGGGTGCTCGAGCAGAAACGAAAGTTCACGCGTCGAGGCAATTGTTTGTCGAGACGGGGTTTTGTTTCCACCGTAGCAAGGTCACGCACTGCGTGAGACAGAAGCGATGCGTGCACCATCGACTGGGCGAGAGTTCAGGCGGTCGCTGAACACACTGTGGGCGCACCCGCGGAATGTCCCGAGTGACGAGCTGTCAGCGAGCGCACACCGCCACAGCGGCCTGGCTTTCGCCTGGTGTGGTGGCGCCTCTGCGATAACCGAGCGCCGTCTCGCATGGCTAGACTGGAGGCGCATGGCACACAAAGCCAGGGGCAGGCTACAGGCCCTGCTTCTCAATGGGAATGTTCTGCTGATAACATACCACTCTCTGCATACAATCGCACATTTACTTGCACATCTTCTGTTGCGTTGTTTTAGAGGCAGTTGATCATGTGGCGCACCCTGTTTCCGCAGTGCAAGCTGCAATAAGGCAAAGTGGCCAGTTTCGCAACTGCTGGCTTCCGCGCAGGTAGAGAGCAAGAGAAGATTGATCTTTGAGCTTCCTCCACAGCTTACTTTATCCCCGTGTTCTAGTATCCCTGAGAACTCTGGGTACTGTGCTAAAGATGGGTAGGCCGAAGAGAGTTCATCTAGAGTTCAGTTGACACCGTGCTGGTCGCTGGTGTGTTTGTCCTCCCATCGGCCCCCAAAGCATGTGGATCGCAGTGAACAGCACGCATGGCTTTTTCAGTGCACGCTGTTCACATGAGGCGGGCGTTGTTGGTTAGCCAATACATCAAGATGAGCTGGAAGAAGATGAAGAAATTCGCGATTTCATTGTGAACAGGCAATTTAAGCACGAAGTGCTTTGCAGAAACAGCGCAGCGCATTCCAGGAGACTCACAGGTGGTGGTAAGCGCACCCGAGTCATGCAGCCTCTGTCACTGGCGGCTTTTATTTTCCTTACTGTTCACAGCAACCGACAGTGCGCTCGGCTGCCTTTACCGCGTTTGGTGCGTGGTGACTCACATGACCAGCGCCAGCCTCCGAAGAGGAGGCTCTGACGTTCAGTGTGGCCTATGCTGGCGTCGCCTCTTCATAAACACTCGTCCAAGTTGTTCACTCGGGGGTCTCCACCGTTCCTTTAGTGTCATTGTTTTCAAACGCTTTTATTTTCGTACTGGGCAAAGCGTTCAACTTTCTCGCGGCGTTCGGATGTTCCCCGTCTGTTTATATCTCCATAATACTCGCTCCCTCTCTTTTCAGCGGCACTCGCCGCGATGGCTTAGTGATTAGGACACTCAGTTTCTTGGCCTTATAGCCTGGGCAAAGCCTTACATAGGGTTCATTGGAAAGGGCACGGTGGAAGCCTGACAACGAGCACTGGTATGTGCAGTGCGAAGGCATGACAGATGACGAAGACGACGATTCGCAGCCGCTCTGTTTTGTGTCGCCGCTGTTTAGAATTTCCCTGGGACACCTTCTTGCGGCTGCCAGTACAGTAAAAAAAAATATTTCTGCTCTCTATTGCTTTGACAGAAAAGTTCCGAATATTGCTGACAAGTTCCTCTTGATGTTCTTTTTCAGTTTCGGACGTTGTTCTCCTGAGCCGTCCTCAAATGTCAGCTACAAGGATTTCATGCTTAGCAAACACATGAATCAATGAAACATTAAGCCCGGGCCAGTGAAATGGTAAAAAAGAACACAAGGACACCTAATTCGAATATGTGTTGGCAATACGACCGCATTCGAAGTTATAGGTACCTTTTTCGTAAATGAATGGTGTGGCTTATTAAACCCTGGTTGCTCTTCCTGAGGTCTTCCCGGCCACGGTAGCCAGGTGGAGGCATCACACAGGCAAACCTGGTGTGGTGACGTCACTGGCGATCTGGTGACGTCAGTTCCCACACATCAATGGGATTGCTGCGCTCTGGCGCCGTCTCTGATGGCATCACTGCCCGCCGTCCAATAAGAATTTTTCTATATGACGCTGGCCGGCTCTGGGATTTCCTCCTGGGAGGGTTCTATTCCAGCGAAAAAAAAACAAACTTGCGCCGGGCGTGCGGTGGAGGCTCGTGCTTTCATAGCCCCTTCTGCCGCCCGACAGAACCTCGGTCTGCACTTCTCGCTAGGGAGCCCCTATCTGAGAGTTAACGCGGCGCTCCTGGCTTAATAGGTAGCGGCTTGTTACGTCGAGCTTCTTCAGCAGTTCTTTTGCATTGGTCCAGGTTTTCTACGAGAGAGAAAGAGAACATGAAAGCAAGGAAGAGAGTGAGAGAGAGGAGTGGTAGGGGAAAGGCAAGTAGGCTAACCCAAAGAATGTTCCAGTTGACTGCCCTGCACTGGGAATGAGGGGGCCGTAAAGAAAGGATGAGAAGGTTAACTAGGAGCAGGTAGGCACTGGTTTGCTACACAGCATGGCAGCGAAGGAACAGGGGGATATAAAGCGGAGAGAAAAAGAGTGCTGAGTATTGAAAGCAAGTAAGGAGTTTGCTTACGGCACAATCATAGCTTATCGCGCAGGCACGGCGCTCTCAAGAAACGTAACAATGCCTGACAGGCGTTCAAAGACGACAACCGCTAAAGTCGCCATATTCAAGAATTTTCAACTCGTCAGAGAGCAGGAATTATAACAGTCTAGTGCACGGCGTAGCTGCCGTCTTTTCCTTGAAGTGGGAATCCACGAACGAGCGCTTAAAAGCTGCGCTCTAAAAGAAATAATTATATAATGAAAGGAACAAACAAAAAGGAAGAAATGGGATATGTAAATATGCATGAGTAGTGTTGAAACCTGCACGAATCGTAAAGTACTTCATCCTGCTGGAAAACAAGGAACAATGAATTTTCTATACAGACGCGTTGTTGTCGTACATGAAAGCTGTTGCAAGAAATTCCTCGAGAAATTCGTTGCTAAAATGTCTGATTTTCTCGCCCCTTCTCACTTTGTAATGCCAAAGCTGTAAGCAGATAATATTTTACGGTCTTTTGTATTGCAAGCATAAATTTTCCTACCACGGAGTTAAAATTCTTTTAAACTAATTTCTAGAAACTCTCTTAGACGGCAGGGTGTGCTGCCCAAGTCTCATTGTAGACTACGCATGTTAAATATACGTAATGCTTCCTGTTATCAACGGAAGCATGTTTCCGCCTGAAAGCATAGCAACTTGATGCAGTTATCAAAGGAAGGAGACTTCGAAGCACGAAAGTAACGTCTTGAGGATAACAATTCATGAGATTGAAACCTCGGTTAAGATCTAGGTAACTGCAAGAACTGCGCATCCTGAAAAGTGACACTGTTTCCGTTGCCAACCGTATTATTCCGTATGTTTAATGATGAAAATCCACTCCAGGAATTGGGCAACCGACCTTGCCCCTATGAAGTAGTGCGCTAGAGGAATAGGTACTTGCTTCCTGCTCCCTGATAGGGTAGCTCGTGTTTATAGTGCAGAAGCACAAGCGCGGTCCAAGTCGCGTGGTGCCGTCTGCGTAATTGAAATTAAGCGCGCACTCTACGCTTCGTGGTGAAGAAAATCATATAATGGCAATGGTTTTTTTTTTAGCCAAACCAACACTGTGGTGGTCGCCAGTAAGCCTTTTAACCCGTGCTATGAAGTCCAACGCACAGAGCCATCTCCTTTGAGCGAAACCAACTCTCCCGTAGACATACTTATGAGCGGCACATATTGCTAACGTTGGTGAAGCTTTTGCTACTGTTTAGACAATAAATATATAAGACACACGTCTAGTGCGTACTGGTGAAACTCGATCATTTCCTAAAATCATTCCTGACAGTGGCCAGGTCCTAAGCTTTCGGAAGCAGTGAGCCGAGAGTGTGTCTTACATTTCACGAAACGTTTAGCTAAGCGAGAATCTGAGCCGACTGGGCTCGCATAAGCAGAAGCTTCTTCACGCTCGTCGCTAGCTGCGCTCAGCACCTTGCTTGCCAGCGACACCATACAACTCGCTTTTGCGTTGTGCTCAGGTTGGGTGCGTTTTGTTTGTCTCTCTCTTATCCATCGTCTCTGTTGTAGAAGCTTCGCGCCTCGCTCGAGCCGTCGCGGTCAGCGGAACATAGCCAACCGGAACAGAACCCGCTACGCTGACCTGTTCGACGTGACTAAATGAACGCGCGGCACGGCTGATAACATTACTGTTTGGCACGGCCTGTTTCCTTTTCTGACGCACCGCGACACGTGCTCTGCGGTTTTCTGCTCACTGCTTGATTCAGCCCCTCCTTAACCTCTCCTCGTGCACTAAAAGAAATTGTCCCCTGATGCACCTGGCTAAGTTAAACGTCACTTAAGTGCGCTAGCACGTTTGCTGTTGCTTAGGGTCTTTCAGGTGGATCGTTGTAGTGGAAATGCTGCAGCATTCGCCTCAGCGTCTACTGCTGCCCGTATTTGCTTCTTTTCAGCAATTTTAGCCGGACGTTTTAGACGCATTTAATTTTTCTGAGCCATCCGGAGTCATTTTCAATTTTTCTGAGTCATTTTGAGGGGCCTCTACGTCCTCTCCGAGCGGAGAGGGGGATTCCTCTCTCTCTACTTTGATAGGTGCCGGGCAGAGAATTGGTACATTCCAACTCCAACTTTATTATTATTTTTTTAAGTTAAGAAGATTGAGTGTCGACCTAGTTGATGGATCTAACAAGTTGGGAGTAAACATGGTAGTCAGATCTCAGCTGATATTAGTGACAGTCTTAAAATTAATGACCGATCGATGTAAGAGATCTGTTGACGCCCGCGGCGTTGTTAGGACTATCCATCCTTTTGTTGCTGCCCCGGCGCCTCGAAGCGGCGATCTCCTCGTTAACCCCCGTCGTGTGTGTCGGCAAGGAGCGCACAAATCGAGGCAGGCGGACGATTACCAGCCAAGACCGCGACACAGTTAAAGGGAAGGATGGGGACACGTTTTCCCGGAACACCCCGACGTCCCCGTTTTGCGGGAACGATGCGGCTGGGCGCGGAGACACGGGCAGGGTCAACAACACCGGACGAGACGTGTTCGGGCGCTCGCTCTTTACTGAGAGCATTTAAGCGTAGCACGGACGCGTCTAGCAGGCTCGGTGACGGCGCCAACGCCCGAGGACGTCGTATGCAAGCAGATCTCGGGAAGTGGGCTGGCATAACTAAACGCATGCGGACAGAAGGGATGCTGCCGCACGTTTAAAGGCAGCAGCGACATGGTCGGCTCCACTTTCCGGATTTCGGGGGACGCCTGTCAACAGTCGTCATGAAGATGAATAGTTAGGAACACGATTCAAGGCTTCCGTTTGTTACTCGCGGCGGTAGCGGCTCGGTTGAGGTCGACAATTGCGCTGCCTTGCTCCCGGTTATCTGTCTTGTTGTCGCTTATCAGTAAATGAAGTTTGAACACATTAATAAAATCGAAGATATTGACCAACCTGATCTTATTCTTAAATCGCTCAGTATCTTTTTGCGGCTTATTCATCCTTGTACGTTGTACGAAGAAAAATAAAATTTGATTTTATTTTCTACAATTCCTTCCAGGCTAGAGCTCCTGAGCCCCGATGTCAAACATTTGCGTATCAGTAGAAACAACCCCACCAGCATTCCAGCATACGTCGCGCACTCGAAAATGCCGTGCCGCGCATTATCTACACTCATTCGCCGGTCCCTTCTTTTCTCAGCATTAGCTGCCGCGGGACGAAGCATCCAGCGCGGAGTATTCTCTAAGGATGGCCCGCATATCCCCCGCCCTCTGCTGCAGTCCTCAGCCGTCCTGTCGGGCGTGAAAGTTTCGCTCGAAAGACGAAGAGAGGACACTGGGCACTGTGAGGACAAGTGAAGGGCGGTGAACCATCCAGCCGTAGTCGCCCTGCAGCCAAGCGTCGATCGAAGCGCCGAGACGGCGGAGCGAAAAGGGAGGAGGAGGAGAAAAGATCTGCGGGCGAGCTGCTGCCACCTCCGCTGGTGTTTTTTTTTTTCGGCCCGTTTTTTGGTCTGAATACGGGATCCCTCTTAACAATCCATTAGGGGCGCTCCGACGCCCAAATTGCACTGGCGCCGCGCAGCAAGTACACACGTTAGCGGCAGCCGCCGCAAACAACGACGACGAAGTTCCTGGTCGCAGCAGCGCACGGGCCGTGACCACGAACAAGTTTTCATGTTTGCTGGCCAAGTGTCATTTATCTCTATGAACGGGGAGAGAGACACAGAGTAAGAGAAGGCCCTGGAGGCTGCGACTGGAGAAAAGCAAAAACAAAATCATCAGGATTTGCCTTTGCTGGATAAGTCGCACAAATCAGCGAAGGCTACTTGTCGTTGCTACTTTGGCTGTTATTTCGCTTGTTTTGAGCGACACGAGCAGCATGAAAGTGAGAGCATCGTTATGACGGGGATGTAATGCTTACGATTTGTTGTCGCTTAGTGTTGTTTGTTTAGTCGTTAAAAAAACTGGTATGTTCGTGGCCAAGTGTTTGCCGCTGTACGCGACACCGTTGGTCAGGTGGTATATCGCGAAAACAAGGTCCAGGCAAGCGCCGCGTTTAGTGAAAGGCACGTGCTCCTCGGTCAGGACACGCAACCCAAACAACCACCACTACCACCCAGCCAACGTCAACCATGCTTCAGTGTGCACTGACGCGCAAAGGCCTCCTCGTCATCCATATATGGAGCGCAGAACGACAGCGTTATGTCACAAGCGTTGCTTATATAACCTCGGAACGAGAACTGGCTGTGTAACGGTTTAGCAGAGCCACCTGGCGGCTAAGCATTCTCTACAGCGTCGTCGCGTGTTAGGCGGACGCATCGCACTCTCGATTCAACAGAACAAAGAATGTGGAAACGCAATCTAAGGTTAAGTAGTTTTGCGACGCCATTTCGTGCTAAGTGGGCTAAGCTGGATGACGCAACGCTACTCTCTTTCTAAATAGTAGTTTGCTTTCAGAAGTCCCCACCTTTCTGTATGAGGAAACTTCAGCTTGATAGCTGCATTGCGCTACACTTCCGGTCCCTACACATGCATCCTTTTAGGCACGCCTTCAAAACGCAGCGGCAGGAATGATGGGAGGACTTTCTCTGTCTTGCTGCGGCGATACAGACTAGTAGGCCTTCGTCATAATACCCAGGGCAGCAGCCTTCGCCAAAGGAGCTCCGGACTATGGATCCCGCCCGTCAAGACCTGCTAAAAGTGTCAATAAATCATTTTTACCGCAACCACCGCAGGTTCCGTATTCTCTAGGACGTCAACTTAGCTGACAAGTTTCTGGCGGCGAATGGGAATATAGTCATTGCCCACCCGGTGACACAGACAGTAATTATGCGAAGAACTTTTATTTCTGCCCGTAGAAATACATCAATTGATGTCATACTTGAAGAAACTGACTTTTCTAAGTTATTCATCAATCCTATGTTAAATATCGGCGTCCAGAGATGCAGTAGGTCTGCTTAAAAATAAATTGATAAAAAAGCTAGTACTAACGACCCTCAGGACACAACAGCCTAAAGCGCCTTTGGTTAATGCAGCATTGCCAGATGATGGTCCACTTTTGAATGCTACTCTTGATTCATTCTTCACGTCTCGGTATTTGCGCCCAGTTTTATTTCCTGAGACGTTCAGAAATCATCTGAATTAGCTAAATATAAGGACGCTGTCATTATTTTTTTAACAAGTCTTCCAGTTTCTTACATTTCTGCATTGACGGGTCACTTCATTTAGGCTTTCAATGCATGGACATTGCACGGTTAAATCTGACAGGCTCAGAGACCTGGCTGTTTGAATCCAATGTCGCTGGATACAGGTTTCTTATTGCTGCCGGAGGTGCCATGTGAAATATTCTACGTGGTATGTGATGGACAAATGAACATCGAGTTGTCCAAATTAATCCGGAGTCCTCCACCACAGGGGGACTGTCATAGCCTATTTAGGATCTGTTTGAGACCGTAGTGACTTACGGTTCAAGTCATCCTTTCTTACTGAGAAGCAGACGACTGTTACTTAGTTTCTTCTTACAAAGACAATTCGAAGCTACTTTAATTGCTCATACTCGCGGCAATGAATATGTCCGGTGTTCCTTACATCGAGCAACTAAAGCCTTAACTGTCTCATCAGTGCGCGCAGGATTTGTGAGTCCTCGGACACTGTCCGCCTGACCTGTGAATGTAAGGACGTCACCAGCGCTGTGAATAAATGAAAACCGAGGTCTAGGCCGGGAATCGAACCAGGCCCTTTGGCATTCGAGACGGAGAGCCTTCCACTCCACCACGATGGCTTTTTATGGCGGCAGCAAGGCTCTCGCCTTGACGCCCGTCAGGTGACTAAAGGGCTTCCCTATTTTTTTTTTAAACATAAAAGGCGGAGTGCATGCGAAGGTGTTCTTAACAAATATGTATATACGAGAGGCGTTCAATAAAGAGTTTCTCCGACTCACTTCTATTTATTGCAGGATACTGAAACTGCGCATGTGTAATGACTTAAGTCGCTATAGATCCCGTGTTTATTTGCAACATTGAACTAATTAAGGTCTTTCTTTTACAGGTGCTGAAGTGGTGTGATGTGTGATGATGGATGCAGTGGAATACAGAGCAGTCATCAAGTTACTGTACTTGAAAGGCCGCACACAAAGGGAGACGTTCGATGAGATAAAAGAGGTTTATATGGAGGATTCCCCATCATATGATGTAGTGAAGAACTGGCCTTGTCAATTCGAATGTGGTCGGACTTCGGTGGAAACTGCTCCAATTGCAGGGCTACCCCGCTCCGCTATCGATGAACGCACCATCCAGCAAGTGGAGGCCACCATTTTGGAAAATCGCCGCGTAAGCGTTCGAGACCCAGCCAAAAATGTCAAGATTAGCGTGGAGTCCGTGAAAAAAAATCATTCAGTACCATCTTCATATGCGTACGGTATCCGCTCGCTGGGTTCCTCGGCTGCTCACACCTTTCCAAAAGCAGGAACGAGTCTAATGCTCCCAGGCTCTTTTGACCATGTGTCATGGAAATCAGGAGGACGTTTTCAACAGACTGATTACACAGGATGAAAGCTGGGTTCATCACTATGATCCGGAAACTAAAGTCCAGTCGATGCAATGGAAGCACTTGGACTCACCGCCTCCAAAGAAGGCACGCGCCCAGTCCTCGGCGGGCAAAGTCATGGTCACAGTGTTTTGGGACCAGCACGGGGTAGTCTTGATGAATTTTCTAACAAAGGGTGCTGCGATTACTGTGTCATACTATGCGTCACTGCTGCGGAAATTGCGGGAGGCCATCAAAAGCAAGAGACGTGGATATGCTCACCAAAGGTTTCCGGCTTCTGCAAGACAATGCCACAGTTCACAGCTCACATGTTGCCCAGATGGAAGCATGCTGCTGCGACTTTGAAATTCTACCGCATCCCCCTTATTCACCCGACCTCGCACCATAGGATTTCAACCTCTTTCCAACAATGAAGTCATAATTGAAAGGCAAGCATTTTCCAGATGATGAGACTCTGATTTCTGAAGTCACAAAATGGCTTTTGGAGCAACCTGTCGACTTCTACAAGCGAGGTGTTTACAGTTACATAAAAAGATGGAAGAAGTGTGTGTCCCTGTGTGGCACCTAAGTAGAGAAGGACTAATGAATCTGCAAAGTTTCGTTGCTCTCCGTCCAGTGGAAGTGGATCAGGGGAAGTCTATTAACGCCCCTTGTATATTTCTCAGCCTGTGCTATCGTACAATACGCTAGTTAAGCATTAACTTTTGCGTGGGTTAAGGTAAACGCCCAAACAAAGATCCACAACGAAACGAATTTTCCGGTAAACTAAAAAGACACCAAATGCTACAAAAACTGAAGCATTCAGTAACTAGCTGCACAGCCTGATAGGAAAGTACAAAAAGACACGACGTGCGCACGCGAACACCAGCAAACCAAAAGTAAAACAAAAATTTAGTATGCACATGCGCTTAAAGGTCACAGCATATCCAAACATGAGAAAAGCAGGATGTGACACAATGCCCAACAGTAGCTTTTCTGTTTGCGCCTTTTGTTTGCCCATAATGAAAATCGTGGCGGGCGTTTCTCCGCCTCCTGTTACAGTCACAACTTACCCTTCTCCTCTTTGTCGGGGCACGCAGTTAATAGCACATCCCGGGACGAGCGTGACGCGCACGATGACGACGTGCGTTTCGGCGCCGAGGAGAGGCGAGCCGGCCCGCCGGGTTGGCGCCATCTGCCGGCGCCACCTTTTGTCAACGATGCAGCGTTATGAGCTCATTGCCGACTCGGCACGTTCAATGCACTACCTGCAATGCCTAATCCTCACGCTCTCGGACAAACTCAGAAGCGAGTTCTCATGGCAACTGAAGCGGCAACACTAAATTCTCTCTCCGCTCTCTCGCCCCCTCTTCTTTCGTACTCGACATTAGCATGGCGCGAGGGAAATTAACGGTCTTTCGTTCGGCAATAGAATAAGGTCCTGCAGGGCGTGCATGCATAAATGCGAATTGAGAAAGAAAAAGAGAGAGAAATGTGATTCGAGATAGCTAGGCGACATAGAGAGTGGAAGAGAGAAGCCTCTTCCTTAACGAGAAAGTCTTGACGGCATGGGTCATTACCCAATTAGCCCATCGCCACTACGGCGGTGCGGATTATCATTTCCTCGGTACTTTTCAGCCATGTTCGTTTACTAAGAGGGCCCTTATTACACCGACGCTTTCGCTGACGTTCGGGTGAATGGTTCGTCCGCATCGAGCCGCGCTCAACTAATTTACCCCATGCCCTAATTATGCCTCTTCCTGCTGCACGCTGACTCAACTGATGCCTCGAGATCAACCTTGCAAAGTATATTTCTTTTTGGTCGGAATCATCGGTATATTGACGTTTTAATCTCTCTACAGATCAGTGTAGCGCTACAAATAACTGCTGATTATAAAACTGAAATTTAGTTTGAAGTATCCTGGTAACTATTTGTACTCACCCACATGCAAGTTCGTGCCTAAAGTCGCTATTTTTAGTTTATTTCGTGTGGGAGGGCTCCTCAACAGGGCTTCATCCAATTTCTTATCTGAAACCAGGCTAGTTTGGGACTATATCTGTTTGCAAAGTTTCCAGAGAAGCTAACCGTAGTATACGGTTTGCTATACCTTCAGCTAATGTGTACTTCAACCCGTTTCTCGAACGGTTTCGTGTGTTTTAACAAGAAGAGACACTTCCACATGGCATACAGTTTAAATCGAGACCAATTTAAATGTATGCAAAGCGAATAAGTATGCATATGTTAAGCTTAATGCGTTCAGAACAAGCCCCTAAGGAGGAGGAAATTCGTTTCAAGGAGTAATTACTCATTCGCAGGTGGCCTCGCTCTGAGGAGTGCTAGCCGTCTGGGTTAGTTTAGTTGGTAAAGCGAGTGGCTCGGAAAGGCACTGGCTTCGGGCTGGAGCCACGGGCTGGGACGAATTTCGCAACTGCGAAGATTCTGAGGAAACTGCGTAGCTATCTTCCGTATCCGCATGGCCGAGCTAGGCGGTTGGTTAATAATAATTACTTTTTGAATATGTTTCTCTTAACTCAACGACATCAACATTAGCGCTCGCGGAAACCATGTTATAAAGCGTTGTCAAGTTAAAGACTGTAATTTATTTTTTCTAAGTGCTTAAAAAGAATCTTTCTGCTATCTCCAGGAAGACCAATAGAATAGCACGGTAACTATCCAAGCATCACCGCAGCCGTTACTGCGCTCAGGTTTCTCTGGTTTCTATCTCTAAATCATTGGGAAATCTATTTTCTGGCGCTGGAATTATATGAGTTATATTATACAGCGAGTGTAAGTTTGCTCTTGCATTATTTTACAAATGCTTTCTCTTCGTAGCGTCTCTGGTGATGGCAGACACTGTCACCATAGCGCACTCTGGTGCTGCCGGCACGGATAGCATCAGTAAAAGAAGGCCCGGTTTTTGCACCTCCTCTGATCATTGTTTCTCGAAAGCTAAACAAAGGAGCATTTTACCTTCGTGTACATGACAGAAAGGCAATGTTAAGGAACGTTATAATAACTTTTTTTTTGCGAACTTCTGTCGATATGCCTTGAAAACTTTAAGCTTGCCAAGGAACCAAATATTAACGACCAGTTTGGCAGTTGGAGGAATGAGTTACGCAGGCGTTAGCTCTTTGTTCAGTACGGAAAAACCAATCTCGAAATAAGGATTTAGTTCAGAGCGATGAAGTGCTGGAACGACAGCACTACGATGATTTGAAAATACATTACAAAATAAAAAATACAAAATAAGCGCCCGTGGCAGTGTGCGTGTTTCTCTGGCGAGCAAAAGTGTTCTGCGCCCCACTGCCATGCTCTTTGTGTGGGGAAATTCTTGCAATAACCACAAAATAAAAAGGACGAATCGACAAAGAAGGTTTAAAAAAAACATCTGAGCCGTGCAAGCCGGCGAGGCTTCATGTAAAATGCCACAACTGCACCTTAGAAATATCGTAGCGATTGAAAAGCCTCGGCACGAACTGAAATTTCTCACGGAAACAAACGAACGGTTTGAGCTCTGTCTCCAAATTAATACGAATGCCGTACTAACGAAGAGCCTGCTCCATGCTTTAGCACCACGTGTGCGGCTTTCTCGAGCTGGCTATTGCAGTCTGTAGATTTGATGAAGCAAGTTATACCGGGTGATTCTTTTTAGTCTTTACCCATTTGTATCCTAAGAACACCGAGAGATACTTCGGTGCAGTCTTTCCGGGTGCTTTTTCTTTAGAGCAAAGCAGATATTACGTACATGATAGAGCTCAATTAGCATATTGTTAGTCCATAAATTTCTCAAACTAACTTTTTATTTTGAGTTAACGGCACAAGATTATATTTTGAAAGTAAAGGCCTTCAAAATCGAAGCTGGGCCCGGTTTTAACTTTTCGTAATCGACGTTGAGGCTCAAGATAGCGAAGATGAAGGTTCCGCATTTGAAACCTCGTTAAGGTGGCTTTACTGGGTTAAGAGCTTATAAAACAACGTCCTTTTAATTTCTAATAAAAGAAATACAGGCGCAGACTGTGTATTTTATAATGTGGAAGAAGTTAACATTAGTTTGGTGACAATATCGCGCGCAGCGACGTCTTTTTATAAACGTGAAACGTGGGAGCGCCAACTGGACAAGCTTTTAAAATCAGCCGTTTCTAGGCATAAGCACTCCGGCTACAACAAAACATTACATTGCTGCTTTTCTTCATGCATTTTTCCAGAATCTGAAACATTGCGCAAGCACAGCTCGGTGTCGTTTACCGGAAAGAAGTTTAAAGCCACATGAACATTATTTAGCATGTGATATGATCAAGAGAATTTGAAAAAAACCAAACCAAAAGAAGTGAATACGAACAACTGCACTCAGTTTGGCTTGTTTTCATATCCTTCTGTTATCTACCCGGGTTCGAACCCGACCGCGCGGCCGCGTTTCGATGGAGGCGAAATGCAAAAGGCGCCCATGTGCTGTGCAATGTCAGTGCGCGTTAAAGATCACCAGGAGTTCGAAATTATTCCGGAGCCCTCCACTACAGCCCCTCTTTCTTCCTTTCTTCTTTCACTTCCTCCTTTATCCCTTCCTTACGGCACAGTTCGGGTGTCCGCGGAAATATGTGAGGCACTTGCTGCGCCGTTTCCTTTCCTCAAAACCAATTTTCAATTTCATTTTTCATCTGCTCATTCCTTCGCTATTTTTTTATCTTTCCGAGTTCTGTGGCTGCTAGAGTGGCTGCCAACTCGGAGCGCCATCAAGCGGACAGTCGAAGCGGCTCGGGGCTGGAAGCGCCCTCCTTTCCCCCTCTCCATCGAACTGCGAACAGCGCAAGAAGGTGCATACATTTTCATTTTGCCCACATCTCCAGCCCCGAATCGCGTCGTTTCAGGGCGGCGCGAACCATGCGA
Organism: Amblyomma americanum; assembly: GCA_030143305.2. Classification (NCBI taxonomy): domain Eukaryota; kingdom Metazoa; phylum Arthropoda; class Arachnida; order Ixodida; family Ixodidae; genus Amblyomma; species Amblyomma americanum. The sequence continues at coordinate 20,991 of JARKHS020033583.1, read as the reverse complement.
CCTCTCGCGGTGGAGAGAAGCATTGCATCGCATCTTAGCGCATCCGAGGCGCGCAAACGATATACATTTCCATTTAGATGAAGACGCGGCTGTTCTGCGCTGGGCTCGTCTTTAGAGCCCGTAAAGTAGAGAGGTACAGAGCTTCCCATGCGAGCACGCCGTTCGCCGGTCGCTTTGCGCCTCTGTGCGTGGATGTTTTAAAATATTTTACGACCCTCCGTATTTACTGATTTAGCGGCAGCGTCGAAAAGGGCAGAAAAAGTAGCTCGATCAGGGGAGCGAATCAGACAGCCTTTGAGTTCCCTCTTTTATGCTTTATTTTTAGTTTACAATTTCTTGTTTATTTTACGCAAGACCGTTTTGCACGCGAGGAGCTGCCGTTCTGCTTTAAAGATAGGCCTCGCGTTTCTTTCTAGGTTTTATGATACCGGTGCTTCTTGCCCAAGCACCTGCTCGGAGGCGTAATATAAGATGTGTCAACAAAGGCTGCCAGAAATTTAAAAAAGTAATAAGTTTTAGAGTTAGAATAGCGCTTTGAATTGCAGAGCTTTTTCAGGGGTATAATGTCTAAGAATGCAGCTAAGACGTGCTACCTAGCAGGCTTGTTAACTAGTAATAAACAGTCAACTCTTCAACTACTGCTAGGCTTCTTATTCATTGAGAGGCTTGCAGCCGAACGTAATATCCATATCAGGTTTAATATTTTGAAAACGGCATTCTCGTTGCTACTCTAGCGAAAGAAATTTTGGGGCTGCACAGGGCGGAAAGCACAGCGCAGAGACGACATACCGCGGTGGCTCATTGGTTAGGCCGCTCGGCTACTGAGCCGGAGTCCTCTGGTTTGAACCCGGCCGCGGCGGCCGCTTTTCGATGAAGGTGAAATGCAAAGAAGCCCGTGTGCTGTGCAATGTCAGTGCACGTTAAAGATCCCCAGGTGGTCGAATTTATTCCGGAAATAACCACAACGGGTTCTTTTATTCCTTTCTTCTTTCACTCCCTCCTTCATCCCGTCCCTTACTGCGCGGTTCGGGTGTCCACCGAGGTATGTGAGATAGTTACTGAGCCATTTCCTTTCCTGAAAAACAAATTCAAATTAGAAAAAGGAGGATTAGCCACGCCTACAAGCGCGCGTCACACAGCAGTGCGGGTGTCACGTGCTCCTTAAACATCGCGCGACTCGGAGCAGCGAGTGATGCGAACCACTGACTATGCTATGCTCAGAAAAGCGCTGTTGTTACTAAAATTTCTGTTGTTAAAAATAGATTACCGTCTGAGTTGAAACACCGAGTTACATTGGCAGCAGCTCTGAGCCTAGCTGTGGTTTCGCAGGCGGCTTTTAATGCCTTCTGTCACGTTTCCTCGGTACGAAAAATAAAATAACAATCTCGTCCGCCAGAGCGGCAGTTTAGAAATGTCCTGGGTCTTTTCTCTCTTCGCAGCCTATCTGCTGAAACCTCTTCATGCCCGCTCAGTGTCTGAATGGTAGTGGTTTCAAGCTTTCAAGCATTTTTGTACATAACGAGAGCTGACGGGCTCGGTAGCTTGCCATCTGTCGTCACCACGGTGCAAGGTACGTTCAGTAAATGTGGGCCCATCTCCATAGAAAGCTTGGTTTCCACAGAGTACGCGATCGCGTTTTAGATTGTGCAAGCTTACATCATACCCGACGTCGTTTTCTTATTGAACTTGGAGTTATCATTGGCGTCGTCCACACCGTCAAAGCCGTGGCTTGCATCATTCAGCAGCACTACGATGACTCCCGTACAGCTTCGCTGCACAATGTAGTATTGACCGATTGAGCTGAACTTCAAACAGCTTTGGAATCCACACGGATGGAGATGTTTCCAACCAAGCTTGATACATGGAAACATTTAGGTCCGTTCCTCCCTTGGTTCCCCTTCCCACGTGTAGAGTAGCATACTGGACGTCGCCTAGTTAACCTCCCTGCATTTCTGTTTATCTCTCTCTCTCTCTCTTTTAGGTGTGTTCAAAGGTCACGAAAACGGGCTCACGCTTTTGAGACGTCAGTCAGTGTGCGACTTGGATTAACTGTAGTTTGTTCAACATCTTTTTTTTAATTCTTGTGCCGCCTACATGTCGTTGCCCATGTCTGATTTCTGCGATTGACGACCACGAGCAAATAACATTTCTTTTTTTTTAGGCGGCAGCCACATGCTCCACGCTATTCTGCTCGAATGCTAAGAAGAGTGCTTCACGCAAGCGCTTGTCGTTTGACGCTACAAAGAAGCGGTCGTTGTGGAACGCAGCTTTACACAAAGAAAACAGGCGCGCGGTGATCCATTCACCTCCGGCCACAGCGCTGTCATCAGCCGTTGCCCGGAGCATTTGTCTTGCGCCCAGGCGCACCGCCCATCGTCCGAACGTTGTGTTGCCCTCTTCAGGCTCGTCTCCACGAAAAATTCTATTACTCTAGACGTTGCCTCTGTGTTCTAGATGTACAGAGAACGGTGGAAGCCCGCGTTTTATTCTCGGGTATGTTTCCCGGGGCGAACAAGAATAAACGTTGGGTAAGCGCGGTGGGCCGCACCTAAAAGAAAGCTCTTCGCTGTCATTCAATGCTTGCATTTTAGCGCAGTTCGGTATTTATTTCGGAGCGAAACACGCGCGGTGTCGATCAACTGACTTCTCGATAAAACTGCATCAAAGTCCCATGCGAACTGCACGTGGCCAGACGGCGCGGCTGTACATAGCACGCTGCATGTCATACTGCCCTCACCAGCTGCATCGGCGCTTGAACCTTGGATTAACCACTATCATGTCACTCGCAGAAATATTAGCTTAATTATTCGAGTTCCCTTAAATCAATGCAGCACCATGGACACTGCATGTGTCGTCCCGTTCTCATTGCCCTAATTATCTCTCAACCACTATCCAGATCTCAATTTTGTTTCTACGCGTGCTGCCTGAGCTCTGTTCTAGACTAAGTGCTAACCACACCACCGATGAGGCATCCGCGCGTGCGCGAAAAACAGAACCTACATGGTGAGGTCTACTCAAACTTAAATAGTAGCTAATGCTCTTTAACGCAGCTAATGTAAAGGCATGTGGCGCATGCGCAGCACGCCCTCCTTTCTGTGCACGGCCATTTTGAGCTTTTCTTCTGTTTACCTCTGTTGAGCTAACCGGGACGAGAACGACGACCCAGTCGAAAAAAAAAAGCAGAATCTTGCCCTTATACGACAGATTGTTTTGTCGTTTTGTAGTAAACCACATACTTTTTTTGTAGCATAGTAGCAAAAAAGACGAACTGCGCAACAAGAACACGGACGAAAGGGAGGCAGACACACACTAACGCAGACTTACAACTTTACTAAAGGAAGGAATACAGGGCAAATATATATAGCGATCCCCAACGCACTTCAAATCTGATCAATATGGCACGTGACAATCTGCCCAGGCGATAAACAGACCACACAAGAACCAACCGCTTACAAGATAATCTTATACCGGGCCGGCCCTTTCTATGAACACAAAAAGCAAAGGAACGCTTAGCGACAGTGCACGCTTGAGAATTACGCGTTCTGCAAAGTAAGGAAATTCATAACAAAAACCACACCATTGTAGCCAACTGATACCACTGAAGCTCGAACCGCTTACAAGCGCAGGGGCTGACACCAAAACCAAGGGACGAAGCACTCCCCCTTTTGAAAGCAAACGAAACGGGAAACAAAAACAACCACATCGGTCATCGTCAAAAACAAAAAAACAGTGAAAAAAGGCACCAGGTCAAAAAGGTAAAAAACAAAAAATCATGAATCAGCTCAAGAAGCCACGTCACAAAAACAGTGAAAATAGGCACCGAGTCATTTAAAAAGACAAAAAGATGAACGACGGGACAACAGTTTAAGACAACAACGGTTTTAAAAAAGGGGGTGAATGAAATCCAAAGCGTAGGAAAACATCTCAAACCATGACAGAACCGAAACAAAACTGAGATCGCTAATCAAATGAACAACGAAAGCATCAACGCAATCAGGAGGCACTGCTCAATCACCAGGGCACAAACAGGCCACTAGGCTACACATGCCCCCGCAAAAAAGAAAATTCTTTGGATGATAAGGAAATGGAAGCCTTGCTAACGCAGTTGTCCGTAGTGCCGATGTAAAATGTTTCGACGACGAGACGCTCCCATTTGTCATTCAATCTGGCCAGAAAATCCGTCTTTTCGAACCATGGTACACAGTCCCGTTGCTTCATTTTTGTGCAGTCCGCACAATGCTTAGCCAAAAACCCTCCATCGTTGTTTGCCACGCTCAACCGGTGCTCCCTTGCTCTTTCATTAAAGCATCTGCCGGTTTGGCCTATGTAGACTTTTCCGCAACTAAGGGGAATGCGGTAAACAACGCCGGAAACGCAATCTTTGAACTTCCTTAGATGTTTGATTTTGCAAGGGGTCTTCTTAGTGTTCTTCATCATCACGCACACCTTGGACAGTCTGCATGGAGCCGAGAAGACAACGTTGACGCCTCCTTTTCTCGCCACTTTCTTGATGTTGTGCGAGAATTTGTGGATGTATGGAATCACATGGGCCTTCTTTTGCTCGGCGTCTCCTTTATCTTTGCGTTCTCTCTTAATTTTTTGAAGCACATTTTCACACACACTCGAAATGACGTGCGGAGGGTATCCAGCTGCTTGCAAACGCTGAAGCTGGTACTGGAAGCTCTCTTGGACTTTGTGGTCACAAGTCTTTTTCAGGGCCGACTCAACACATAGGGAAATGATGCCTCGCTTGACCAACTTCGAATGGGCACTAGTGTAGGGAAGCAAAGCCTTTTTGGACCTGGGTTTGAAGGACCAGCACAAACGCTGTTTCTCAAAGTGCAGATCTAAATCCAGGAACTGAAGATGACCATCAAGCGGTAGCTCACTTGTAAACCGGAGCCCAAAAGATTCAGATGAAAATGCCGAGAGGATCTTTGAGGCCAAATCCTGAAGATTGCCGTCCTCCGGTGGGGTCAGGAAGACCAGGTAGTCATCGACGTACCTGCACACGCGGGTGACAGCCATCCCTCGCAGTTTTTCTTGAAGACGTCGGTCAAAGGATGACAGAAAAATGTCGCTTAAGGCTGGAGCTATGCTCGAACTTGTGACCACAAAGTCCAAGAGAGCTTCCAGTACCAGCTTCAGCGTTTGCAAGCAGCTGGATACCCTCCGCACGTCATTTCGAGTGTGTGTGAAAATGTGCTTCAAAAAATTAAGAGAGAACGCAAAGATAAAGGAGACGCCGAGCAAAAGAAGGCCCATGTGATTCCATACATCCACAAATTCTCGCACAACATCAAGAAAGTGGCGAGAAAAGGAGGCGTCAACGTTGTCTTCTCGGCTCCATGCAGACTGTCCAAGGTGTGCGTGATGATGAAGAACACTAAGAAGACCCCTTGCAAAATCAAACATCTAAGGAAGTTCAAAGATTGCGTTTCCGGCGTTGTTTACCGCATTCCCCTTAGTTGCGGAAAAGTCTACATAGGCCAAAACCGGCAGATGCTTTAATGAAAGAGCAAGGGAGCACCGGTTGAGCGTGGCAAACAACGATGGAGGGTTTTTGGCTAAGCATTGTGCGGACTGCACAAAAATGAAGCAACGGGACTGTGTACCATGGTTCGAAAAGACGGATTTTCTGGCCAGATTGAATGACAAATGGGAGCGTCTCGTCGTCGAAACATTTTACATCGGCACTACGGACAACTGCGTTAGCAAGGCTTCCATTTCCTTATCATCCAAAGAATTTTCTTTTTTGCGGGGGCATGTGTAGCCTAGTGGCCTGTTTGTGCCCTGGTGATTGAGCAGTGCCTCCTGATTGCGTTGATGCTTTCGTTGTTCATTTGATTAGCGATCGCAGTTATGTTTCGGTTCTGTCATGGTTTGAGATGTTTTCCTACGCTTTGGATTTCATTCACCCCCTTTTTTAAAACCGTTGTTGTCTTAAACTGTTGTCCCGTCGTTCATCTTTTTGTCTTTTTAAATGACTCGGTGCCTATTTTCACTGTTTTTGTGACGTGGCTTCTTGAGCTGATTCATGATTTTTTGTTTTTTACCTTTTTGACCTGGTGCCTTTTTTCACTGTTTTTTTTGTTTTTGACGATGACCGATGTGGTTGTTTTTGTTTCCCGTTTCGTTTGCTTTCAAAAGGGGGAGTGCTTCGTCCCTTGGTTTTGGTGTCAGCCCCTGCGCTTGTAAGCGGTTCGAGCTTCAGTGGTATCAGTTGGCTACAATGGTGTGGTTTTTGTTATGAATTTCCTTACTTTGCAGAACGCGTAATTCTCAAGCGTGCACTGTCGCTAAGCGTTCCTTTGCTTTTTGTGTTCATAGAAAGGGCCGGCCCGGTATAAGATTATCTTGTAAGCGGTTGGTTCTTGTGTGGTCTGTTTATCGCCTGGGCAGATTGTCACGTGCCATATTGATCAGATTTGAAGTGCGTTGGGGATCGCTATATATATTTGCCCTGTATTCCTTCCTTTAGTAAAGTTGTAAGTCTGCGTTAGTGTGTGTCTGCCTCCCTTTCGTCCGTGTTCTTGTTGCGCAGTTCGTCTTTTTTGCATTATGATTAACCAACTAGCCCGACAAGTCCTGTTGAAGCATAGTAGCACCTTTTTTAGCAGTATGTACTTATAGTTCTACGATAAAGGCATTGTAATGCTACAGAAAATTAAGTTGTCACAACAGAAAGTTTTGTTGTTCCGACAATTCGTGGACATATATACAATAAAAAATATGTTGTGACCACAGAAAATTTTCTGTTGTGTTTTTTTGACAGGAAAGAGATAGACGCACAAAACAAGCCGGGAAATGAAGCTGCTCTTGATACTGCCACCGTTGGCGGGACGTATGTGCAACACGAAGTCGGCGTCATAGACTGATACCCTGGGGGTCTAGAAAAGGATCCCCGGCGTGGTTGAGCGTTGTCATGGCGAAGACGATTCTGGGGCATTCCTCACGCCCATTACCTTCACACTCGGCCTCGGAACCGACAGCCACGCTTGCTTCGGTTGGCTTTGCCCAAGGGCTCAGAAGGGTGGCCATTTTTTTTTTTGCAATAGAACGTACAGCATCACGTATGTTTTCCCGCGAAGGACACGCAGTGTCATTGCCAGCCTCCATAGCACACGTTATTGGACACCGCAAACACGCGGCAGCCTCGTCTTTGACCTCGCTCTTTCGAAGCCCGCGTCTCGGACCAGCTCATCTTTCGTCGGCATTTGATTGGCCCGCGTATGCAGCACGGATTGCTCGAGGTTTATATAATAAATCGTGGGTCCGGAACGAGGAGTACAGTCGCGGAACTGGTTCTTTTAATTTCTCTCTTCTTCGTTGCTGTTGCAACTAACCTGGCGCATCTTAAGAAAGTTCTATGCGCGTATCAAACTTCTCGTCTCGAATCAGAACTAAAAAAAATGACTCGTGGGGCACAACCTCACCATTGGCTTCATATCGCGGCCAATGGCAGATAGTGGTCAGGTACGGTCACCTGCTGTTGACAGAGTGCTGCAATGCACCTCACCACTGGCTGCATAGTGCATCATGTTTCAGCCAATAGTAAAGTCCGGTCGCCAACCACCCAATAACATCGTCGCTTGTCACAGACCCTTGAAAGCCGCGGGAAGGGACGTATCCTAGCGAGGACCCTAGGCGGGACCCTAGCGGGGACCCGAGGAGGCCCGCCTGCTCCCCCCCCCCCCCCCCGCTACATTACAGCAATGTTCTTGTTGGGCATAAGCCCCACATATGCAACTTTGCTATGCGCTTCGCTCGCCCCATGCAACTGCATCCGGCCTCTCCCGAAAAAAAATTCTGGCTACGTGCCTGGCCGCGGGTATATATGAGTGACCACTGACAGAGGACTGAATAGACACAAAATAGACAACGGAAATTGGGCCGCTTATATAATACGGCCCCTGTTTTAAAATTTAAATTATAGCTGTGTATTATAGCAATAACGTAAGAGGGCGATTTTGTGGTTTACCAGTAGAAAACTGAAAAAGTAAACCTATTTCAAGCGCAAGCGGAACCAAGGTGGTTGGCTGTCTCAGTGCCGCAAGGGCGGCAAGTTTGTCACGCTTTCATTTGTGTTTATCAGCATGGGAGCCACGGATTCTCTCCAAGTAACACACTAGGCATGGCAGTACACTTCCCATTTGTGAGTTGACACCCATGTTTTCCAAGTCGTTTATTCTCTTTAGTGACTGGACTTCCTGTTTCCGAGTCTGTACATGTTTTTAGCGGAAGTCGCTTTCTGTGAAGTGGCACGTTAATTTTCGAAATATTTCTGAGCAGGTAAGTTTTTTTCTGCTAGTTACTTAGTATGTTGCGTGACTAAAACACTTCGTAGCTATTTCTTGAGTGCAGCCAAAATCGATCAACCAAAATCAGCACTCCCAGACGGGGTAATTAACAAAGCACCCGTTTATTGTGCAGTATACAAAAACACATACTTCTTCACTTGGTCGCTGTCCCAGCTTGGCGACTGATTGCCATTCTTTTCTATAGATTTTCTCGCTCTAAAGAAAAGAAAACGGTGGGAATCCCGCAAGCTCAGAGGCACGTATACCAAATTAAGGCTATACATGCCACCAACAGCTTTGAATGTTCGTTGCGCAGACTTTTCTGGAAGACGCTTTCAGAAAGTACTTCGCGTTGAAGCAGCTTCGATCTATGCGAATAAAAAGTACAACGCAATGAAGCACTGTTCAGAATGCAAATCTCTCGTGAGTGCACACCGAAGTGGCTTAGACGACTTTTTTTTTCGGAATGCCCAAAACTATATCTCATTTAGGTCTTTCCTTGACTTAAAAGTTTTGCAAAGATTTTGTCTTCTGTGTAGTAATTGTTTTTTGTCTGGTTTTTTCAGAGAGCATAATACAGTTTGCGAGACAAGAAGTAACTGCGCACCGTCTCTGGGAAAAGCAGCCCTCGCACCGGATTTCACAGCTGAATCTCGTTTATATCTCTCCAGCACTCACGTAAGGTTTCCGGGGTCGCGGCTCTTCAGAGGGACCCAGACGTTGCTTCCTCAAATCGTGCCTCCGGCTTTCAATCGCATCTGCAACCCCGGCGGGCGCGGTCGATAACTGGCTTCCTTTTTCGGATCACGACAGAGACATGCGCCAGAGGAACCTGTTGTGCACCGTAGACAGGATGAGGAGTAAGGGGGAAAAGTTCGGACTGCGTGCTTCAAAGTTAAATCAGAAAAAAAGAGAAAAGAACCAAACAAGCCGGTGAAGGAACAGCGTTATCTCTGCGCTTTAGTATGACTGCGATGTTGCTGCGTGCAAGACACTGCTTAGGATGTTGCGTTATTTGTCGTCGTTTTCATCGAGACGATTTTTTCTTGTTCAAACGCGGTGAACTCAGGTCGCCGTCTTTGGTCTGCAAAGAACAAGTCCAAGCTGCGTGAGACGTGTTAGCCACAAAAATACTGACGTACAAGATAATACAAAAATTAAACTGGCGCCCGCGAAACATAGGTGACGCTTCAAAGGAAGTATTGTCGTCTTCGGTAGACTTTCCTGTTTGATGTCTGATGTGCAAAAACACTCCTGTGTTGCGAGCCCGTATTAAAATAGAACAACTGCAAATCGCTGCCAGCACATTCTTCTGTTACTCTCGGGAAACTGTCTTGACTGTGAACCGAACTTCCTTGCTTTGCTTTAAACTTTCAGTGCACCTCCTCAGTTGTTCTGTGTACTTAGCATGTCGAGCTCTTGAGGTAGCCTTGAAAAAAAATACTATACAAAGCGCCATCTTCTAGGTTTCATAGCAGATACGCTTGCGTATCCAAAGGTAGCTGGAAACTGAGGAAGTAAGCTCTTGAGTTCACGGCAGCGTCCGCAGACGTAGCAGCGAGGGCTGGAAAAACAAGATCATAGGAACTGCATGCGCTCGTTACGCGGTGAAAAGGCGAGCACGAAATGAACTGTTGCCGCGTTTCGCTGGTTTCTAAGACAAGTGCAATTGAAAAGATTCATGCTAATCTTATAAACCCCTTGTTCGTGCTAAATCAAGCCCAGTACGTGCGCGAACTAAATCCCAATTACGACCGCGTATCCTAGGAGACCTGAGGCCTTCGTGTTGACCTGCCGTAAGAAAATTGAAGGCCGTACTCAACACAGCGGCAAAGCCCCCACGACTCGTAATGTCACCACTATTGCTTGCGACAGCAGAAACATCTCGGTCGCTGACGGGCAACAGCGGTGAATGGCTTCTGACACACATTCGCGGATACCGTTGGTTATGAACAAGCGAACACTCTCGCGAGTCCTTCCTTTGCTTTAGCACTTAAATCACTCGACACCCGCAAAGCACTTGCATCGAACAACCGGCTCGACTTGAACGGGGAAAGCCGGCAGCTGGCGGCACAGTTAAACCACAGTCGAAGACACGCTGGTATTCACCAGAAAATGAGATCCTTGCGCTGTTCAACACAAAAGAGTCTAATGAAAGAAGCATTGCGGGCCATCACAGGTTGAACACAGTGCAGCACTGCAACTGGACCCAGTAAGGGAAAGCACTCACTGACGCAATCTCTGCAGCGAGCACGCTGCGACTTTCGCGTTCTTCGACTGTTCACACTAAGAGTCCAAACTTTGCGTCGGCGAACGCGCAGCACAGTGTCGTCTACCTGATGACGACGTCGGCGGAGCTTGGGTCAAAGACGCGCGACAGAGAAAGCAGCGGCGGCGAGCAGCAGCGGGACAGCAGCGGGCCAGCGAGGCGCGACCACTCAACTGGCGGCGTGGGACGTGGAGTTTGCGAACAGCAGCGGGTAGAGGAGCTGGTGCCCCATGTCCCACGTGTAGATGGCGCCGTCGCTCGGGTTGTAGCTCACCATGGAGGTGTTGCGGAACGGGTTGCTGAAGTTCATCGCCATCTCGAGGGCCACTTCCTCGTAGAGGTCAAAGGCGAACGCGATGCGTGTGGTCGCCTCGCTGACACTGTTCACCGCGTACAGGATGCCGCACACGATGAACATCTCGCCCACGGTCCGGTGGTCGAGCGTGAGGTTCCACACACGCTCGGCCATCATGGCGCGCTCGTGGAACTTGACGACGAGCGTGTTGTTCGTGCTGCTGCTAGCGTAGATGACCCAAAGGCCGTTCTCGTCGGCCAGAATGTCCATGGCGTTGTGCTGCGTCGCGTACAGCAGCCGGCCGCTGGAGAAGTCGCGAGACAGCGAAAGCGCGGCTGTCGACTTGTTGCCCAGGTCGAAGCGCACGATGCTGTCGGTGTTCTCGTGGTGGTAGAATAGCGAGTTATTGTACACCACCTGCGCGTTGCCGCGGAAGGCGTAGGGGAGCGAGTAGCGTCGCGAGAAGTGCCCGTCCACGTACTCTAGCAGCGAGGTGCGATCACCGTCCAGCGTCACCCAGAAGCGGCTGGAGTCGAAGGCGCGCTTGAAGGAGTCCCGCATCCACGAGCCCCACGATGCGTTGTTGTGGCGGAACAGCACTGGCTTGCCCACCTTGACCAGGTAGCGCCGCTTCGCGCGGCACTCTGCGCTCGCCCCATGTAAGAGAGGGAAAGGAGGAAATGTTGTACAACGACTTATTGGACACAATGAAGGGAGCAGCTCCTGAAGTTTGGCAAACGTGTGCTAGCGTTAAAAGATAAGTTTGCAGTAGTACCGAGACATGATGTGCATAAAAGCGAACTGGTGCAAGAAAACAAGGACAACAAATACAAGACAAGATTCGCGCCAACAGGACAAGCGCCGGTCCTGTCTTGTATATGTTGTTCTCGCTTTATCGCGCCAGTTTGCTTTTATTCACAATATGTCTCGATGCTACCAATGGGCTTGAACAAAAGTCGTCTTGTGTCGTAGTGCACCAGCTTGATCTTTGTGCTTCTTGTTCGTTAATTTGCTGCAGCACATTTCATCCTTCTAATATGTCGTCAGCCCATCAACTACTCATTTCAAGCTGTCTGAACTAAAAGAGCTTTTAGCAGCGGAATGACAAAAATTGTGAAACAGTAAGAGGAATTTGTAGTTGATTATCTTAGGCGCATTCCATGTTCGGGTGTGCTGAGTCCTCAGTTTTTACTCATGACCATCGCAGAAGCGAGCAGGAGGTGATTAAATGCCGGTATCACATTTCCGTCTTTTCATAACTTCAAGAGACATCATGGAATTGAGGCGTCAGCTCTTTCGCAAGGTGCACCAGCCCACGTAGCTTTGTTTATTTTTTGTTATTAGTACAGGACACACTTGACAGCTCCTATCCCGCACAATGATGTTCCTTTCGTATGTACGAAAATCTTGTGAGTGCGACACAATATGGACGGAACATTCTGTTCCCAACGGATATTTGTGCTGGTGGCGACATGCAACTCATAAAATGGCACTTAAAAGTGTTCTGTCTCGTTACCGTGCTAACATTCATGCACGAGCGCCTCTGAAATTGTTTTTATCGTATAACCATGGTCACAGCATATAAGTGTACCCACGAATCTTTCATGCAACGGAGCAAACGATGCTGTTCCGCGCGCAGCAATTCTCCGCCGACTTATTAGGGGCACTGCCACAGTGTGACGTCAATTTAATGAAGATTATCAGTATTTTATAAAAGTCGTTGGGGAGAAGCATGACACCTCAAATCCATTGGCACGGCAATCAAGAAATTGCTATACTTTTGAGGCGCACTTTAGGGCATCGGCTTATGTCCTGACTGTAGATTTCATTCGATACTTGGGCAGTTACTTCGGCAGTTAGATTACTTCACCAGGTTGACTACCGAAGTAATCAGCAATGTTCACCTCGCGTATACATTGCTATGTACTTTCGGCACGCGGAATTTGAACGATCGTGCCAGTCTTCTGTTTTTCATTTTTGTTTGACCATCACCACGCATGACGTTAGCAGTCACGTTTATTTATGATATTCAGATCAGTTGGCAATATTTAAAAGAAGGCAATACACACGATAACGTAAATAATTCCTCACCTGTGTCGCGTGGTTTCAACGGAAGCCAGTGGGATCGATTGTAGACCGTGTCAATGCTTTCAACGTTGAAGAGGCCAGGTTTGCTTGCTGTGGAAAGAACACATTATGAGGAGCAGAATGAAAAAAAAAAGAAAGTGAGATTATTTTTTACTGACAGGACCAAAGTAGATTAGCAGCTTCCGTTAGCGTGCTCGCCGACTATTTCACTCGCCGAGGACATAATGACAGCTGCTGCGCAGTACTTGTTTCTTGCCAGGACGTGTCAGGCAAAGCTGACAGTTGCTAGACACGAATGTAAGGCCCCAGAAATCTTTACGATAATTACGCTTGCCTTTTTTGCTTCCGACATTCTGAGAAAGTATTTCAGTAGGATTACACGTCAGAGAATTGACTGAATAACAACTAATATTGAGACATAACTTCAGCGTGAAAACCACGAACACATAAGAAAGGAACAAGTAAAACGATTTTCGGTGTCTGTACGTGTTCTTTCCTTATGTATTTGTGGTTTGCCAAGCTTCATTTAGGCCTTAAGAAAGCTACCAACTTAACTAAAGGCGCGTGTACTGTAACTACTAATTATATATTTGTCACACAGACCACTACCTTCTTAATACCGGGAGTTATTAAAAGTAGAACTAACGAAAGTTACTTATTTAAGAAGGTGGTGTATAGCCCTACAGTCACAGACAAAAAGGTAGTAGTAGTTGAAAAGAAAATAGGTAGAAACCATTTTCGCAAAAGTTTTATAACGGTGTGTTGGATTGGCTTGTTCAGTTTGTCTACACACCGGAAAAATATGGAAGCTATATGTTCAAGGCGACCATGTGCCCGGCACGAGCGATAACTACCAGTGTGTGCTGGTCGTCAATCGCACACTTTGGCTTGGGTATACTGCGCATTACGTGTACAAATAATGCGGGGGACAGCATCAAACAGCAGTACCAGGCACGGTCAACGCACCTTTCCTGCTTGGCGAGCACTCGTGCGTCGATGGGCAGTCTGGACACACTGGGCACTCGGCCTCGACCACGCGGGGAGGAGGCGCTGCGAGAAGACATTAGAGAAAATTCCTGGTGATGCTGTCGCTACGATTGTGTCACACAAAAGCGTGCTCCTTGGGAGCCGTACTAAACGGTGCACTTGAACGAATACTGCTATGTTAATGATACGCTTCATGCTGCATTGCTCGCGCACTTAGACGACGGTTATGCATCGATACGTCTTCACACTTTACAAAAAACAAGAAAAAAGCTAGCACCTACACTGATATGCAATTATACATGTTGGCGAGAAACACTATTCATTGGCCTCAAACCAATAATTCATGAATTTGAAGCTGCATATGGATCCTCGTTGAAACATTAAGCTAGAATATTCTATGGTTTAAAATCGAGTAACTCGTTCAAAACAAGATCTTTTCCCATGTAACTACTGTAGCAAGGTACTCCTGCAACGCGTAATCTGCCAACAGCTAATAGTCACTCTGGTTGTTGCGAGATCATATCAGGAAAAGAGCACTGACGCTTTCTTCCTTTCAACAGGGCGGAGAGACATTCAGCGTGGCAGCAAATGGTGCGGATGTTTTCAAAAGATAATCCGTGAACTAAAAGCAAAGCTCTCCTTTAGCGAAAACACACGCTAGCAGTCTTTTGAAAACAACAAATGGTTGTAAGCGAGCTGCGCAATTTTCTCCGCATCTTTTTTTTTTCCTGCATGGGCACAGTATTGCCTAAAAGTACTTACCATGTCCGTAGAGGGTATAACTGGTTTCCTCCGACGCTGGCGGCATTTTAGATGGGTCCAATTCTGAACGATAAAAAGAAGAAAGAAGAATGTTCCTCCTCATGCTGGGGTTCGCCATCTATTAACATTGGTGGGTTGTGAAATCCTGGACATTCACTGTCGCTATTATACGAAATTTTAGCCAAAAAAAGAAAGTGCACAACCGACATGAACAGCCATTTCAGCTCTGCACAGTTCATTGTCATTTAACACGACTGTTACGTATGTGCGAGAGAAAAATATTAGCAACCGCAGGTTTTTAAAATCGGACGTGAGCTAAAGTTTAGCATATTACTCTAGAAACGTTAAAATTTGCGATTTATTGCTCTCAAAACTGTCCCCGTTTTTTGGTTTGGTTTATGACTTAGGTGGTTCAGCGTACCAAACCGAATCACGCGATGAGGGACGCCGTAGAGAAGAGATCCGGAAATTTCGACCACCAGGGGATCTTCAACGTGCACTGACATCGCACAGTACACAGACCTCTAGAATTTCGCCTCCATCGAAACTCGACCGCCGCGGCCGGGATCGAACCCCTGTCTTTCGGGTCAGCAGCCGAGCGCCATAACCAGTGAGCCACCACGGCGGCTGTCCCAATTTTAAAATTTTGAAATCCTGATTGAGTTAAGAACTCCAAAAAAAAGTTTGGTTATCAGGAAATGAAAGACGGAGTAACTGTCTCACTTCTTGGCGGACGCCTCGATCGCGCCGTAAGGGAAGGGATAAAGGAGGGAGTGAAAGAAAAAAGATAGAAAGAGGCGCTGTAGTGTAAGGCGTCGGAATAATTTCGACCACCTGGGGATCTTTAACATGCACGGACATCGCACAGCACATCGGCGATTTTTGCGCTTCGGCCCCATCGAAATGCGGCCGCAGAGGTCTGATTCGAACCCGGGTACTCTCAGCTCAGTAACCGGGTTGGAAAGACGCGAAGAGGAAAAACAAAGTCGATAAAAGGGAAGATAAGGCATGGGAAGGCAAGGCAAGACACGGCAAGGAAAAACGAAATGAAACGGAACGAAAGGAAGGAAAAGGCAAGAAAAGAATTAAAAATAAAATGAAATGCAAGGAATGTAAAGGAAATACTACATTCAGTGTTTGAGTAAGGTGTGAGTCAATCATTGACTGTCTCTATCGGACTGAACAGATCAAGTAGGTTTGATTCTCTTGGCGGCGTCGACTACAACGAGGCTGACCTTTTACTTCATGAGCACCCAAAGGAGACGGAAAGGTGTTTAGGCTTCAAAATCACAGTTGCATGGTATGACCGGAACAGAGGCACAATTACAGAAAACAGATAGCAATGGTTAGGCGCATTCTCTGAGCTCAAAATTGTTGATGATGCCCTCCTCTCTCTTCTTTCAGTTCTTTCTCGTTCATCACAGAAAATTCTCTGGTCTTGTGAATGAACGGGATTTCGAGGTCGAAACCTCGGAACCACTTTAACTGCAGTAAGGTGGAAAGTTGAGCGAGTTGAATCTAATTCATGTTGAAGGTAGCCCGAAAGACGAGGATGAAAGGAAGAAGCAAGACCTGACCTGAGCGAACGTGCGATTGATAGAGCATCAGAAATCGCTGTCAACATCAATGTCTTCAGCCCTGGTTGACCGCTGCGGGGAAAGTACGGAGTGTAGCCCACTTTATGAGCAAGCGGAAATTTTAGCAACGCATTAGGAGCGACTTTCAAGAGAGACTATCGCGGCTGTTCGCATTTCTAGGCAAGGAGAATCTTGTATAAGCACACCATCAAACAGCGCTCGTGTCGTGTCTTGCTTCTTCCTTTCGTCCTCGTCTTTCGCGCTACGTTCTCTTGACTGCCCTGTCAGGCCTCAGCCTACATGTCTCGCTATGCCATCGACAAGCGCCGGCAACTGCGTTCGTCCCAGACAGGTTCATCGACGTCGTCAGTTAAGGCTCAAAGTTCACTGGCCAAGCCGAAAATCGATGCTGCTGACCTCAACAGTATGTTCCTCCAAAATATTAGATAGGGCGTCTGACCAAGAGGTGAACGTATGCAAGGCTGAAGCTTTGCGCACAGTTGCTGGCGGTTGTCGACGGACACAATGAGATGTCGCGGCTGAGCCCTGAGAGGGCATTCAAGTGGCAGCGAGGTTTCGATCTCTGTTTCCTGCTCACCGGCAAAACTTGAGAGTTTACGGTCATGAAAAAGGAGGAATGCAGAAGGCAAAGTGGTCGTCATAAAGGATATTGAGCTCACAGAATTGGCAGACTTCGTTAACTGTGTTCATGTTACTTTAATGCATGTAGCGCTGCTTTCTGAACAGTGCTGTTACAACAAGCGAGCATTTCTTTATAAAAATCAATCAATCAATCAACCAATCAATCAACCAACCAATCGACCAATCAATCGATCTATCTATCGATGAGTCAACCAATCAAAATAACTAATCTATCTATCTACCTATCAAACAATCATTCACTCATTGAATCAATCGATCGATCGATCGATTAATCAACCTATCAATTGATCAATTTTCTATCCGGAGAACAAGCAATCCATCGATCGATCAGTCGTTCAATGCACTAATTAACAATCAATCGGCAGATGAATCGTTCCGTTAGTCGTTTTGTGTCGAGTGCCAGCTAACTATCTCGAGGGGGCGGATACGCACGGAAGACGGTGAGCACTCCGGTGGCGTGTCCCCGGGCGTTTCGGCTGTCGCACTTGTACATGCCGAAGTCCTGCGGCAGCACGGGCTCGATGCGCAGCAGCATGCGGCTGGCGTAGGGGCCAGCCTCCTCCTCGCGGAGCGTGTGTCGTGCACCTGGTTGCACCGGCGTACCCTGGTCGCCAAACAGCCACGCGTTGAGGGCCCGAGGGTAGGCCTCCACCATGCACTCGAGCAGCGCAGTAGAGCCGTTGGTCGCGCCCACGGCCCAGTTGTGGATCTTGATCAGCGGAGGGACTGCAAACGACACCGGGGCTGAGGTCGATGTAAACGCTCTGCAGCCGTGTGACGAACGCATACCGCGTCACTTGTTGCAATCGACCGCATTGTGAGGCTTCCATTTTTTATTTACCTCAAAGGTCGCTGTGTACCAGGTTCTCAGCTGCAAAATCTCCACACAGAGAGCGCTCGAGCGGCGGTCTCGGTACTTCGTCAGTGGCACCTACCGTGGGCTCAGGGTTTGATATAACCTGTGTCTGAGCGTGCACAGAGTCCATTGCCTCATCGTGTCGTATACGAGTGACCGCCTTTCGCTGTGCGCTTCGTGCTCTCTTGGAGCCACGGGCTGAAGCGGCAACACGTCTTGCCAGCTATGTGGGTCTTGAGCGATGCGGCCCACACTGCGCGTCAGCGTATTCGTCTGCCTGTTAAAACGTCGCATCTGCCACGAAACAGACCGCACAGTGAAAGGCGGTGCCCCGTATACGGAAAGATAAGGCAGCGCCCTTCGTGCAGGTTCACAGACATTCTATGTCCAACCCAGAGCCGAGCGGCAAGTGTCGCTGACGCACTCCGCAGCACTGTATGTAATGTGGCTCGATACTTGACGCTCGAGTGCTATAGACATATGAGTGGACGTCCGTATATCAGATGAGCCAGAGCAGCGAGCGCATGCCACGTTTCCATCGTTTCGGAGTGGGCACCGACGTAGCTGACGGGGTGTCAATGCAGAGGCAACATGAAATTCTGGATAAAGAACTTGTGTGTGGAAAAACACCCTGATTTCGCTTTAGGCATTGAAGCTAATTTAGATAAAAAAATGTTTGCTTGATTGTGCCGAGATTCTGGGGCGAATTTACAGTTCTATGCTCGACAACTTCCACGTGGCCTCTTTTCTCGCAGCCATAGCAGCATGGACCTAGCCGTGGTTTTGGACTGTCGGGTACCGCTTCCATTGTTGCCACTGGGGCGGGGCTTGCGAAACATTACTTTGTTCATGCCCTAGTTGTTTGTCCTCGAATATGTTAAGTCTTTCTTTCTCGTTCCTTTTGTCAAGTGTACGCGCTGGGACACTTGGTATGCGGATTAGTGGTGGTTGATTAGCAGCAGGTACGTGGTTGTATATCCGGAACTCAGGAAACACCTGCGTCGGTCAGTTTTTTTTTTCATGGTGACGCTGATGGACTACGCCAAAGCTGAGATTCCGGTCTTGTATATTCTTGCTGCGTGACGTAACTTGACGCCTTAACTGAAGCAAGAAGTTAGGTGCACCGCGGCTGGTCCGTGTCCGTTTTTCAGGAACCCCGCGAGCGTTTCCGTGGCAACGGTGAAAGGCAAGAGAACGGCACTCACAGGTGACCTCGAGGACGACCTTCTTCATGGCTGGTGGAGGCACCCCGTTGGAGGCGATGCACACGTACGAGCCCATGTGGTCGCGCGTCGTCCGGCTCACGTTGAAAGTGTCGCCCTCCAGGGAGGTGACTGCAGGCACGAGCTCAAATTGACTCAGTTCCCGAAAACTCGGACTCTATAGCCGACTTCACTTAAACATCACCTCACCTCAGGCTGTGAGGTTCAGGGCAATCAGGTGACGAAGTTTACCTTGCGTGAAGTCAAAATCTCACCAGTTTGGCAAACTCGGGTCCGGACATGCGTACCATTTTTAGTGTTAACATGACCGTTCACAACTACAGGGAAGTCTAAACATCGGTAAATCGCAGATATTCTGTGGAACATACTAAACGTGCGTAGTTTATCCTTTACTATAAGGCGGAGTATATGCTAAGGCTCTCGCCCAACCGCAGATATTTTGGTGCAAAAGCTGCCTGGCGGTTTATCGTTCAAAATGGTGGTCTAGTGTGAGGAAGCATTTTATGCTTTAACCAGTTCCATGAAATTCAGTGCTGTCGAGGTGCTGGCAACGCCAGTTGTCAGTACCTCAAATCTCGTTACAAATGAATAACTTGCTCTTTGAAAGATGTCGATAAGGCGCGCTGTGGTGTGTGCATTTAAATGTACTGCACTGCAGTGGTGCATTTAACAGCACCATGCAAATTTCATGGTTACATATTGATATTCGAATGCCTCTGTGCAGCCTACGAATAAACAGTTTAAGACTGTGCGGAAACCCTCTATTGGCCCCGGTACCACCGTAACATGAAGATATATGTTTTGCTCTTAAAATTTGAGAACCTGATCAATGCTTCTATAGAAACTACTTTCTCCTAGGCGAATTTCAAATCTCATACTCCCTCGAAAGTTTGAGTTTCGCACTTTCACGAACTTTAAATTCCATTTCGTTCCCAGCGACACGTTCGATGTGCGTCGCGAAGGCAGCAGTGAGTTGAATTTAAAGCAGCCCTGTTTTCCTCCGCGGCTCTGTGCCGGCCTCTACCTTGGATATCGTTTGAAGTGGTTCGTATCGCGTCGCCGCTAAAATGTCCATTTTCTCTCCTGAAAGACGCGTTGCCTTGAGAGGAAAGCAGAGAAACATAATAAAGGTAACAGACGGAACAACGAATACAGTGGGCTCGAACTGAGAATCGATCCATTAAGCCAAGTTCGGCTCCTCTGACCTCCGCGTTAGACCGATGTGCACATTCAGCTTCAAAAGGGAACCCGTTCTTGTTTCGGGTCGCTGCGATCTATCACTCCGAGTACAATGAGAGCTGAGTGCGCAAGAACCCAAATCCCAAAAGCACGCTCGCTGTCTGCGCGGTCCTCAGCTTGTCTTTACGAAGAACGGCGATTGATCCCCGAGCTTTCCAGGAACCAGCTTTGTGCCCTTCAACCAGTGTTAGGTGGCTCTACAATGCAGTGCAGCTGCTTAGCGGCCTATCAATCTGTTCAGCGCACTGCCAATTTCCGGGGAACCTAGCAGTCGTCCACATAGTCGACCCGAACGCGCAAGACATGATTATAGCGGCGTTCTGTAGGTTACGTCGGCTCTAAACAGAAACACCTGGAGCCTTTAGAGAGGAAGGTTGGTCACTCTCGACGAAGATGTTGAACTCCGTGTACCATCTTGCATTATGCGAAAACACTTTTGCATTTGGGGCAAGACGACGTTCACCGTTTACTTCAGTGTGTAAGTTAAGTGCAAGCCGTACTATTTGCGCAAAAACAAAGGCTTTTGCACAGGCGGCCAGGACTAGAGAGGAAGCGGAAATTCAGCCCGCAGAAGATCAGTGCGCCAGCAGATTGTCTGCTTATGAGTCCAAAGAGCTCTGGTGTCTTCGGACTCATAGTTAGTTGCCAAATTGAGAGAAAAAATTATCTGTTGTAAGTACTTTAGCCTTACTTCTTTGCCATTGGTACATAATGAATATGTCGTGTAAGGCG
>JARKHS020033582.1:0-269727 GCA_030143305.2 Amblyomma americanum | reverse complement strand
AGCGCGACAAACGGGACAGAGAAGAGAGGACACAACACAGCGCTCTTTGTTGTGTCTTCTCTCCTCTGTGCCGTCTATCGCGCAGTTATGGATTATCATAGTTCCAACGTTTTTACTATGTACTGTAAAATGTTCGCCCTGCTTGAGTGTTTGTTTATTTGGTATGTTTGGTTACTAGGTTTTTTGTATATATGCAAACTTACGCACAGCTTCAAGTACGAAGGTTTTGATTTTAGTTTGAACCAATTGATATAAAATATCGATAAGAAGACAGCGATTCGAAACTCAAGCGTTGAGGTCAGACGCAGCGAATTACGTGATTTTTAAAGGTGGTTCTAACATTTAACAAGGTTCAGAAGAGTAAAAGTGCGCATTTCGAGCCCGTTGCAAAACATTCGGCGCAGAAGTGGAAATGTCAAAAGAAGATCAAGTGGAAATATTTTTCAAAGGCAAGGTCAGAAAACATATTCCTGAAGTTCTGACAGCGATAAAAAAATAACATCTTATTTATGCAAGTTGAAATCGGAGAAAAATTTACTGTGCAAAGATATGCTGCTATTTCATGAGTCGTAGGCATTTAATGCCGAGAGGTGTGCTTGTTTGTATTTAGAAAGAGAGGACATGGCACTGCGCTAAACGATAGGCAAAAAGGAAGAGAAGGCAACACAAATGCGAGACAATAACAACGTTATTATCAGGAAACGACGCAGTTATATAGGCAACGATCACGGGGCAAACAGTATCAACAAACAAACCACATGCACTGCGGCACCTTCCGAATAAAGAAGTTCACATTCCTGGCAGAAATGTTAACATTCGGTTTGCTCAAGCAAGAGTGCCTTTCCACGTTTCCACGTGCATAAAAGAAGGCTTCCGTATCTGTCGCTCTTTCTGGTCCGCATTTACGGAGATTACATGCGTCTGCTCATAAAAGAGGGTGCATTCTATGAGGAGTATGTCTGCTCATCATGACAGGCGAATAATGCGTGACATGCAGTTTCTGCAAAAAGTTGTGCGTGGCTCCAGTCCCTGTAAACGGTAAATGATGTCACTGAGGTTTCGTGTGGCCCACGAAGAAACCACCACATGTTCTGACACATTTATCCTGGGATGCATGCCATTTCTCCAATGACTCGTTTGCAGATCACATATAATTCGACATTAATTAGCAGCGATATATTTGTCTAAAATGATGTTTTAAGATAGCACATTTTAAATTAATGTTGTTAGAGTGTTTTTGTATTGTGTATGATATTCATGATATCAAGTTTGTATTTGACGAGGTGTACGCTCGTTTAGGCCGACTGGCTGTTGAGGCACACACAAATCTACCCTGATATCTATTACTTTTCATTGTCTTTACACTGGTTGCAATGTGCCGCCAAGTCTACAGATCTTGATATATTGCTACAACAGTCTTCGGCTTCATGAACCGCACGTTGATACATCGGCCACTATGACCGTTTAACGTTTTCCGTATGATAACGAAATTCTGTATATCACATTGGTCCTCGAGGCCATATACGGCTTGCGATGTTTTATGGCAGTTTTGTGGCGGCATGATTAACAACTTTGCAGATTTCCGAGTTTGTTCGCTGTTCAGTGCAGTAAGCATGACTTCCAAGTTCCATTCATCGCCACCTTTTCAAAAAACGCGATATCCTTAAATGTCCCCGCTGTGCAGAAAATCCGGGGTGGGCGTTGTGAGCTAAGAATTCTGAGCATGACTCTGGAAGTGATGTCAGAGAGCAACAAAAGGGGAAGGTGGGCAACCTAAGTCACGTGATCTTGCAGCGTCGTCGCAACCTGGCAGGCATACAGTGAGCAAACTGCCCACCGTGGCAGGTGGTAGCTAATTTCAAAATTGGCCGCTCGGCAAGATCAACCTGGGAGCCTCTGCCATCCCTGGGAGCACCTACCGTCGCAGGGTAATGCCGCATCGCTTAACCGCTCCTCTATGTTGAGAGCTTTATCCTGTTTAATGAGAAATTCCACACCTAGTTCTCGTCTATCCACTTATCCCCTAAAGCACAGTATGTGCCCACCCTTTAGTACTGTATACGCTTCCCCTATTCTCCTAACTTCAGTAAGCCCTATGACATCCCATTTAATGCCCTCTAGTTCCTAGAACAGCACTGGTAGGTTATCCTCACTAGATAGGGTGCTAGCGTTAAACGTTGTCAGGATTAGATTCCAATGGCGGCCTGTCCGCAGCCAGACATCCTCACCGCCACAGCTCTTCCCGCCGCCTTGGTCAGTTGCTCCGCAGCCGCTGGGGACTGAGGGCCGAGGGTTAATTGGTTTGATCATAGAAGGCTGTGGCCAAGTGCTGCACCAGGGTGGCCAGATCCTGCTCTGGTGAGGGAGTGCGTTGTCGGTTCTGGTCACCGAGATCAGGCCGCACTCCAGGCCTGGTTATGCAATTCCATCTACACGCGTAGATAAAATTGCATAACCAGGCCCCGGTCCTCTTGCACGTGATGCGTACGCTCTATTTCTACGCCATCGCTACACCAGCTTTCTTGACTAGCGGCGCGCAAATAAGACTGCTGATAAGGTTAATCTCTGCTTTCGACCGGAATATGGTTTAATCGGCACGCCAACGCTATTGAACAAAGGGCTGCAAGCGGTGCGCGCAATAGCACAGAACCCACGGCTGCGGCCACGGCTTAGATGCTTGGGCATCCAGCTCAGCTGCGGGAGATGGTTGGCTCGGAACCCACCGCCATCAAACCACCGGTAAAAATGGGTATAAGCATCCCCCAGCTCGGCGCCCGTCTTCCTCAGCGGTGTGTGCATGGAAGAGGCTCCGCAAACCCCGCTGCGTCTTTACTGATGAGTTAGTCCTGTGGCAGAGCATCCACCTCGCATTCCGGAAGATTTGGGTTCTATCCCGGGTGCCCCCGGGTGCCCACTGGTTTTCTAATGGGTGCAAGATTTCCCCCGGCCTGGTGTTCGGTTTTTCTCGGGAGAAATACTTGGCAAAGAGGTCTTGGATCAAACCGTTGCGTTGACGGGCCAGTGATTCGTTCCACTGTCAAGCAACCTTAAATCCGCGTCGTGCGGCGTCCACCTCGGCATCGGAAGCTCATGTGTTCGACTCCCCGCTGGCGTGGCAAGTCCTGTACGTCGTCGAGTTCCGTTCGCGCGTTCACCTGATGCCTTGACGCAGGTACAGGGGGATCAGCTGCCCGAGACGCCGGGGTATCAAGCGGACCACTACCCTGGGAGGGATGGGGTTACTTTTCCCCTAGGCCTGTAAAAAGTGACGCGGGCAGGAAAAGGGCCACAAGTGGGCCTCTACCGCACGAGGAGGATTTAGGGCTGTTTGACGGCGAAACGAATGAATGGCCCTTCAATACATCTGCTTGTCTGTGACCCTTTTTCCTAAGAATTTCACCTTGCGAGCTTAATAATAATAATAATAATAATAATAATAATAATAATAATAATAATAATAATATATAATAATAATAATAATAATAATAATAATAATAATAATAATAATAATAATAATAATAATAATAATATTGGAGTCGTTCCTTTGTCCACATTCAACGGAACTTTTGAGGCGCAGGCTGTCCTTTCCACGCGGTGCCGAGCGCTAGGCCGGGGGACCGCCTGTTCACACTGTACTGGCTGGGTACACCGGCGGCCGCAGGAATCGAACTCCCGAACTCCTGAAACAGAGGCGAGCACTCAATTGCAGCATAGGCAACAGCAAGACGTTTCCACCGCCGCCAACACTGTCAAAGCTCCTTGCGCGAAGTGGTCGCTGAATCCATGGCGTATTCATACCACTAAAGCTTTAACAGCCAGTGTCCGTTCGTCAAGCCGTCAGATCTGAATATCTATCCGAATGAACGAGAAAAACAAGTCACGTACAGGAAGACCTCTTCAGAAACAAGACATTTTCGTTGGCCGCAAACAGCTTTCGAAGCTCAAAAACTACATCCCGAAGTAAAAGCAACTGAGAGTGGTTTACAAGATATCACGCCCCTTAAAAACTGCCGCATACGTAAATGGGACACGAAGCTTGAAACAAAAACTGCAAGAGTATAAAGCCACTCTTCACTTGCCAAATACTGCGAAAACTTAACCCAATGAATGGTAGTCGATCGCGCGAAAGCATTGCGTGTGAGTATAATTAATTAAACACTGCTCACTTAGCGGGAACCTTCCCGCAGCGATACCAGCGGTAGGAAAACTCGATATAGAACATTGACCACGCAATGTAGACGTGAACACCAATTCCTCCCACAGCGGCCGGAGGAACGCCAACTGCAGCGTCGTATCGCTGTGATGGCAACAGTCTCCAGCAGAAAGAAAACTTAATTCGCGAGCAGGATTCGAACCAGCGCCGGTAATGAGAGAGCCCAATCGTTTCCCGGAGTCTCAGAAAATTCGTCCACCACCGTAACCTGCAAGGCTGCGTGCATGTACGGCATTTATTCATTTTTGAAACATCAGGTTTCTATTGAAACCGACCTTAACTGGAGTTTCTTACCAATGGCGGAGCTCCGTTAACTGCGCCGTCGCCTCGCACCTAAGCGGAACAACGTACATACCACGCGCGTTTTCACGTAACCTGACACCGTCGACTTGATCGTGCTAAGGCCGATATATAAATGTAGACATAGTTGCATTAAAGCTCGCACGTTCAAAACCTGGTGGCTCATGGTGCGGAGCCAGCGCAATGTTCGAAGAGTGAGCCGGGCTAACCAATGACGTCCTAGCTAAGAAAAAATAAACTCCGTGTCGTCACAAGAACATGTTCCTTGGCGGTGAAAATAAGTATTTGAACACGTCGATTTTCCTTGCAACACAACAAGCGAAGGCGAAGAAAGAAGACAATTGCCGACTACTAACGCCCTTTTAATAACATATTGGTACAAGCGAGCACACGCGATCACCAGAAGAGCGAATACATGTGTGCAATCCAGAGTACTCCTTCTGGCGATCCCTTCGGTTGGCTGGAACTAATATGTTCAAATCAGCTGGTCGGCAAGGTCACCTTGTTAAATGCCATTTCTTCAAAGTTAGTCTTCGTTGTGTCTTTTTCCTTTCCTCTGGACTCACGTGTCAAACCACCTATATCAGTGCATGTTGTTTGTGCCTCCTTCTCCTCTGCGAGCACGCAGGATATTGCACGCAAGCTTCCACGTTGATTTCTCGCCGTTCTACCGTCGCCGCGACCGCCGGCAGATGAGTCATCTGACATCACCAAAATCACCCATTGCCTGTTCTCTTCTGCGGAACGGGAAAATAGCACCTAGTCCGGTTGTTCTGCGAAACATCAAGTCAGGCGGTCCGCGAAAAAAAAAAACTTTTTTTTTGCAGGAAGCGGCCCGTACAAAGCCGTATGGGATGTTTTGCGGTAAACAAAATCCCCACGCTCCTTCAGGAGACGAAGAGGTTCAAACCGTCAAAACGAACATTGTTCAATGTGAGAGTTGTGCAGTAGAAACGAAATTTTCGAACTTGTACATTTGCAACATTCATATTCTTTTAAATCATGGTGCGTGATTGTTTCTTTACATTTTTCTTTTTGGAAACCGAAAGAAAAATTTAGTATGAAAAATTGGGAAATCACTCGCCTGGTCTCTCGTAGAGTACTACTGTCACAGTCTCCAAGTCCTTTCAGTATTATTACCACTTGGAAATTGCAGAAGCTTTGCCACTGAACCACGCGCCATGCTCCAAAATGTGGCCGATCCTGCAGAGATTATGTGTGTTATCTAGTTTATTGAAGACGCCCTGTGAACAAGCTTCCTTCTCAACCCATGGAAGCAACTTAGCTCAGTTTTCCAACAGTTCTCATATTTTCAGTGTGTATTGCAAAATCGTAATGTACACTGATTCTTCTATTCTTTGAGAAGGGGAGATTTAAATTAAATTTTCTCCTAAAACGGTTGAACGGCTTTCACTGCGACCGGCGGAACGGTACTTGGTCTCTGAAAAGAACCGCAGTGCACAATTCTGAGTGTGATGCTCACTGGAAAAAAAAAGAACAAAATTCAGGAAATATTTCTCATCAGTATTCGCTCCGAAATGCTGGTTACAGCGCTAGCTTCCTCTTTTTTCCAGATTCAAAGATTTCAAATATCTCAGGGGAAGTTTTTCTCGTATACCCCTTATTGCGTGACTTTTCCTTGCTTATGTTAAGGCATTTTTTTTCCTAGCGTAACGGTAAACATATCTTATTGATGCCACGAAGCATAGCAACAGTCGTGAAACACACAGCTCTGAGATAGAACGACTGAGGTCAGGACCTTTTCAAGATGCTCTGCCGTATGGCAATTTTCGTTGTTACGAAAGCCCTGTAACTACACAGCTCTCAAGCATCGTACGATGGATGACGACTTGTTTTGCTATTTACCCATGCTTGTGAGCTTGTGACACCCAGATTCCAAGTAACCTCTTCCGTGATGTACAAGTGTGATAACAAAAATTTCCAACAGCATGGTGCCTACGAACGGCCACTGTTTGCGTAGTGGATGCTTCTCGCTTCTTTTTTTGCAGTGCAGCTACAAGCGCAATGAAAAGAAGTAAGACCTGCTGGACGCGTAACCACCGTGCTCTTCGCATTTATTTTTTTCTCGATATCACTCAGTAACATCGTGTTTGACATGTCAACGACACTTGCACAGCTTTGTTCCGTTTCATTGAAAAGTGTCAAGGGCAGCATACACCGTCTACATGCACACCATGCTTCTTTAACTGCGCTGCTAAGTATTCGGTGCATGGTTTCTAAGTCACCATTTGCAAGACACCATATCTACCATTTCCAAGAAGAATGGATCCAAACTAAATGAATTTATCAGTTTTTTTTACTTATTTATTTACGAACGTAAATCCCGAACGTCCCCTCGAACGCCGTTGGGAACGTCATCTCAAGAAAACAACCATGATGCTTCAACTTTCATCTGTGTTTACCCAAAAAATGGAGACGTGGCTGTGAAGTTTCTTCTCGAATAACAAGTGCTATTATGTCATCAAGATTGCTTCCACACCTCAGAATTATAACTAGCATATTAACGGCGCTGGGTCGCGTAGGAGTTAGCGGGAACGGCGATGTTTGCCTCCTAAACAATATTTGGGGAACATCACTTTCGCTGCCGAGCGTCAGCAAAAAAAAAAAAACTATGTGCTTTTAAAGAACTTTGTGTTTGCTATCATTCTCACAGGCCCCTAGCTTCACATTTTTCTGTTGTATTAAAGGAAATTTTTGTCGAAAAAGATAGAAGTGAAATAATAAGCTGTGTCCTCCGGATGGTAGCTGTTGTAGCGACTCGTTATTAAGATGCATGAATCACAGTGCCATGCGGAACCGAGGTTGCAAGTTTAAAATCACCGAGAAATAATTATCTAATTAAAACAGTTAAGCCAGGGTGTAATTCTAATAGGATTCTGGTGTGGGCTAGTTGGTGCATACGTTCTACGACAAAGATTGACACAGCGCAACTGAACGAGGACGAAAAAAAAAACACGAAACACAGGATGGGCGCTGACTACCAACCTTTATTGCGTCATAAAAACCAGCACAATTTATACCATTCACATGGACCACGTGATACACTGTCAGCCAGTGGAAACTGCGAAAAACGCGCCTCACACTCTGGCGATCATTACACAGTGAAAAGGCACTCATGACACGTGCAAACAGTAACATGCAAAAGCATTACTAAAGTATACTCATAAACGGACCACAGATAAAAGAGAATCGCGCTTGTGCCTCTGCCATTAACATCGGTGGTGCCAGGGGCGGTAACGAGTAAATGAAACGCGACGATGACATGTGAAATGGCGATGAAAAGAGGGTGTACAATCAGGGTAGGAATAAAAAAGAAGGAAAACTTTATAGGCAATAGGCACAGTCAGGGGGTTAAAGGCGAAAACGAAAAAAGGTAACCGACGCCAAATAACACCGCAAAAGGTTAAAATCGTACATAAAACGAACACCTGAGAAAAATTTAATACGTTAAAAACACAATTAAAGCCCTTAAAATACATAGGTGAAACGATCCGCATAAGGCCAACAAACAACACGGCAAAACAACTAAGAGCAAATAAAAACAATGAGGTGAGGTGCAAAAAAAAACGTTTGCCAGGATGTCTAGATGTGGTTAAAACGCAAGAACCGCGCCCGTCCTAAGAAGGACATTTCTTTCTCCAATAGACAGACAGAATGGCTGCTGATGCACGTGTCCCCAGCCTTTTCAATCAAAGATCCCTCAATAACCTGCCTCTCTATTTTACTGCTTGCTGTTGCCAGAAACTTAGTGGCTTATAAAATATGCCGACATTCGTGGCGGGATTGATTGCAATGAACTGCCATGTGGCTCCCAGACTTGTTTTTTACGTTGCGGAGGTGTTCATTTGCTCTGTCATTGAAACAGCCTCCGGTCTGGCCGATGTATACTTTACCGCACGTGAGGGGGATCTGATAAACTACAGCGGAGCGACATTCGGTGTACTGATTCGAATGCTTAACTGTGCAGGTCGCCTGTTTTCTCCGGTTAACCATCGGGCATATCTTAGCCAACTTACACGGGGCAGAAAAAACAACGTAAACATCATACCTTGCTGCAACCTTTTTGACATTGTGCGACAGTTTGTGGGTGCATGCAATGACGGCCAAACGTTTCTTTTCGTTGGGCTTTCTCCCTGCTTCGCCTGGCTTTACTTTCTGGAGTAAGGCTTCGCACAGGCCTGATAAAAGGAAAGGTGAGTAGCCAGCCAAAAGAAGGCGTTGAACCTGGTTGTCGAAGATAGAATCAGGAATGTGTTCACAACTTTCTGTTAGTGCCGCATTAAGTGCACCAGTTACGACTGCCCGCTTGACAAGTTTAGAATGCGCATTAATGAAGGGGAGCAAACCTTCCTTCGACCTAACGTTATCTGACCAACACACACGCTCGCCGCTAAAAACCAGCATCAGAACTAGAAATTGGATCCTGTTCTCTTTTGGCATTTCCCACGTAAATTTCATTCCACCAGACGAGGCTTGGAACACCCCGACGATGTCCTTTATCGGCTTCAGACATGTCGACGACCGCTGCACTGTCTAACACAATTAGGAAATCGTCCACGTAACGGTAGATCTTGATGATGTGCTTGTCATGCAGATGTTCTTGAACAGTCCTATCCCTTGCGGTGAAGTAAATATCTGAGAGCACTGGGGCGACGGACGAACCAATACATATTCCCGATTTTTGTATCAGGAATTGGTCATTGTAGGACTCTACTGTGGACTGCAGGTAAAACTCAAGTAGGCTGATGGACTTGTCTTGGGTTATTCCGGTTGCTTTCTGAAAGCTGACGACGCCGATCTGGTCTATTCTTTGCAGCACAGCTGTGAATAGTCCTTCATGTGGAATAGAGCAAAAAAGGTCCTCTACGTCAATTGAAAAGGCGTCGCAGCACCTTGCAAACCCTTGCGTTGGTCTTCAACTACTTCCAACGAGCCGCGCACTTGGAACGGTTCAGCTCCAGTCAAGCAGTTCAAGCTGTCGCGAAGATAATGTCCAAGGTGTTCCTGCCAGGTGCCTTTTCTGAATCTATTGCTCGTAGCAGGCATTCAGGCTTATGAGTTTTGCCAGTGAAGAACATTTCAAGGCATCTAGATTTTGCTTTTCCCACTTTTCTTGCTAATGATTCCAGATGGCATTCCTTTAACATACGTGTCGCTGCTGATTTCTTTCTTGTCTCTCGATACTTTACGATCTTGAAAATTTTTTGCGATGGCAGACAATGCATTCTCATGAAAAACCCCGATCGGCATGACAACAAATCGGCAAGACAACCGCCTCACTGTGATGCAGTCAGAAGAATAAGGCGGATTTGTTGTCATGCCGATTGATGTTTTTAATGAGAATGCATTGTCTGCCATCGCAAAAACTTTCAAGATTGTAAAGTCTTGACAGACACGAAAGAAATCAGCCGCGACATGTGTGTTAAAAGAATGTCATCTGGAATCATTAGCAAGAAAAGTGGAAAAAGCAAAATCTAGATGCCTTAAAATGTTCTTCACTGGCAAAACTCATACGCCTGAATGCATGCTATGAACAATAGTTTCAGAAAAGGCACCAGGCAGGAACACCTTGGACATTATCTTCGCGACAGCTTGAACTGCTTGACTGGAGCTGAACCGTTCCAAGTGCGCGGCTCGTTGGAAGTAGTTGAAGACCAACGCAAGGGTTTGCAAGGTGCTGCGACGGCCTTTTCAATTGACGTAGAGGACCTTCTTTGCTCTATTCCACATGAAGGACTATTCACAGCTGTGCTGCAAAGAATAGACGAGATCGGCGTCGTCAGCTTTCAAAATGCAACCGGAATAACCCAAGACAAGTTCATCAGCCTACTTGAGTTTTACCTGCAGTCCACAGTAGTCTCCTACAATGACCAATTCCTGATACAAAAATCGGGAATATGTATTGGTTCGTCCGTCGCCCCAGTGCTCTCAGATATTTACTTGACCGCAATGGATAGGACTGTTCAAGAACATCTGCATGACAAGCACATCATCAAGATCTACCGTTATGTGGACGATTTTCTAATTGTGTTAGTGCAGCGGTCGTCGACATACCTGAAGCCGATAAAGGACATCGTCGGGGTGTTCAAAGCCTCGTCTGGTGGAATGAAATTTACGTGGGAAATGCCAAAAGAGAACAGGATCCAATTTCTAGATCTGATGCTGGCTTTTAGCGGTGAGCGTATGTGTTGGTCGTATAACGTTAGGTCGAAGGAAGGTTTGTTCCCCTTCGACAATGCGCATTCTAAACTTGTTAAGCGGGCAGTCGTAACTGGTGCACTTAATGCGCCACTAACAAAAAGTTGTGAACACATGGCTGATTCTATCTTCGACAATCAGGTTTAACGCCTTCTTTTGGCTGGCTACTCACCTTTCCTTTTATGAGGGCTGTGCGAAGCTTTACTCTAGAAAATAAAGCTAGGCGAAGCAGGGAGGAAGCCCAAGGAAAAGAAACGTTTGGCCGTCGTTTTATACATCCACAAACTGTCGCACAATGTGAAAACGTTTGCAGCAATGTATGATGTTAACGTTGTTTTTTCTGCCCCGTGTAAGTTGGCTAAGATGTGCCTGATGGTTAACCGTAGAAAACAGGCGACCTGGACCGTTAAGCATCTGAGTCAGTCCACCGAATGTCCTTTCGGTGTAGTTTATCAGATCCCCCTCACGTGCGGTAAAGTATACATCGGCCAGACCGGACGCTGTTTCAATGACAGAGCAAATGAACGCCTCCTCAACGTTGCAGTTCATTGTAATGAACCCCGCCACGAATTTCGGAATGTTGTATAAGCCACTAAGTTTCTGGCAACAGCAAGCTGTAATATACAGAGGCAGGTTATTGAGGGATTTTTGACTGAAAAGGCTGGGGACACGTGCATCAGCAGCCTTTCTGTCTATTGGAGAAAGAAAGGTCCTTCCTTGAACGGGCATGGTTCTTGCGTATTAACCACATCTAGACATCCTGGCAAACGTTTATTTTCGCACCTCACCTCATTGTTTTTATCTGTTCTTAGTTATTTTTCCGTGCTTCTTGTTGGCCTTAAGCGGATCGTTTCACCTTTGTATTTTAAAGGCTTTAATGGTGTGTTTAGCGTCTTAAATGTTTCTCCGGTGTTCGTTTTGTGTACGATTTTAACTTTTTGCCGTGTTATTTGTTGGCGTTGGTTACCTTTTTTCGTTTTCGCTTTTAGCCCGCTGACTGTCCCTATTGCCTATAAAGTTTTCCTTCTTTTTTATTCCTACCCTGATTCTACACCCCCTTTTCATCGCCATTTCACATGTCATCGTCGCGTTTCATTCACTCGTTACTACCCCTGGCACCACCGATGTTAATGGCAAAAGCACAAGCACGATTCTCGTTTATCTGTGGTCCTTTTATTATTACTTTAGTAATGCTTTTGCATGTTACTGTTTGCACGTGTCATGAGTGCCTTTTCACTGTGTAATGATCGCCAGGGTGTGAGGCGCTTTTTCGCAGTTTCCATTGGCTGACAGTGTATCACGTGGTGTTTCGTGTTTCTTTTCGTCCTCGTTCAGTTGCGCAGTGTAAATTTGTGTCGTAGACAGGGTGGAATGCCTGTAATAAAGGAAGCCGCGAACAGAGCACCGTGTTGCTGGGTTACTAGATGGATTTGTTGGTAGTATTCCAGCATTGCAGTAGAAAAATGTCAACAAAAACTTGTCAACAACAATATTCTCTGCTGTCTGAATATGGCGCGATGCTTATTCGTTCGTAAAGAGCCGGACTAGTGATGTTTTTGTTTATTTATACTTTATTATTATAGTGAGAAGTCACAACTCTGATTTTAATATTTCTTTGCTTTCTAGTAACAGTTTTCACTGTTGGATTGTGGAAAATTTAACTTCTAGTTTGATTGACATTATAAGTTTAGAGTTTGGCCTACGCGTTGTGCCAATAACATGCCTGCTCTTAAGTCTCGTTGAGGCCTAGTATTGCCTTCGTACAATACGTCCTTTTAGATCAGTAACTGCTTGGAATGCGGCAGAAATCATGCTAATATATAGTTCAGCTGTCATTGATACAACCCTTTATGCACATTAGGATTATGCTAACTTCTCAGCCTATATCTGCGGTGCTGTTAAGTTCATGATGCACAATGTAAAGTTTTACCTGCTTTCGGGCACACAGTTTCGATACTATTTCAACAAGTATAACCACGCTCACTCCTCCCTGATCAGACTTCATCTATTCCATGTTTGAAAATGTTTTGGTACATTTCATTCGGTCAGATTTAGAGTTTATAGTTCACTGAAAAAGATATTCTGGCGTAAACCTTTGTGCTCATTTCATGAAAGTCCCGGTCTAGAATTTGAGAAATATCTTGTTTCATAATTTTTTGAAATATTCAATACTCGCAACATCTTGCCTTGCATGTCATTGAGCTTTTGTTTTTTATGGTGTCAAAATGTTCGAAAATTCCAAAATATATCAGTTTACATGCATTGCCAAGAATCGTTTTAGAGTTTCATCATTCTTCAAAGCTGCAGACACGCCGCTTTATCAGATTGTTTGTGGGTGCAAGACGCGACCAGATTTATCTTCATCGACCGTATACAGGCAGAACCAATTCTTACTCGTTCCAGAATATTGCAGTAACTCTACACACTTTATACCGAAAGTTCGCAATGAGCCTTAAATATAGCGCGGCCGACAGCGGCGGTCATTCTGTTCGACGACCGCCCAGCACGCTTGCCGCTCCGCCTCCGACGAGTGATTCAGTCCATTATTGGCGCAAGTCAGGCCAAACAAAGAGTTTTGTTTACACACCATTTTCGCCGTCCTTCTGCTCTCCGGATTGCAGTTACCATTACGTGACAACATTGTTCTGCTGCACTGTTTTAGTTGTGCGTGAGACATATACGCTTTGGGTTTTGGCAAGCATACTTCTACGCTGGCTTGGTAGTAACCTTAAGTTCTTCAAAAGCACATTGGGTATTCTTTTTATTGCGGTGAAATTTATTTCCCTCACGTTATACCAGTCCTCCTCATCTAAATTGAGATATGTTCCCTACGGACAGCATATGCTGCGGCCCGAATCCTCTTGCATGCAACTCCTTTCGGTGCTACTTCCTGAAAACTTTTTTAACTTCCGTTTCCTGGTCTAAGCCTCATGGTCCTGTGCTCATTGCTCCCTCCTTTGGCCAAAACATTCACTGAATAATTCTGTGCATATCAAGCCTGGGGAATCACTGAGGTTGAGAGTTAAAATTATAGGTTACAACACACGCAAATATAGAAAGCACAGCAGTGCGCACAGGGTTGCAGATGTCGTCTTTGCTAATGCCTTCACGATTATCAGAAGAGACGAAGGTGTGAAGCAGTTAAGGTGCAACGTGCCACAACAATTGGTCTGCGCAGAATGACGTTTCTCAAGACATCGTGATAATATGCCGCACCAATGGGGGCAGTCCGTTGAAAACATTCGCTATTAGGAGGTATTTCAAGAAACAGATGGCGAAATGAAACATGACAGCGAATTAGACCAACACAGAAACACACGCAGTAGTAACTGAACGAGTTGCGGGCTGGCAAACCAAGCGTGTTATATGGGACGAGGTGTCAAGTCAGGAAAGCATAGAGATCACGAGAAAAAAAACATTAAAAAAGGCGGGCGGTAGAGAGCTCTGGCTCAAAATCGCAGTCCTGCTAAGGAAAGCGTCTGGCTATGTTTTAATAAAAGAGTTCGAAGACAAATTGTTAGGCAACAAAGTACGGATGCCTTTAGCGATAACCAAGCTTCAGCTGGCGCGAGCTATAATAGCCAGATTTTATCCAATATACTGCTCCATCCCCATCAGGCAGAGCGTTACAGGCCTGCATTGCGGAACTTTAGCTGCTGTTTCATACGTACAGCATTCCGTCATAAACTGCTCGTTCCGAAGCCAACGGATACTGTTCGCGGCTACATGTAGCATATTGTCAGGCATGGTGCTTGTTTTTCATGGTACGGCATCCTTCTGTGCGCAAAATGAATGCAGGCTCCTTTAAGAGAAATCTTGTTTTGAGGCGGCTGTCACAACAGATCATCATGGAAACAAGATCACTGACGTTGTGAAAACAATATCCACTCAGTCACTATCGACGTTCTAGCGGTAGCCGTAGGCACCAGTGGAGCTGCCTCAATATTTTTTTTAGTTCTTTGTTCAGCCCCATAAACACTTCGCGATGTTTTGTCAACCAATGGTGGTCTCTGCAAGATTCAAAACACTGCCATTCAAATATGCGCTGTTTATCGATCACACTTTATGGCGGCTAGTGGGCATTTAACGCTCCAAATGATTTCTAAATGCGGTAAAGATACATATCACCATATCGCGAACCTTCTTCCACTATGAAACTGAGTAGCATCCTCAACTCTGCTGTATCACATGTATCAACGCTTGAAAGACTTTCAACATAGCCTTTAAATCCTCTATTGTGGTTCATCGTTAAACCATTAAAAATTTAAAATAATTTTTCCTCGCTGCGGCAGACAACTCTAAACATAATAACTAGAAATAACAGAAAAAGAGCCGAAATTTAAAGCAAGATGTTGTGGCGATTACGTAGTATCACATAAATTAGGTAACAAGACATTGTTGGAATTCTAGTGCATACATCTAAGACCGAGATTTTAATTAAATGAACTCAGTGGTTTACGAAAGAATATTTTTCTCTGGCCTGAAAACTTTGAATCTGATAGAATAAAAGGTATCAAATACGTTCAAACAAGGAACAGGTGGTATCTTCCAAGGGAGGAGCGAGCGAAGTAAAATAGCGTGAAATAATGCAGAGGGTGAGTGCGCTAAAGCTTCTCCAAGGTTACACAATGTCTTATGAGCTTAAGAGCACCACAAATTTAGGCCGAGAAGCTAGCATGAAGGGCAATATAAAAGACAGCTAAAGTAGATCTTGTTAGCATGTTCCAGCGTGGTCCAGACAATTACTGATTTAGAACGGCTTATTGTATAAAGGTGATGCTTGGCCGCCACTAGAGCAAGAAAAAGGCATGTTTTTGGCAGAAAGCCTGGACGAAACTTGAAAGCGATATTGTCAATCACACTACCAGTTAAATTTTCTACAAACCAAAGGTAGAAACTGTTACCGGAGAGCAACAATTTATATTAAAATTGGAGTTCCCACGCATCACTACAATAAAAGTTATGAAATCACTGCGGCACGCGCATTGGAGGAATGCTTAAGCATTGGCGCCTCTTCGCCCCTCTTTTCCTCTCTTTAAACACGATTCGCTCCTTCCACACTTCTGGTTTTTCAAACTTGGCGGCACGCTTTCTCAGGCTCCACCCACACTTAGCACTTTTTTTTCTCTAATTAACTAATATCCCCACATGCACCTTGTGAATTCCCATGGGAGACTTTCTGATGCTCTACCTAATGCAACCATTCTTTTCCTAATAACTCAATTCGTTCGAACGTTATCGTGATGACAAGCTTGTGATGACACGAAACCGCAAACATAGTCATATAATGCTTAAGCATTAATAAATTTTAAATAAACAGAAGTTAGATGGATGGATGAGATCAAGAAATTCGCGGGGATATGTTGGCCGCTGCTGGCAAAAAGAAGGGTTAATTGGAAGGACATGGCAGAAACCTTTGCCCTGCAGTGGGTGTAGTCAGCCAGATGATGATGATGAAACAGAAACATCGCTAGTCCCGCTCGGCTCGGACGCATAGGCATCCTCCCAGAACCAGACAGCAGAGAATATTGTACTTCACTGGGTTTCGTCGAGATTTTTCTAATGCAATGCTGGAATACTACCAGCAAATTCTTCTAGGAGCTCAGAAGTTATGTGTTCTATTCGCTCCTCTCCTTACGAAAGGCATTACAGTTTGGCTTAACTGTCCCAATTTGATGCTTATGCCTTTATGATTTTAAACTCCCTACTTTCCTTCCGCGTGCCACTGTGATACAAACGTCTCAGTAACGCGTCGCTAGAAGGGCTACCTTCCAGAGGACGTGGCTTCATTATTTCAGTACCATAGTTTTTTTTATAAAAATCGCCTTTTATACTTAAGAGAAATCTGCATTTGGAAGCCTGTGAGGGTGATAGCGAACACAAGGTTCTTTAAAAGCCCATGGGTATTTTTGTTCACGCAAGGCCGCGAAAGCAATGTTCCACAAATAGCGGCGAGACTGCAAACCTGGCCGTTCCCGCAAGCTCCTACGCCCCCAGGACCGTTCTTAAGCTGATTTAAACTTTGCAGGTGTAAAAGCAATCAATGAGATCATATCATGATTTGTTATTCGAGAACATATTTCGCAGCCACTTCTCCATTGTTTGGGCAAGCATACATGAACGTTAAAATGCATGGTTGTTTTAAAAGAAAAAGCCTTTATAAGCTCATCGTTGTGGACAGGACTTGTGCGTCTTAAGAAACTGTCCGCTCCAACTGTCAGTTACAATCGTGATGTCATGCAAACTGAAATAGATGAAATAAACAAAATAACAAAACAAAAATTAAAAACGAAAGAAAAGAAACAGAAAAATAAAGAAAGAAGTAAACGAAAATAGAAAAAAAACTAAAAACAATAAAGAATATTAAAAATTATACAAGTAAAAATAAAAACAGCGTGTGCTGGCGTCGTGGAACAAAACACCATTCTAGAAAGTTCCAAGTTTAAGCATTCGTGCACGTAAGCACAGGTAAGCGCCCTCAGAACACTTTTTTTGAGAAAGCAACATTCGAGATGGCGTTCGTGATTTACGTTCATAAATAACT
This sequence comes from Amblyomma americanum, assembly GCA_030143305.2. Taxonomy (NCBI): domain Eukaryota; kingdom Metazoa; phylum Arthropoda; class Arachnida; order Ixodida; family Ixodidae; genus Amblyomma; species Amblyomma americanum. Next base: position 252,451 of record JARKHS020033582.1, on the reverse strand, counting down.
AAACCTAAGAATCATAATAAAAAAATTCTCGTTTATATCGGTTCTTTCTCTTAGAAATGGTAGATATGGTAGCTTGACATATTCTTACTTAGAGTGCAGCGAACATTTAATCAGCGCAGCTAAAGAAGCATGGCGTGCATGTAGGCGGTGTATGCTGCTGTTTACACTTTTCAATGAAAGCGAAGAAAGCTGTGCAAGTGTCGCTGACATGTCAAACACAATGTTATTGAGTGATATCACAAAAAAAATAAATTCGAAGATCGCGGTGCCTACGCGTTCAGCAGTTCTCACTTCTTTTCATTGTGCTTGTAGCTGCATCGCAAGAAAAGAAGCTAGAAGCATCCACTACGCAAACAGTGGCCATTCGTAGGGAACATGCTGTTGGAATTTTTTGTTATCACGCTTGTACATCACGGAAGAGGTTACTTGAAAACATGGTGTCACAGTCATATGGGTAAATGGGCAAAACAAGTCGTCATCCATCGTACGATGTTTGAGAGCGCTGTAGTTGCCGGGCTTTCGTTTGAGAGCTCTGTAGTTGTCGGGCTTTCGTAAAAACAAAAATTGCCATATGGCAGAGCATCTTGAAAAGGTCCTGACCTCAGTCGTTCTATCTCAGTGCTGTGTGTCTCACGACTGTTGCTATGCTTCGTGGCATCGATAAGATATGTTTACCGTTGCGCTAGGAAAAAAACGCCTTATACCTAAGCAAGAAAAGAGCACCTAATCAGGGATATACGTGAAAAACTTCCCCTGCGATATTCGAAATCTTTGAATCTACAAAAAAGAAGAAGCTAGCGGTGTAAACAGCATTCCAGAGCGAATACTGGTGGGAAATATTTCCTGCAATTTGTTTTTTTTTTCTTTCTAGTGAGCATTACAGTCAGAATTGTGCACTGCGGTTCTTTTCAGAGACCAAGTAACATTAACGCCGGTCGCAGTGAAAGCCATTCAACCGTTTTAGGAAAAAATTTAATTTAAATCTCTACTTCTCAAAGAATTGTAGATTCTATCTACTTTACGACTTTGCAAGGCATACTTAAAATATGATAACTGTTGAAAACAATGAGCTTGGTTGCTCCCATAGGGTGAGAAGGAAGAATGTTCAAAGCGATCGCATCATCAAGAAAGCAGATAACACTCAATAATCGCCTTAGAATGGGCCAAATTTCGCGAGCATGGCGCGTGCTTCAGTGGCTATGCCTCTGCCATTTCCAAATGGTAACAGTACTGAAATGAACTGAAGACTGTGGTTGAAATTGTATGCGAGAGACTCGACAAATGCTTTCCCAGTGGTTTGTGCTGAATATTTCTTCCTGTTTTCAAAAAAATAAAATCTAAAGAAACAATTGGGCACTGTCATTTAGGAGAGTGTGTTGTGTTGCGTTGTGTTGTGTTGTGTTTTATGACACATAGGCAACTGAGGCCATCATGCGCCAAGAACAAGGTATAGGAAAATTCTTTTGTTGAATATTATAGAAATGCAAGAATAATCCTTGCTCTAGCGGCCCTCAAACATTAATATTACCCAGTGAACACATACACAAATTTTATAAATGGCTACAAGTAAAAGCTTTAAAGAGGGCCGGGTAACCTCAGTAGCCTTCCTTGGCTGCGGAAGGACATCGAGGCTCCCAACCAATTAAAATAAAAGCCTCAGCGTTCTTCTCAGGCCTGAGAAATTGGCTGAGGTGTACTAAAATTCAAACAAACCAGTGGGTAAACATTTAGAGTCTCTTGATAAATCCCGTTTCGTTAAGAAAGCTAAAAACACATGATATATTAGCAATTGCATCGTCTCCTAAAAGCAGTGCGGGATGAAAAGGAATGCATTTATTATAAAATTCAGTAAAATACGTTTTTCTTATTTCTTCCAGTTCCACACAAGAGAATAAAGTATGGTTAACCGTAAGTTCATCTCCACATTGTTGGCAAACAGGTTTGTCTTCTTTTGTTAGTAGGACGTTGTGCGTAAGGTGCGTGTGGCCTATTCGGAGACGGCATAAGATCACTTCCTTGAAACGTTCTTGGTGCACACACGACTTAAATTCACCTAAAACTGGTCTTACCAAGTGTAGTTTATTTTTGACCTCATTGTTCCAAGCCGACTGCCATTTTTTCCTTAGTTTGCTTGCTACTAATTTCATGCAATCATTAAACGGCATATTTACTTTCATTATTTCCTTGCCACGAGCTTTACCAGCACATAGATCTGCTCTCTCATTGCCTTTTATTCCCACATGACTCGGGACCCAGCACAGTTTTATATTTTGTCCTTGAGCTTTGGCAGTTACTATATTGTGTATGATGTCACCGAGCTGAGGGGAGCTTGCATTTTTAGAATGGAGAGCTCTAAGTACACTTAGAGAGTCTGTGTAGATAACAGCATTTTTGAGGTTCTCACTTAGTATTTTTTCTATGGTCATCCATACTGCGTAGCACTCCGCGGTGAAGATGGAGGAACACTGTGGTAGTCTTACTATTTGCTCCGAATTACCTCGCACCACTGCGCTTCCTACGCAACTATCTGTTTTTGATCCATCAGTATAAAAATCTGTAAAACTACTGTATTTTTCTTCAAGGGCACGGAATTCTTGTAATATATGTTGCTGTGGAGTTCGCTTTTTACGGAAATGTGCAAGAGTGAGGTCACAGATTACAGGAAAATTGAACCATGGAGGCAGTGGACCACGTCTTCGAGCAACGCCAGGTAATGCATCCATTACGCCGAGGTTTTTGCACACATCTTCAAAACGCAGGAGAAGTGGCCTTATTGCTAATGGTTTGTTGTTAAATAGTGTTCTAGATGGGCACTTTGTGACTATTTGGTGACAGATATGTTTAGGTAGTGAACGGTTTTTTAAAACATACGAGCAAGTGAGCATGGTTCTTCTCTCTGTAAGCGACGGCTCGTTGGCTTCCACATAAAAACTGTTTATCGGTGACGTCCTGTATGCACCGGTGGAAAGACGCAAGCCTAAATGTGTACTGGGTCTAGCCGTTTAAGGTACGATTGCCTCGCTGATCCATAAACTATGCATCCGTAATCTAATGTAGAACGTACGACAGAGCGATGAATCCGTAAAAGACAAGTCCTATCGGAACCCCAATGTTTTAGTGAAAGTACTTTTAGTATATACAGGGGTTTAGAAGCTTTCTTTTTGAGTATGTTTATGTGGGGTAGGAATGTGAGCTTTTTATCATAAGTCATTCCTAGAAATTTGCGCTCATCTTTAATCGGTAGTGGGACTTCATTTAAATACAAGGAGGGATCAGTGTGCAGTCCTCTTCTAAGCGAAAAAAGAACAGCTACTGACTTTTGCGTGGAAAACTTGAAACCGTTTCTGTCTGCCCATGTTAGTTTATTTACTGTCATCTGTATTTGCCTCTCACACGATGTAACGCTAGAGGATGTGCAAGCAATCTCGAGATTGTCGGCGTAGACAGAATACATGATAGACTGGGATTATTTTTGCTAGGGAATTCATTTTTACTATAAAAAGCGCGGTGCTTAAAATGCACCCCTGAGGCACGCCGTTCTCTTGAATAAAATTCTTAGAAAGAGTGGCACCCAGGCGTACTTGAAATGAACGGTTGGTCAAAAAGTCACTCAAGCATTTTAGCATTCTACCATGGATTCCGAGGTCTCCAAGGTCCCGCAGTATGCCAAACCTCCATGTGGTGTCATAGGCTTTCTCTAAATCGAAAAAGACCGCAAGGCAGTGTTGCTTGTGTATAAATGCTTCTCGGACTGTGTTCTCTAGGCGGACTAGATGGTCGGTTGCAGAGCACGCCTTTTCAAACCCACACTTATGGATGTCAAAAAGATCAAGAGATTGTAATATAAACATTAATCTAATGTTAAGGACGCTTTCGAATGATTTGGCAAGTACGCTTGGTAGGGCTATAGGTCTGTAATTGCCAGGGGAGGTAGGTACTTTTCCCGACTTCAACAACGGTACAATAATGGCTTTTTTTATGCCTCTGGAATCTCTCCTGATAACCATATTTTGTTAAAAAATTTCAGAAGCGAGTCTACAGCATGTTCGGACAAGTGGGCAAGCATTTCGTAATGGACTTCATCTGGTCATGGTGCAGTTTGTTTACCCGAAGAAAGTACACTGTTAATTTCTTGTAGTGTAAATGGGCTATTATATGCTTCGTGAGCACTGCCCTTTATCGGCAGTCTTTCTTTTTCGGCTGTGTCTTTATATTTTAAAAATGATTCTGTATAGTTAGAGGAAATAGATACAGTGGAAAAATGTTTGCCTAATATGTCTGCTTGTTCTTTTATATTTGTCTGTACACCAGGGGCGGTCAGGAGAGGAACTGTGAATGGAGAGTAGCGACCATCCATTTTGTGTACTGCCACCCACATTTTTTTCGACGAGACTTGGCTGTTTATTGAGGAAATGAAACGCTGCCAGGATGATTTTTCGGCATTTCGACGTATGTACCGCGCTTTTGCTCTTGCTTTTTTAAAGTTTATAAGGTTCTCCTGTGTGGGGTATCGGCGAAATATACCCCAAGCTTTATTTTGTTGTTTTTTTCCTTCTTTGCAATCTCGTGTCCACCACATTTTATGGTTGCGCTGTACTATTCCTGAAGATTGGGGGATAGCCAAGCGTGCGGCAGAAAGAATGCAATTTGTGAATTTTTCATTTATTTCATTTACATTAAGATTTTCTAACGTAATATTTTCTAACGTGGCTGCTGTTCTAAACAGCTGCCAGTCTGCTAAATTGAGCTTACAACACCGTGGTTTTGTCTGGGTGACTGATGGTGGGAATGACAGGCAGTTTTTAACAGGGAGATGATCGCTTCCGTACGGGTTGTCTAAGACATCCCATTTAAAATCGTTAAAAACTGAAGGAGAGCTAAAAGACAAATCTAAAACACTCATTTTTCCTGAACTAGGGGAGCAATAAGTAGGTTTACCGGTGTTCAATAAACAAATATTGTTGGATAGCATAAAATCCTCAATAACCTGACCTCTGCTATCGGTTATCTCACTGCCCCAGAAACAAGAGTGTGCATTAAAATCGCCAACTATTAAGTATGGCTCCCGTAACTGTTGTAAAAGGCTCTCTAATTCATGCTGTCTTACTTCGAGATGTGGTGGAAGATATACGCTACAAATTTTAATGGTTTTGTAACCAACCACGGTGGCTGCTACGGCTTCGAACCTAGTTTTGAGTTTGATCTCGCTAACTGCTACGCCAGGTTGCACAATGATTCCTACGCCTCCCGAGAGTCTGCTCGCCCCCTCTCGGTCACGGCGGAAGACAGTATACTTCTTTAGCACCTTTGTGTGCTGAGGGCCTAGATTGGTTTCCAGCACACATAAAGCAATAGGAGAAATTGTGTTTAAAATGTCTTTTATGTCGTTATAGTTATTTACGAGACCTCTGCAGTTCCAGCGTATTATTAAAGCCATCTTAATGTTGTGTGCGTGTGTGCAGATAAAATTAGATTAACTTTGATTTGGCCCCTTGACTCGGAGCCTCACATTTTTTTGATCGATCCAAAGACCTCCGCCGTCTGTCTGATGTGGACGGCACGGGGCTGCCCTAGGTCGTGTCCATCGCCTCAGCAGAGGCGCTGGACGACCGTGCAGGATGCACGCTGACTTTTGAGTTAGACCTCGACCTGTGGGAAGAGGTCTTGAGGCCCGCTGACCCGGGGGTCTGCGCAGCCTGCTTTGGGGTTGGCGGAGTAGTATCAGCTACTCCACCAGGGGGCGAAGATGGCCCTGCCATAGGCCCACTGCGTGTGGCCTGGACAGGTGCCGAAGCCTGGTGTGGTGCGCCGCGCCCACGCACCACATCGGCGAAGGTTGTTTTCGCAGTGAAGGAGAATCGGTTTGTTTCGGCGTATCGCCTTCTCGCTTCCTTGAAAGAAATGTTTTCAGTGGTTTTCAGAGTAATTATTTCTTTTTCTTTTTACCAGGACGGACAAGCGCTGGAGTATGCAGCATGGTCTCCCTCACAATTTGTGCACCGCGGGGCAGCAACACATTCATCTGACTGGTGGTCCTTCGAGGAGCATTTCGCGCAAGTTTTGCGGCCGCGACAACTCTGTGAGCCGTGGCCGAACCTCTGGCAATTGAAACATCTGCGTGGGTTGGGTATATATGGCCTTACATTTATTTTCAGGTACCCGACTTCAATGCTTTCAGGTAGTGTGCTGGTGTTGAAAGTGAGGATCATGTGTTTCGTATCTATTTCCTTGTTATCCTTCCGGATCTTTATCCGCTGAACATTTATGACATCTTGGTCGGCAAGGCCTTCAAGCATTTCTTTTTCAGAGAGGTGAACAAAATCAATTTCTGATATGACGCCTCGGACTGTGTTCAAAGATCGGTGTGACGTGATGGAGACAGGAATCTCCCCTATCGATACAATGTTTGCAAGTTTCGAGTGCTGGACAGTGTCACGTATTTCGAGCAGTAAGTCGCCACTAGCCATATTTGATACCTTATACCCAAACCCCAAGGTATCTGTCAGGCACTTTGCTACCAAGAATGGGGAAATCAGTCTTGCTCGTTGTTCTTCACCTTTGCTGTGAATGACGTGAAATTTTGGGAATGACACTTTTCTTTTTTGAAAAAAATCTTCATTGTTCCGCCTCTTTTTAGAGAGCGATCAGGTTTGGAATGGAGGGGAGCAATAAAAAAATTTAGTTTTTCAGCCACGGTGCCAGCCACCCACCACGGAGCCCAACAAGGGGACGGGACAGCAACTTGCACGCAAGTCCTGCCCACGCCAGCTGTACACCTCAACTATAACCAAATATGACGAAACCCAGGGTAGTTCGCCACACAAGGTTAACCCTAGCCGCCCATGAAGAAATGAAAAGGCCAAGAAACGATGAGGAGACAGGAGAGTAGTCAGAAAGAAGACAGGAAAGTAAACGATGTAGAGGAGGACAGGAAAAGGCGACTGCCGATTTCCCCCGGTTGGGTCAGGCCGGAGGTGCCGTCTACAGGAAGCTGGGGCCAAAGTGGTGTGTTGCCTCCGCCGAGGGGCCTTAAAGGTCCAAACACTCGGCATCGGCTCAACCACCAGGATCCCCTTTTCCCCGGACACGGCGATGCCACACATGGCGAGGCGCGGGTGCTCGGGTCCGTGGTGATGCACTGTTCACCATCATCCCCTGCGGGGATGTCCCTGCGGATGCTCGGGAACCCGCGGTGTCGCCACACACCGTCGCGACGCCTGCAAGCTGCAGGCGCCCCCCTGCGGGGTGTCATTTAGGAGAATATGAACGTTACAAATGTATGATAAACTCTAGAACGACGGCAGACTGGGCGAGTCGGTGTTCCGTGGTAACAAGAAAATTCAAACAGCGTTAGACAACAGGACCAGAGATAGGAGGAGACAAACACGGCGCTGAACTTACAAATGATTTCAGAGGAAGCAGGAAGGCTTTAAAAGGAATACTGCCTGCAAGGTAAATCACGTCAATAAGTTCATCAGTTGCAAGTAGTGCGTTGTTTACCAAATTCCTTTATAATGCGGCGTTACTTAAATAGGCCAGACAGGCCGTTGCATTAATATCAGACTCATGCAGCATGCCAATTTATTGGACAAAAAAAAAAGAAACGAACCTGGCAAAGCATTGCAGTGTGTGTAAATGCGTTCCTTTCGTTCACGGCACAGAATTATTATTTTTTCATAGTGTCAAGCCTACTAGAGAAGTCGCCGAAGCTTTCCATACCATCCATAAATCTAATAGTTGCGTTAGCAAAACTCCTGTAACTTTGTCTGCGAAAGAAAGGACATTGCTGCACAAAAGGTAGATTGGAAGGCAGTTACATCACGTGTGCATGTTGGCATTTTGGATTTTTAATCTCATCATCGATGTATGACCGTGCGCATGTGTGTCCAGTTTTGTACTTATAAATTGACTTCTTCAAATAAATCAGTTGTGTGTTCAGCGCCGTGTTTGTCTCCTTCTCTTTCTGGTCCTGCTGTCCAGCGCTGTTTGAATTTTCTTGTTACAAACGTATGAGCCCGGATTTTTCGTTTTTACAGAAAAACTCTAACATTGAACTATGATCGTTTTGACGGCTTGAAGTCCTTCGTCTCCTGAAGGTGCGTAGGGAAATTGTTGACCGCAAAACATCCCATACTGCTTTCTGCGGGCAGCCTCCCACAAAAATGTTTTTTTTTTCCGCAGACCGGCTGATTTTCTGTTTGGCAAAGTGACAGGTCTAGGTGCTGTTTTTCCTGTTTCGCAGAAGACAACAGCCAATGGGAGGTAACCGTGACGTCAGGTGACTCATCTGCCGCCGGCCGCGGCGATGGGAGAACGGCACGAAAACAACGTAGGAGCGTGTGTGCAATCTCCTCTACGCTCGCCCACGGGATTGAAGCACGAGCAAGGTCAATTGACATAGGTCGTGGAGGTTGGGCGAAGAAAATTAGCGGGCCCTGTTATTGCGTTAAACTGTTGAAATTCAGCGTGACGAATGAGAGAGAAAAAGAGAAAAGACACAAAGAGGACTAGTTATTGAAAAACGGCCTTTAACAAGGTGAATACGCCGGGCAAGTGGTGTGAATCGGACATATTGTTAGCAGCGATCAAATATCACCAGAAGAAGGAGTACACGGGACTGTACGCGTGTACTGCCTGTTCTGCTGATCCCATGTGTTCGCTGGTAGCAATATGTTGCTAAAATGACATTAGCAGGCGGCAGTCATCAAGTCTTCTTTCTTCACGCTTGTCTTTGTTTCCGCAAGTGTATGACGCGGGAATGAGTAAGGTATTAAATGCGAAGGCAAGATAACCAGTAGTGCTTAAGAGCAAATGAATAGATTCCAAGAGACGGCAAACTTAGCAGGGGGCGGCAGAAAGTTAGGTGGACGGATGAGATTAAGAAGTTTGCACGCCACAAACATCTTGCCGCAGCTGTGGCCGCAGCTGTGGCCGCAGCGCAGATTGCGGCTGCAGCTGGCACAGGGCATGGTTAATTGGAGAGATACGAGGGCGGCGCTTGCCCTGCTGAGGGAGTCGTCAGGCTGATGATGATGATGATGACGGTAGGACGAATGTCCGCTTTTGCAGACACACGCTTTTGCAGATATCGACGGCCTTGATGCTATCACATACTGTTCCACGACGCATCATCTTTTATATTAAGTATTGACCTGATTATTTAAGTGTTCCTCCAATGTGATTTAATGCTGTGTGCTGTGAGGGGCTCGTACAGAGCCTGCACTCTGGCACTGGAAGGACGTTTCTGAGTGGTGCTGAGGTATCATTGTCAGGTCCCAATCCGAAGACAGCAGTTACATTCTACATGACCTTCCTTGTTGTCTTCACCCAAATTGCTTTTCTACATTACTCTGCTGCGACGTCACTGCGACGCCAGGTTCTCTGCCGAATGAGACCTTTAACGCGACCGTATTGAAAACTAACGCTGACGACATCATGTTTATTTGACCAAGCCCGCATCCTTCTACCCCATAGTCGTCAACGTTTAGTCTCTTATAGGCCTGCCTGCATTTCTCACCACCGGAGGGTGAAAAATGGGAAGACCTGCTGGGCGCCTAATTATCTGCCTAAATAAAATAGCTTTTTTGAAAATTCGACTGTTTTTCGGCGCTCAGTGCAACAGCGTGTAATAAATAATGTGCAAATGCCGGAACTTGCCAAAGTGGACACGTTTTTTACATGCAAGGATTAATTTGTGAGAGTGTAAACGCTACTGGCGCAAAACAAATGTAGAACAGCCATACACACGCCCATATTTCAATCAACAATCTTAACTGTTGAAAAACTAGATCACTGATGCGGCACCTAGATTTAATTAAGCAAAACACTTAAACTTGGTCAAGCGAGAGATTTTTTTTCACTGAAAGATTCTATGAAATACAACGATAAATTGCCGCCCGATCAAAAAGCTAGCGCCACAGCGCGTGCCAGCTCAACAATTTGGCTTCCTGAAGTGGCAAACACCAGACGGCTCATTCAATCTGTCTTTTTTTATTTCTGCAATACTCCACTTTACCTGCTGCCACTCCGCCTCCCCTCCGCCTCCGATCCTAGCCATGCTCCAGTTCAGATATGACCGATGGTCTCCGCGTACTCAAATCACAAAGACGGTGGCCTGTCTGCGGCTGGCCTCCAGATGTACCTATATATCTTTTAGCAGACGCACCGCAAACTCATGAAATAGAAGAAAACATCTTCGAGGGTGTCCACGACGCCGAAAGTGATGCCAAGATGGAGTTCGCGATAGAATGTGGCCTCAAACTCAGTTTTGTGAAGGCCTGCGTTAGTCCCGTTAAACAGCTGGCATCACTAACCGTCTTTGCCACCACAGTCCTGAGTACCGATGAGAGCTACCACACAACATAAATAGCGCGTAAAGACAGCCTCCACGCATCCCAAGATTTCCTTAAAGGACTGGATTTGCTGCCCTACCATGATTCCCGCTAGCAGTGCCCTTCGAAGACCTCTCAACTGGACAATGAATTGGCCTTGAGAAGTAGCTCCGTATGGATGCCGAGAATTTCAGTTCAGTTCAGTTTATTTCCTTAAAGACCCCAATTCAGGGGTATTACATAAGGGGTGGGGCTGCGGATATAACATGAGGTTCTAGTCTAACATCATCTGCGTTATCTCCTGGTGGAATCTCGATGGACTTGGTGGGGAAGGCCGTTCCAGTCAGATGCTGCTCGGGCAAAAAACGAGGCCGAGAATAACACATAACGCAACAAAGTGTCTATCAGCAATATCGTGATTATTAATAGCTCCTCTAGGGCAAAAAACGAGGCCGAGAATTACACATAACGAGACTTACCGTCAGACCGCGGCGCCGTGGTCTGGGACTTATGGTCAGACGGCGGCGCCGTGGTCTGGCGGATTATTCAAGGTAAGATATTTGCGGGGATAGAGTGCAACCACAAGACTACCCACTTGTTGTGACCCTAGAGGGGCTATTAATATTCACGATATTGCTGATAGACACTTTGTTGCGTTATGTGTTGCCATACTCTTGTGGCACCCTGTAACGGACAAAGCGTCAATACGTGGATAAGTGTAACGAAAATTTGTTGCGTTAGTCTGTTTACTAAGGTCTATTTTCGAAGATGCATGTGACGCCAGAACGCTGAAGAAGCCTAATATATTTAGAGTAACAAAATTTCTGAATATGATTATATCAAAGTGTGCTATTAGGACACTGCTGTCATAGAAAATAATTAGCGCATTCGCCAGCTAACAAAAACAATTCCTGATTTATTTTAAGCAGAGTCTCGGAATCACCTGAACTTAGAAGACAAAGCACAGGTTAATGTGTTATTGATTGTCAAAGTGAGAGAGTTACACGATATACTGAATTGCCTGTTTATCACTGCTTTTCGGCTGGTTGGGAAATTTTTTAGATCTGTAAAAACACATCGAGGGTTAGAGGACTGATCCATAAAGCTTTCAGATCATTATAGCAGCCCTACTAGGGGTGTGCAAGCAGGCAAAGAGATCGAGGAAAGCAGTAGGCATTAGTGGAGCTGAATAAAAAAAAGTAATCCAAAATGCTGCAAGGAGCCCCATTGGAACCTGCAGCTGCCGCTTTTATGTACCTGGACGATGACTGAGTGGTTCATTGATTTAAAAATGCCAGTGTGTTCGTTCTGAGCCTTCGCGGAGGAAACTGCCCCTTTAAGGAAGATATATCGTAAAAAAAATTCTTCACTCATTTTGTTCTCAGGATGGTTGCTAAATGTACACAACAACAACAATGCCTGATATTCTGCTCCACGCGTCATGAACAGCATGGGATGGCATCGCGACCAAAATTCCCTGGAAGGAGCAGTCGAAAATAATTCAGCTGTTAACTTTCGGCAGCCTCAGTGTGCTGCAAGCTGCAAGCTGTTGACGTCGTAGGATGCTGTTTACACGGCGTTTATTTCACTTCCTGAAGTTTCTTTAGCAGTACTGGTACACAGTTGACGGAAAACTTACATTTGATATATTTGATTCGAAGAACGTTACAGAGCGTTTTCCTTTGTGGTAATGCGATTTTGATGTACAGCTTATGTGGTGGAGCCAGTGGCTTCGTCTATTAAACTCATTGTCTTTCCTTTAATGCACCAGACAAAAGAGATCGTAGGAGCACTTAGCGAAGCCATGACCTCGTTCTGCCCTCTGTTACTGACGAATGTTGTCTTTTGAGGGCCAGGGTCGAAGTGATTTTGCAGAAGCGATGAAATTTCTTCCGAAGGTAAAAGTCACTACGAAGAAGTAGCGCTTCGGTAATTTACCTCCTGGCCTCTCATGGGCCTGCGACTCATTGCAAGCAAGACTACAATACGTGCATTGCGCCGCAGAGCTTCTCCATTAACACAAAATCTGAGCTTCATCACGCAGCAATACAACATCAATCTCCTGGCGCATTCTTGCATCAGGACACATGCTTACCCAAGAGATAATCCTCACGTAGGTTCCCGGGCATGCCTCAATCTTCAGTACTCTTCAACACAACTATCACCCTGGGCTTCAAAAGATTGAACACCAAAATCGAAGTAGGAAACCTCGTGGGCTCTGCTCACATGATAGCAAAGCAAATCACCACTTATTACAAGAACAGCTGATTCACTCTCCTACCACCTCACCGCACACTCGATTAAAAGTGCAGTTGCAGGGTGGTGGCAACTTCAGGTGAAGCTGGATAAAGGAAGAATGGTTGAGAACAGTGGCTTGGTAAAATATGAGGCGCTGAAGACGGTTGGGCAGGGAACGAAAAATAACTAAAAAAAACTCAAGAAAAATAAACTCAAGAAAAACGTTCAAGTCAATCCTCCGTCCGGCCTCTCCCGCTGCGACGATACGCCGTTGTGTCGCCTGTGGCAGGGAGTGGCGTTTACAAATGCCTAGTGGCACCCAATCGCTTTGACAGACTCTCCTGCATGTGAGAACTGCGGTTGCGACGAGACAATTGAGCACCTACTGCGTGACTGCCCTCGGCATTAACGTGAGCGTGTCCTCCTGGCTGCAGCGCTCCGCCACTTAGATCTTCGACCCCTTGCAGAGGCCACGATTCTGGTAACTTGGACTAAACCTTAATCGTAGAGAACAGCAGCAAAAGAGCTTTCCAGGTTTATGAAAAACTCGGGACTGAGCTCAAGGTTATAAACTTTAAGTGTGCGCCCCGTGTACTCTGTTAGCAATGGCCTAAGGACACGTGAAAAAGTGATCACCCTTTCCTCTCTCCCCTTTTTGTATCTCCCTCCGTTCCCCTTCCGAAGTCTTCGGTAGCTGCTGTGAACTCATATGAATCAATTATTGTGCTTAGAATTGAAGATGATATCGATAATATGCTTTGAAACAACCATTTCCAAGCTAAACAAGATGGAAGTATGTCCTAATTCCAGGTAAGATTATTCCTTGTACTCAATGCTAGACGATACGCTTAAACAGCTGAGCTATGGGCGCAACAACAACTTCGGAACATGATTTTCGCCCTGTTCTACTTTGCAATTTAGAAAGACCGGCTGCATAAAGTATAAATACCAAATGATTAAGGATAAAGAATGTATAAAGAACTTAACGACGATAGCCGTATTGTCACCTTTGTTTGTGTGCTAACGCGCCTTTCTGCAAGAAAATACCTGCAGGCGCGAGATCAATGCTCACACAAACTGAATATTATGAATGGTAAAGAAATAATAAAAGGTTAGAATAAAAGCATAATTTCTAAGGGAGAAGGAAGCTAAAGCCTTTGACATCGACACGTACTTAAGGCGTGGTCTGTGACCATATCGGCTTGCCAACGGCACAGCAGACTATCTCTCTCTTCGCCTTAGCACTAGCCGTATACGGAGGTTGGCGATAATAACACGTTCACCTGCATACTCAGCGAATATTTCGGCGGCACCCTTTATGTAGGGAGGTCGTATGAACCAGCCGAGAGGGAAGCAAAAACTTTAAGGCATTGCTTTCCTCTAGCTTTCACTGCCACAATATCACCATACCTAGAAGGGGGCCGAGTCTGCGATGAACCATAATTCTTGAGCTTGAAAACCCCCATAAACTCGCGCTAATAAGCACGTGTTTTCTAGAAACTACTGCACTTGAGCGTGCTGGATTATCTGTGACAGCAGCTGAAAAATGCACCTAGGACGGCTATCACCTTGAACGCACCTTAAGTTAAAACTAACTACAGGGAAAATAAAAGTATACCCGCAAGAAGAATTCGCAAATGAATTCATCCAGGCGCACTCTGTTAGAAAGCGCTGGAGTGTATAAAGGGAGTCGCTCGATTGACCTTTGTATACGTATCTGAAAAAAGCCCACTATTCTGAATGACATTAAAAACTCCATTAATGTGACATAGTTTTATTCAATCGGTACAGTGCTTCCATTGTAAATGTGATGTTACTTATACGCCGAGGTAACAAACTGTGTAATGCAACCCAGTTAGGAATCCGGCGGCCCTTGAGACCGACATTTAATCTGGAGCACTAACTTGAAACGGAAAGTTTCCTGTTCTGCACAGAATTCTAGTGATGATCTCATTTCCGGCAGACAAGCCATCGCACGCACGCGGTGAGTGTTCGCTGGGCATACACCTCTGTGCATCAGCTCCCTCACTGCACAAGCGCGCCTTGTCATTGAATTAAGGTTTTGTTCGGTCCACAGACTATTCAGCAAACGAAAAATAAGCTCATTCAACTGCATAGCTACTGCTGCACGGATAATTTGCTCCATCAAGCAATGACAGTTTATTTCGCTCTTTGTTCATTTTATGAATACCTTAGACCACGTATGTCCAATTCCGCTATGGTAGGACGTACATATAGAATTATAACGGTTGGTGGAGGCATTTAAGGAAAGAAGGAGAACATATCTGTCTGATTTTATGACATCTGGAGCAGTCTATCACTGAAAGCTCAGATGTTTATCTCGCAGGCGGTTTCTCATGTACAATAATTCGTCAGCAGATGATTCTTGTCCTTTGCTGTCGTCAGATTATTTTTGATGCAATGAAATGAGAGAGCTAGGATTTCCAGCAGAAGAAACCAATTGTATATTTCTCGGCGCATATCTGGAGCGAGCTACGTTCCAATTAGAAATTCTGCTGTAAACTAGAAGCAAATATTATACTGCACATAACAATAATGTGGAGGAACGAAAAAGCTGAGAAGCAAACAAGCCACGTAGAAAATGCTCAAACACGTAAGATAACGCTATATGGAAGTATAACTGAGTGCAAAAGGATGTATCCGGACGCAAATTTTGTTGACATTTTGAACGCGTTAATGCTTTACCTCCCTAACAGTTTTACCAAAAATAACAAGAATTACCGCTCGTTTATTGCTTCACTTCGTGTAAGAAGCAACATAAAGTGCTGAAACAGCAATAATCTTGACTATCTTTGCGCACAAAAAACGAAAATAATTATTGAATATGCAAAAAAATTTTGCATAATTTTGCTTGTCTTGCAAGACACTTGCAGCAATTTGGCTTCGCTGCACCCATTTTTGGGCGTTCGCTGTTCTGCTTAAATTTTCGCGCGGAAAGCTAACTTTCGACGTTGTTGTCAAAGCGGTTGGAAATAATAACTTCTGTTAAAGAGCTGGTCTGGCAGCTAAAAGGATGCATTTTACTCCAAAAGCAGGTGATCACGCACTACGTCACACCATAGTCTTTTCACCACGCCGGGGGTTCTTTTCGATTTCTTTTCGTTTCATCGCCCGGTGACCGGTTGAGGAAATGGACCATTGATGTTTGGATAATGCCGAAAGTAATACCCTAACACCTTGAGCCTAACCGAAGGACAAAAATACCGTCTTGTTTACGGTGCAACACTGAAGGTTTTCAAATATCCAGTTCCCTCTGAGCGCTGAAATTATTTTCGACCGGAAACACCCGCCAATCAACTTGTTTTTCTCCATGTGGTGTCATATGTTGACGGCAGCCTATACTAGCCGCACTGGAGTACCCTAGGTGGTGGATGCTACGGGATGGGTACCATCGCGAACGACGATATGCTTACCTCGTCTTCGTGGGGAGCGGTACAAACTGTGAGTGTTAAAGAAGATCTTCTTCGATAGCCAAATTGTTAAGGAGTATCGTATAATTCTTAGCCAGACTGGAAGTTCATAGCATTGTCAATTATTGCAGGCTGACACTCACACAGCATTGCTCTATCCGGTTATATACAGCTTCGCATGCAGCTCTAGGACATTTAGGAGGTTTTCTGTGCTGCTTGCTGCGGCTAATTCGAGGCGGGTACGTTTTGGGAAGAGGCCGAATTCAGGATGTAGTCATCGATGGTGGCAGCTACTTCGAACCGTTTCTCCTTTTTTTTTCTACTATACTTTGATCCACCCGCGGTACATTAGCGGAGCGGGGAGTCCTTCCTCTTTTCGGACTCACCTACTTTATATGAACTTTTGATCCAAAATAGCAAGTTAAAACAATGCTGTTTCGAGAAAAAATTATTCTCCGAACATGACCTGAAAAAAATATTCAAGAGAACATTTGATTTTCTTTATTTACTTTCAATTGCATAAAAGCATTACAGAGAGGAGTGACCACTATAAATACAAAAGCGCAAAAAGCTTGAAACCATACCTAAAGAAAATAAAATGTAATGCTCATAATGGACAGGTAAACAACATCAGAATATAAAAAAGGAAAACAGATCAAAATATGACGGCAGTCTCAAATCGGTTACAACGAAAGTGGCGACATAGTAAATTGAAAAAGAACGCGATTTGTTATTAACATGATGTCGCGTGGAAGCCGATTCTAGGACAAGCATGGAAAGCACGAAAGAATATCTGTGTAAGAAAAGACGTGCAATGGAGCCGGAGTCTTCTGCAAACCGTTTCCAATCAGCTTATATACGTGATGTTATGAGATGATCAAATGGTTCATCCGCATTATCCAGGTTATCGAACTCCTAACCTGGTGGCACACCAAACCGCACAGGCGTAAATTGGGGCCTGAACTTATTTAATGAAACTAGCTGACTCGTTTATTAGCACGATAATCTACCTATGTTAATAACGAATGGTGCATGCTAATGCTTTCAAGCTTTATTTTAGGTAGACGGTGACTAATACTGTGGAATGCTTTGGCGTTAGAGAATGGCAAATCATAGCAATGATGGCCGTCATGAACATAATTTTTGGATGCCGTGCAGAGCTTGAATGAAGAAAGAGGTTGATGCAAGAAAATTAGCTGCATTAAGGAAAATAAATGTACAACCACAAGAACCCGGGACGAACAGACGAGACATAGCGCTGGCTCACTGCTGATGAATTTATTCTCGAATTCCAATGTTTAAATTAATATAGGCGTACCCAAAAACGCGAGAAAAAAGATCAAGTCTGAAAAAAATGAAACGCCTATTGCGCATTCAAGACAAAAAAACAATAAAATTGGGGCAGAAACAAAATGCTGTTATATTTTAGAAACAACAATGAAATGTGTGCAAAGCACACTGTCTAAATCTTCTTAATCTCAAAGGCATCTATAACTTCTATTTTTAGGCTACACTTACAGGCTAAACATCGGCACTTCTGAAAAAGTGGATGGTAGTCGCAGTAATGGCAGTGAATTAATTATATTGTTCTGGGTTGTGTTTGCTTAAGTGATTGCAATTTTCCCGAAATCTGCCATTAAGACAACTATTTTGCCAAATACAGAAGTTGCCACGAAACATAGAGAATGGGTACACAAGATATTCACTGCAGGCCAAAAACTTCCATTGCTGCTTTTTTGGAGTCGGGGGAAGCTTCTGATGTCAACGACGCCATCCGGAACGATGATAACCACTGCCGTGGCTGCTTCTGCAACCCATTTCTTGAAAACTACCGAGCTCCAGCCAGTGACAGATATCCTCGCTAGGCAGAATATTGAGACCCACCAGATTATGGGGCTTGAATGGAAGTGTCTTAGCACCCGTTCTGCTGCTATCAGGAAAAAATTGCGTTAGTTTTAAGTCTGCCCTTTGAATGATTTCCTCTTCATGCTTACGTGGGAATGGTCAATGCGTTTGGCCTTGTTGACCCCTGTTATTCATGATCTGTGACAGTTTTTCGGGGATACCTGTTTTAACCTAGTAGGCGAGATTCAAGGTAGCAATTGTCACGTGAAACAGTCACACCGCTGGGGTATAAAAGTAAATATTATTACTACCATTACTATTAAAAGATTTCTAAGGCATTTCGGGACTATCAAGAGGCGTCGCGTCAAGTGCTGTGCTGAAAAAAAAAAAAGTATTTCTGAGATCCTTGACAGCCTGATGTAAGGAGGAAGTAGAATCATAAGAACCTAGCTACCAACCTTCGCTGTATTTCAACTTTTGTTCACCAAAAAAGTTTTTTTTTTTTCAATTCGAAGGGCGATTTCAATATGATGTGTACGATAGTGACTGTGCGCTTGCAGACAGAGTTTTTCAGTGTATGTGCGGTATCAGAATAGCGTTTATTGTATTAGTGAAAATGTCCCAGTTATGCTGGACTTATAGCATGTATAAAGCCTGGTGGGTATTTTCAAAAAAGAGGCAAAGTTGGTGATCAATTGCATCAAACTTAGCCGTTTCAAACCAATACATGCATATTCAACATGAATTTAAAGTTACTTTGCGTTAATTTTTGTCACTAAAAATAAAATTAAATTTCGTATTTGCTGTTCTTTAGAAAACTGGTCTGATGTGTGCCTCAAAATACAACTAAAGTACGCTGCCTACACTGCATCATTAACGCGATGAAATTGCTTCCAGGTCTCATTCAATTATAAAGGTAATTACATAAGTGGCCACCAAACTTTCCACCACTGAAGAAAGCCTTCAGGAGTCGCTTTAGTTTAAAAACATTTAAAGACATACTGTGGCTCCAGAGGGGCGGAGTTTCTTTGTTTTCTTTAAGACTCTAGGAAAAGTTTTTACGCCGAAAAACTTTGATGGGTAAATGGGTGTCTGAAGCCTGCACATTCGAGCCACTTCAATGCCAGAGAGATGCCTCCTCCAGAGCACCCTACGGTGAATGCACTTCCGAGCACACAGCGGTAAAAATGAATATCCTACCTACGAGCCTCCTCCCGCCACTCACCCACCACCGTACCTAGAAGCTCCACGAGGGACACTCTTTCTTCCTCTAATAGTATCCAGACACCTGAAACGAAGGCGAATTCGAATTCAGTGTTATTAACGTTATTATTACAAGGCTATTACAAACAATATGGCTAAGCAGACTTGTAGCATCAGATCGCGTGATCGTTTCTGCTTTTCTTTTATTCTTGAGAATATACCCCCCCCCCCCTCTTTAGTGTCGCGTGCTGCAGAGAGCTATCCCCATATTTACGACCAAAAGGGCATATACTAACACTAACAATCGTAATTATTGATGACGCATAGACTGTAGATCATTTATGTGTAGTTCAAATTTGACAATTTTGGTGCGTGAGGCGGAGATCCAAGTATTATGAGCGTTAATGCCTTTGCACGATAAAACCGCTAACGTTCAGGCGTCTAGCAATTACTTTCAGTTAACATTAAAGTTGGTAGGAGATTCAAAGCGGATTACTGGCTTTATCAATCTATCGTCGAAGTGTGTTTTATTCGCATTTGAAAATTATCTGCACCTTTAATGTAGATCTTTATAATCCAGCAATTAATCGATTTGTCTTATTACACATACATAATTCAGTCATATGTGTATGCAAGTTTAATGCACTGCAGAACACTCTACATTTACACTGGGGATTGTGCACTCTGTTAAAGTTCGTTCTGAATCTACCCCTCAGAACCACTCTCTTGCAATCAAGCGAACTGTGCGAAGAAGAGAGTTCACATTTCAGGGTATATTTCGTACAAGTGCCTGTTTCCCAGGGGTACCATTTAGCAGTTAAAAGATACCCATTCTTAATAAGTACTTAGTAAACGGTCCACTGTCGACTGGCTTTAAAGATTGCGTATGAATATCCTTAAATCCTAGGGCTCCACGCAAAATTCCTACATGGCGGTAGCGTTTTTCATGTAAACAGAACAGTAAATATCTCTTCATAAGCGGGAGATTTACACAAAGCAAAGTAACCTTCGTTTTGAGACACTGAAAACGCGTGGTCTGTTAAGGCAGGTAAAAACATGCTTGTTTAAAACTGCTTGGATAGAGTGGAAAGGCTATGTTGTTAGATAGCAAAACATGAAATGTATAATTTATCCTTTTCGCAGAGATCAACGGACGCAGTGTGGTTGCCCTGTTGTTATCCATCAGGATAATTCATCTCTAAACATTAAAAGTGCACAGCGAGGTGAAGTGAACTGAATCCTAAGTGGTCTACGTGTAGTGCGCAGAGCTGCGCGCCATAAAAGGCTTTATTATGGCTTCATGAGTTCACATCCAAAGACGGTGATTGATGCAGGTTAATAACGTCACAGAAAAATTATTTTTGGCACTTTCAGGAAATCTTTCCTAAAACAATATTTGATCTTCCTATTTTTTTTCGGGGATGGATGGATATGGCTCTGAAGAATACAATAGATAAGCAACTGCGTGCGTCATAAACATGGAAGCCTTTTTTAGTTGCTCGCAATACGTGTGACGGCACGTCTGCCTGATATTTTTGTCTGTGCAGGGAGCTAATGCCTTCATTCCATAAAAACGCTGGCAACATTCCACCACAATAAATCAAAGAGGAGGCAGAAAAATTTAAATTTCAAAGAAAAACACAACCATATTAACAGTTCCCGGTAACCTGCCTACTGCGGACCATGTGTGCTCCAACGCTTCGCTAGAATAAGCGAATACGTAACTGAAGATTTGCATAATTAGCCGCCTAAAAAACGGCATCTATTAGTCGAATAACTGCACCGAACCTGTGTATTTAATTTAAAAAGCCGCAGTGGATGAATGCGCTCCAGAACGACTAGTCAAAGCACTCTGTTCCACCCATCCTTGTTTTTAAGTTGTGTTGTGTTGGGTTTTATGGCACCTAGGCAATCAGGCCATCATGCGCCAAGCACAAGGTATAAGTTTTTGTTCAATATTGCAGAAATGTAAAAATCATCACTGGTGCAGAGGCCTTCAAACGTTAATACTACCTTGTACACATGTATAGTTTTTAGCAATGGCTACTAGTGCACGCTTTAACGAGGGCTGGGTAACCTCAGTAGATATTCTTGGCTGGGGACGGATATAGGAGCTCCCAACCAATCAAAATAAAAGCCTCAGCCTTCTTCTCAGGCGTGAGAAAGTGGCTGAGGTGTACTCAAATTCAAACAGACCAGTTAATAAAAAATTTCGAGTCTCTTGAGAAATGCTGTTTCTTTAGAAAGCTAAAAACACATGATATATCAATTATTGCATCATCTCCTAAATACAGTGCAGGAAGAAAAGGAATGTTTTCGTTATAAAATTGAGTAAAGTAATTTTTCCTTAGATTTACCAGTACTTCATCTGCGCATTCTTCGCTAACAGGTTGATCTTGATTTGTCAGTGGGAAATTTGTGTGAGGTGGGTGCGTTCTATACGAAGACAGCAGATAATCACTTCCTTAAAACGTTCCTGGTGGGCGCAGGACTTCCATTCACTTATAACTGGTTTTACATTATGTAGTTTGTTATTTACTTTGTTGTTCCACGCAGACTGGCATTTCTGTTTTATGTTACGATGTATTAAATTAATTTTAGTTACTTTATATTTACTTTCTTTATTTGCTTGTCACGTGATTGCGCAGTGCATAAGTCTGCTGTCTCGTTGCCTTTAATTGAGATGTGACTTGGCACCCAGCAGAGTTTATGGTTTCGTCCTTTAGCTGCGGCTTTTACTATGTTGTGTATGTAATCACCAATTAGAGGAGTGACTGCATTTCTAGAGTGGAGAGCAGTAACTAAATTAGCGATTTGGTGTGAATAGTACTGTTTGTGAGCTTCTCCTTTAATATTTGTTCAATGGCTAGATAGACAGCATAACATTCAGCAGTGAAATCTTATGCACACTGTGGATGCCTTACTATTTAATTGCAATTCCTCTGTACCACTGGAATTCCAACGTAAACATCTGTTTTAACGCGACTGCGTTAAGGTCCCCGTGTCGCAGAAATGCTGGTGTCGTCGGCGTCGGCGGTGTTGGCCGTGAGCGAAAAATCCTCCTTCTCGCAATGTACCCCGCTGCCCCAACAGATAGCGCGCGACGGCAGCGGCTCCCGCTCGTCTCGTTCGGGCGCAGTGGGGCTGTGCGGGCACGCAGGAGTCACGCGTTGAGCGGCGAACAACGCAGCGCACATCCAAAGCGCGTTCACTACCAAGCTTGCGGCTTGCTGCCCGTTCGTTCGGTGCGGAAGCTATGCCGGCGTTAGGGGCGTCGAGTTTGTCGACAACAATGTGCCGACGAACTACGACTGCAACTTGAGCCTCGCTCGTTTCTGCAAGGCGCCTGGCAGCGCTTCTACGTGGTTTGCCGCTCCGCGCGTGCGTTTCACCGTACGTAGCAGAGCGATTTGTCCAACGGGAAAGGCGTCGCGCCGAACGGGCGATGGCGTTCCGTGGACTCTGACAGTGCTGCAATACGCTGTCGCGTTCCACTCTTAAAGGTGAAGCTTAAACGTTCTTCAATTTTTTTTAGCCATCTGTATAAAAAGTTGTGCAAGTACCGTATTTTTCCTCGATTGCAAGAAATTCTTGTATTATATAATGTTGTGGAGTTGGTTTTTTGCTGAAATGCGTGAGAGTAAAATCACAAATTTCAGGGAAATCGTACCATGGCGGCAGTGGATTTCGTCTTCCAGCAATGCCAGGCAATGTATCTAGTACGCCAAGATTTTGGCACATCTCTTCAGAACGCGAGAGCAGTGGCCTGGTACTTTGCGATTTGTTGTTAAACAGTATTCTGGATGAGCACCTTGTGTCTATTTGGTGACAGATGTGTTTAGGTAGTGAACGAATTCCTATTATGTAGCATCGTTCTTCTGTCTGTAAGTGATGGTTCGTTCGTTTCTACATACAGACTCTTCATGAGCGAAGTCCTGTATGCACCAGTGGAAAGACGCAAACCGAAATTATGTACGGGATCCAATCGTTTAAGATACGATGGTCTCGCTGAGGCATAAACTATACATTCATATTCTAATGTAGAGCGTATTACAGAGCGATAAATTTGCAGAAGAAATGTCCTGTCGGAGCCCCAGTGTTTTCGGGAAAGAACTTTGAGTATGCTCAGGGATTGAGAGGCTTTCATTTTCAATGCATTAATGTAAGGAAGGAAAGTGAGGTTTCTGTCAAATTTTATACCTAAAAATTTATGTTCATTTTTCACGGGCAACTCTATTTTGTTCACGTGTAGGGTGGGATCTGTATGTAGGCTTCGTTTTAGTGAGAAAAGAACCGCCACCGATTTCTGTGTGGAGAACCGGAAACCATTTCTGTCCGCCCATGTTGCTGGTGTATTTATTGTTAATTGTATTTGACTTTCAGATGTTGATATATTGGAGGATGTACAAGCTATTTGAACGTCGTCTACATATGAGTACATAACGGACTTTAGGGTTATTTTACTAAAAGAGGTCATTTTTACAAAAGAGAGAGTAGTGCTTAAAATACACCCCTCAGATACCCCATTTTCCTGGATGAAATTTCTCGAAAGCGTTCTACTTAGGCGCACATAGAATGAACGGTTGGATAAGAAGTCTTTTAAGCAATTCAACATTATTCCTCTTATGCCAAGGTCGGCAAGGTCATTAAGAATCCCGAAGCTCCAGGTTGTGTCGCATGCATTCTCCAAATCAAAAAACCCAGCAAGACAGTGTTGCTTATGAACAAAAGCCTATCGGACAGTATTTTCAACACGAAGTAGGTGATCTGAAATAGAGCAGACCTTTTGAAAATCACACTGATGGCTGTCAAGAAGCTCACAGGATATAAGGTCAAAATTTAATCTTATATTCAGGACACTTTCAAAGGATTTGGCTAGGAAACTGGTAAGTCTATGGGTCTATAACTGCTGGGAGATGTTGGTGGCTTCCCGGGTTTAAGAAATGGTACAATATTTGCTTGATTCCAGGCTTCGGGAATTCTCCCAGATACCCATACTTTATTGGTTTATGGGGGTTTAACGTCCTAAAACGACTCAGGCTATGAGAGACGCCGTAGTGAAGGGCTTCGGAGATTACGACCACCTGGGTTCTTTAACGTGCAATGACATCGCACAGTACACGGTCCTCTAGAATTTCGCCTCCATCGAAATTCTACCGCCGCGGCTGGGATCGAACCCACGTCTTTCGGGTCAGCAGCCAAGCGCCATAACCATTCGGCCACCGCGGTAGCGCATACTTTATTAAAGAACCTTAAAAGTGCCTTTACAGCAGGCTGAGAAAGATTCGTCAGCATTTCATAGTGTATTTGGTCGAGTCCTGGAGCAGTTTTTTTGCCGGCAGACAGTACTGTAGTGATTTCCTAGGGGGGTAATTAGTCTGTTGTATTGATCGTTAGGACCTCCACCTGTTGGGAGACTTTTTTCGGCAATATTTTGTATTTTAGAAATGACTGGTATAATGTGAAGTCACTAGAGAATGCAGCGAAGTTCTCCCCTAATATTTCTTCCTGTTCCCTTATATTTGTTTCTGTACAAGGTGTTGTCAAAGCGGAATGGTGTATGGTGAGAGGTTGCCATTGGAATTTCTAACCTGCTCCCACATTTTTGTCGATGTTATTTGACTGTTTATGGATGGTACGTAGCTCTGCCATGAAGCTTTCTCGGGACTACGACGGACGTAACGAGCTTTAGCTCTTGCCTCTTTAAAATTTTCTAGGTTCTCGTGTGTGGCGTTCCCGCGAAAAATACCCCAAGCTCTATTCTCTCGTTTTTTCGCATCCCTGCAACTTGTGTTCACCATACTTTGTGATTTTTTCATACCATTCCCGAAGACTTAGGAATAGCCAAGTGTGCGGCAACTAAGATACAATGAGTAAACTTTGTATTTATTTCATCGATGCCAATATTTGCTAAAACTTTTTTTCTAAACTGGCTTCTGATCTAAAAAGTTGCCAGTCAGCGAAAGGAAGCTTCCAGCGACGCGGTTTGGTTGGAATAACTGTTAGCGAGGATGACAGACTTACAATTGAAGAGAGATGCTCAATTCCATATGGGTTATCTAAAGCACTCCCGCTAAAATCACTAAAAACAGACGGTGAAGTAAAAGACAAATCTAAAACACTCATTTTCCCCGAGGTTGGGGGAAAATATGTGGATTTCCTCGAGTTTACCAGAGAGACAATAGTGGTTAGCATAAAATCCTCTATAAGCTGTCCTCTAGCATCAGTTTTCTCGCTTCCCCAAAAACAAGAATGTGCATTAAGGTCTCCATCTGCGAGAATATGGCTCTGGTAGCTTCTCTAAGAGAACCTCTAAGTCATGGAATGTAGCCTTCGGCTGTGGCTCAGTGTATGCAGAGCGCACTGTTAGGGTTTTGTGTGCACGCAGAGTGGCTGCTACAGATTAAAGTCTAGTTTTTAGTTTTAGCTGACGAGCCGAGGCACCGTTTTTCACTATGATGGCGACACCTCCTGACAGCCTGCTCGCCTGCTCTTGGTCGCGACGGAAAACAGCATAAATCTTAAGAAAATATTTTTTTGAGGACCTAAGTTGACCTCTTGTAGACATAAAGCGACAGGCGCCTGCGCTCTAACGATATCTTTCATGTCTCTGTAGTTGTTGACAAGTCCTCTACAGTCATATTGAATTATGAAAGCCATCATAATTTAATGTTTCTATGGTGTGAAAAGCTGGACCAAATTGTTTACGGCCCCGTGACTCGAAGCCTGTCTTCTTTTGACCGATCCAGAGAGCTCCGTCGAACACCCGTCGTGGATGGCATGTGGCTGCCCTGGGTCGTGTCCATCGCCTCTGCAGAGGCGTTGGATGACCGTGCAGAGTGCACCTCGACTCTAGACTTTGACCTCGACCTGTGGGAGGAGGTCTTGAGGGCCACCGACAAGAAAGTCTGCGAGGCCTCTTTTTGGGTTGGCAGTGTAGTGTTACCTACTCCACTTGTGGGCACGAATGGCCCCGCCACAGCTCACTACGAGTGCCCTGGGCAGGTGCCGAAGCCTGGTGTGCCCACGCATCACATCAGCGAAGTTTGTTTTTGCCTTGAAGGAGAATGTGCTTGTTTGTGTACATCGCCTTCTTGCTCCTTTGAAAGAAATGTTTTCAGTAGTTTTGAGTGTAAATATTCTTTTTTCTTTCTTCCAAGACGGACACGCCCTGGAGTATGCAGCATGGTCTCCTTCACAATTTGCTCAGCGTGCGGCGCCGCTGCAGCATCAGAAGAGTGATCTGTTGAAGCACATTTCACGCTAGTTTTGCGACCGCGGCAACTTGGTGAATCGTGGCCGAACCTTTGGCAGTTAGAGCATCGTCGCGGGCAAGGAAGGTAGGGTGTTACAATAATTCTGAGATAACCCACTTCAGTTGAATCTGGGAGAGTACTATGTGCAAGTGTTAATACTATGTGCTTTGTTCGGGTTTATTTGCCCTCTTCTTATTTTGATCATGTGGACATTGACGACGTTTAATACAGCAAGCCCTTCTTTGATTTCTCGTTCAGTGAGGTGGAGGCAATTATTTTCTGAAATTACTCCACGGACTGTGTTTAGGGATCGATGGGCAGTGATGGAGACAGGTATGTCCAACACTCAAACATCCAACACTCAAAACTCTCCAACTATATGTTGGAGAGTTTTGAGTGTTGAATGTTATCTCGGAATTCGATCAAGAGGTCTCCACTGGACATTTCTGTAACTTTGTAGCCTAAGCCCAAGGCACCAGTCAGTCATTTATCGACAATGAAAGGGGAGATTATTCTAGCTGATTTGTCTGTTTCTTCACTATCTATAATATAATATTTTGGAAAACTTTCCATCTTTTCTGCAAGAACTGTTGAGTTATCTTGGTTCGCCCTTTCTTGAGGTGGTGATCAGTTGCCTAGAAAAAGTTAGCGATAGAATAAGTGTGTTTTTTGGCTGTGGTGCCAGCCACCCACCATGAAGCCCAACGAGAGGAAGGGGCAGGTACTTGCAAGCAAGTCCTGCCCACGCCAGCTGCACACTCTAACTATAACCAAATATGACACAACTCAGGGTGGCTGGCCACACGAGGTTAACCCTCTCCACCCGGACAAAAAAAAAGGAAGAAACAAGGAGTGAGTATGAGAGAGGAGAGTTGTGAGAAAGGGGTAGGAAAGTGACAGATAGAGGGGAGGACATGAAAAGGCGACTGCCGATTTCTCCCGGTCGGGTCAGCCCGGAGGTGCCGTCTACAGGAAGATGGGGCCAAAGTGGTGTGTTGCCCCCGCCGAGGGGCCTTAAAGGTTAAAACGCTCGAAATTGGCTCAACCACCAGGATTCCTTTTTCCCCGTACACGGCGATGCCATGCACGGCTGGGTGCGGGTGCTCGGGTCCGTGGTGATGCACTGTTCACCATCATCACCCTGCGGGGATGTCCCTGCGGATGCTCAGGAAGCCGTGGTGTCGCAACTCACCAAGATCTGCATGAAGCAGATGCCCGTGCGGGGGTCTTCTTTTTAAGTTTTCATTGGGTTGGGACTGCATTCCAGCACGGTGACAATTGTCCTGCAGAATCACAAAGGATTCAAATTGTTTAATACATTACAAACAATATTGCTAAGCAGACTTGTCGCATCAGATCTCGTGATCGCTTGTGCGTTTCTTTTATTCTTGAAAATATACCTCCCTCTCACCTTAGTGTCGCGTTCCACAGAAAGCTAGCACAATATTTATGACAAAAAGGGCACATATAGTAACGCTAACACTAGTAGTTATTGACGGTGCATAGAGTGTAGATGTTTTTTGTGTCCTTCATATTTGATCATTTTGGTGCGTGATGCGGAGATCCAAGTATTATGAATGTTAATGCGTTTGCTCGAGACAAGCGCTAACGGTCAGGCATCTAGTAAATACTTTCAGGTTAACTTTAAAGGTGGTAGGATATTCAAAACGAATCATTGGCTTTATCAATTTAACGTCGAAGTGTGTTTTATTGGTATTTGAAAATTATTTGCACTTTTAATGTAATTCCTTGTATTCCAGCACTCAATCGGTTGGTCACATTACAGACACATAATTGAATCCTATGCGTATACAAACTTTATGGACTGCCGCACACTCAACATTTACACTGGGGAGTGTGAACTCTGTTAAAGTTCGTTGCAGAATCTACCCTTATTGATCACCCTCTTGCAATCAAGCAAACAGTGCGAAGAGGAGAGTTCACATTGCAGGGTATATTTAGTACAAGTGCCTGTTTCCCAGGGGTACCATTTAGTAGTTAAAAGATACCCATTCTTAATGAGTACTTAGTAAACGGTCCACTGTCGACAGCCTTTGAAGTTTGCGTATGAATATTCATAAATCCTAGGGCTCCGCGCAAAATTCCTACCTAGCGGGAGCGTTTTTCACGTAAACAGAACAGTAAATATCTCTTCATAAGCGGGAGGTTTACACAAAGCAAAGTAACCTTCGTTTTGAGAGACTGAAAACGTGTGGTTTGTTACGGCAGGCAAAAACATGGTTTAAAAACTGCTTGGATACAGTGAGAAGGGCTATGCTGTAAATAGCGAAACATGAAATGTATAATTTATCCTTTTCGCAGAGATCAACGGACGCAGTGCGGTTGCCTCTGTTGTTACACATCAGGATAATTCATCTCAAAACAATAAATGTTCAGAGCGATGTGAAGTGAAATCAATCTTAAGTCGTTTGCGTGTAGTGCGCAGAGCTGCGCGCCATAAAAGGATTTAAGATGGCTTCATGAGTTCACATCCAAGGGCGGTGATCGCTGCAGGCTAAAAACGTCACGGAAAAATTCTTTTTGGCACTTTAATGAAATCTTTGCTAAAACAAATTTTATCTTCCTTTTTATTTTCGGTGATGGATGTCTATGGCTGTGAAGAACACAGTAGGCAAGTAACTGCGTGCGTCATAAACATGGAAGCCTTTTTTAGCTGTTCGCAACACATGTGACGGCACGTCCGCCTGATTTTTTTGCCTTTGCAGGGAGCCAATGCCTTCACTCCATAGAACACTGGCAAGATTTCCCCCATAATAAATTGAAGATGAGGAAGGAAAGTCAAAGAATTTACCAAAGAAACAAATCGATAATAACAGTTTCCAGTAACCGGCCTACTGCGAACCAAGTGTACTGCAACGCTTTCACGGAATTGGCGAGTACGTGACTGCAGATTTTGATAATTTTCCGCCAAAAAAAGGGATTTATTAGTCGAATAACTGCACCTGCGTAGTTCCTTTAACACGCAGCAGGAGCTCAATGCGCTCAAAAACGAGCGCACCACTCTGATGGATCACAACCAACTCACCCAATCTTCAGTTCTTCCACCTATTCTTGTTAAGTTTTCCTTGGGTTGTGACTGCATTCCAGCAAAATGACACCTGTTCTGAACAGTCGCAAAGGATTCAGATTTTTTGGTACATTGTGCGGGTGTTCGCAAAACTGGGAACAAATGCAACAATGCTTAAAAAAGCATTATAAAACTTGATAGAGGGTATGGGTCACTCATTACTCTCGCAAAGAACAAGACGACAATGCTAATACGCCAATGACAAAGAAACTCCTTGGACTGCATCAGTTCGCCGTTAGCGCGCACTAGAACTCGGGGTGCCTCTTGAAGCGCGCTGTTGTGCCTAGCAAACGCACTATCTTGCGACTAGGTTGCAGTTCTCAGCGCTCGCAGTGCCCCAGTAGACAAAGGTTCATTGGTTGCAGCTGCGTGGTCTGATTTGAAGACCGTGAATTTCGAGGTTCACAACCGCATGTTCGCTACAGTAGGCATTTTGTGAAGCTTAAATCGTCAGCTTCATAATTGTTCGGGAGGTATTTTGTGAAGATGTTGGAGCGTTTGTGTATGGGGACAATGGCGCTGCTCCTTCTGTCATTACTGAAAACTTTTATTCCTTTAGTAAAGTAACCATGTCACGTTCTGGACTACTTTGCTCCGCGGGTTTCAAGTCCATACACTCTTCTGCCGTTTGCACATAGCGAATAGTGCAGTGCGATGCTCAGCTAAGCAACTCACTGCCTCGCCAAGGGCGATCACGTTCTCCCCGACACTGATGCACTGGCTCTCATGTCCGCTGCCTCTTTCTCCGACTCCACTCTTTTCAACCCTTCTGGCGTCGTTCTCTCTGGCTGACACCTTTTACCGAGATCCATGTGCACCAAGGTGGCACAGAACTCCCCGTCTCAAATCTCCGATCTTCTGCATTAACACCGTGACACGAAACTTATGTAGATAATTTTTAACCTTTCAACTAATCTCTACCTTGTGCTCTCCTCAAATGCATTCATCACCGCAATTAAGCCGAGCCACGTAACCTCCGAAGAGATATCCTTGAAAAAGTATCACCCGTCGTGCGATCGCGACTTTCACATGACTCGCTTCCAGAAGCTTTTTGCTCTGCTCAACACGTTTCGCTGTTTCTTCGACCTCAGCGTTGGGCTGTGTACTCCACTCTGTGGGGTACCACAGGGTAAAGTACTTAGCCCAACGTTTTTCAATCTTGCGCTAGTCGGCCTTGACGATGTACTACCACAGTCAGCGAGAGTCTCAGTCTATGCAGATGATATTTGTATCTGGGCATCAGGAGTTACGCGACCACAAGTTCGAGCAAGGCTTCAAAAGGCGGCAAGCATTCTTGCGGCCTACCTCCTCCTTCAAGTCCTGAAGATTTCTACTGAAAAATGTTCCGTTGTTGCCTTTACACGCAAGAGCATGTCTCATTATCCCGTACGCATAAATGGCTCAACAATACCCTACGAAAGAAGCCACCGCTTCCTCGCAGTAATCATCGATCGTAATCTAACATGGAGCCCACATGTCTCGTACATGAAAACGCGGCTGACATCGATCGTTCACGTTCTCTTCTTTCTCGAAGGGAAGTCGTGGGGAGCATCAGTGCAGTCGATGCTCCAGCTGTACACCGCATTATTCATGGGATTCCTTCGGTACAGTACCCCTGCACTAGGAAACTTGAGGAAAACGAACATACGGTGTCTGCAAAGCGTTCAGGCTCAAGCTCTGCGGACGTGCCTAGGACTGCCAAAAGGCGCGTCTACAGCCGCAACACTACTCATCGCTCAGGAGAATCCAGTGACTGCTTATATCAATGACGAAGCCTTGATAGCGCATATTCGTCACCTCTCTCGGACTCCCGCACACCATCTGCCAGTCTTCCTGCTAACCGGCCGAGTACATAGTTTGCGAAAATTATTGATGCCCATCGCGACTTCCTACCAACCCAATTTACACAAGCCTCTAGACAGTCTTCTTCATTTTGGAGTCTGCACCAACCTCGTGTGCTTCTTTCCATACCGGCATCAAAAAGAAGTCTGATTAATCAACGACAGCACTAAAACAGACCACTCTAGAATAATTGCATGAGAAACACGGACACCGACTGCACGTATACACCGATGACTCAGTGACCCCTTCCAGCTACCTACTCGAGCTCCGTAGTCATCCCCGTAAGGACCATAGTTAAGAAACTGAAAACATCACACCGGACTTCATCGACTGGTGCAGAACTTACTGCTATTCGTGTCGCCATTGAGCATATCAGTGAAGAAACACCCCAGCAATTGTCTGTTTTCACTGATTCAAAGGCAGCCCTCCAAGCGTTACAATCTGCTCTTCGTCATGGGTCCCATGAACAACTTGTCGCCGAATTGGGAGAGCTTCACCACACAGCCATCATCAAAGGGCAACACCAAAGGGCACGAAATTGTTTACCAATGGCCGCCAGGACACAGCGGCATTGCAGGCAACCACCGCGCGAACGAGGCCGCGCGAACTGCTCACCATGAGGGCGAATGTGTGTCCATCCCCATCTCGAGAGCCGACGCAGCGGGTAGGCTTTGACCACTGTTGCGGGACATCATGCTTGCCGCGTGGAATTTTACGCCAATTCTCGCATTCGCGTTTAAAAACCTTAGACCCAGATCTGAAGCTTCGGCTTCCATCCGGCCTACCCCGACGTGAAGCAACTTTGTTGTGTCGCCTGTGTCTTGGTGTAGCTTTCACCAAGCGCTGCTCCTTCTTAATAGGCATGGCTGATAACCCTGCATGTGCCATTTGCGGTTGTGATGAGACTTTTGCCCACATTATTTGTGAACGCCCTGCCTACAGTGCCGAAATACAGTCCCTCTGCCGTGCATCTAGACCAGCGCCCACTGACGGAAACGAAGATTCTCGGCCACTGGCCGCGGCGGTCGTCGGCGGTGAAGGCCTCCAAGGCACTGCTCCGTTTTTTGAAGACTCCTGGCCTGCACGATAAGCTCTGACTTTACTGAATGCTGTGACTTTACATAGTGACTTTAATTTCCTGCAACTGTCTTTTCTCCTTCATTTTTTTCTCCCCTCACCCCTTTCTCCCTGTGCAGGGTAGAAAACCGGCTATTCGTCTGGTTAACCTCCCTGCCTTTCCTCCTCCTCCTCCTCCTTCGATCATCAGAAAAGTTCCTTGGGCCACGCGACAACTGCCACCCACCCCATCAACAACGGTACTCATTCTCCTGTCAGCCAATGCCCGTGCTCTATGCAGCCTCCAGAGAGCAGCATCGCTAGTGACACCTTTGGCAACATGCTGCAGTGTAGCATTATTCAACACTCTTTCAGTCCGCGCTCATCCCACGTCGTACTCTCCGAAAACAAAGATGCCTGAATTCAATTTTCTGGTTATCGCCTGCTTATGAAAACTATCCGCGATGACATATACTGACTACCCTGTATAGATTATGTTCATGACTGTTTGCAAGAATAAGAGTTCATTTTTTGCCCTGCCTCTGATTGTCGGCTAGTGACAAGTGTCCATGGCGGTTTGTGACGGATCCAAAATTGTTAATGTCATCCATGATGGCCTGTATGACTCCACCGTTACGCGATTCGTACCCGCCACGTTTCAGCGATTAATAGGCTACATCTATTGCGGACTACTGTGGAAGTTTCCTGCCTGATTTGCACGACCTCGCATTATTGCTCCCAATTTTCTGACTACCCTCACTTGCTCGAACGTGCGAACAAAAAAACATGTTCCACAAAAACAGTTATGCCCCAGAGCTGGCGGGGTCGCTAACTCCTATCCACCCCAGCGTCAATTATAAGCTCGCTGCTCTTTTCAGGGGTCAAAGAAACCATAAGTGGGAAAATGTCTGGACTTGTTCTTCGAGAACAAATTTCGCAGCCAGTGCTCCAGTTTAGGTGCAAAAATAAACGTTAACAGCACTGTTTTCCTGAGATTACATTCGCATTCGACGTTCAAGATGACGTTCGTGATTTATTTTCGTTAATGATGAGGTCCAAGAATCTAAAACAAAAAAATCTGAGTTATTTCGCATCCATCTCACAGATATGATGAGTGTGGCATCATGACAGACTTGCTTAAAAAAGTGCAGCAAACACTTAAACAACGCTCCTGAAGAAGCATGACATGCATGCAGGCCGGGTATATGCTGCTGTGAATACTCGTTATTGAAAGCGAAGAAAGCTTTGCAAGTGTCTCTGACACGCAAGACAATTATGGTGTTAAGGAGTACTCGCGATAAAAATAAATGTGATGAGCGCGGCGCCTACGCGATCACCTACAGGCCCAGAAGGGCGATGAAAAGAATTTCGAACAGGGGAGCGCGTGTGCGCTGCGCTGCTCGCTGTTCTTGCTGTCGACCCTGTACGTCAGAGACGAACTTAATTAAAAACAGGGTGTTGCAGGCATGGACCAGTCGCAAATCCAAGTGCTCACAAACAACGACACAGAGGTTACACAGCGCTTTTATCATAATGAACGTATATCAACTAGCTCAGTTTTCTGCCCTCTTGCAGCTAATTTCCAGTGAGGATAAATGGCAAGAAACGGGCCAAGATTCACCGCATCCTGTTTGAGAGCGCTGCATTTGGCGGGAGTTGGGACCAACAAAGATTGCCATTTCTCGGCATTTTTTAATGATACATAGTCCAATTTACTCAGTTTATTTCCTCTTGCCTCTCGACTATTGCTAAGTACTGTGCCATCTGGATAAAATATTTGGCGTTTCACGATTAAAAAAGCATAATCCTCAAGTATTAAGAAGCACCCAATCAAGGAAAGAAGCAAAAATAAACGCAAAACATGCCACTAGCGCTATTTTAAATCCATGTTTCTGGAAGGTGGAATGAGGAAGGAGGCTCGATAATCAGCTTGCTAGATCGAATACTGGAGCACATTGTTTTCTTAAATTGTATTTTTTTCTGCGTGTGTTTTCACTTGTGAGCATTGCAGCCGAAATTGTGCTCTGGGGTACTTGTCAGAGGCCAACAAACTTTTGCGCTGACCACAGTGATCGCCATTTAGTTCTATTAGCAGAACATATCAATAAAATCATCCTTTCCTATAGACTCAAAAATTCTATATACTGTATGATTTAGCATGCCATTTTTAAAATAAGAAAATGTTCGAAATTATGAGCCAAGTTGCTTGCATAGGATGAGAAGGAAACGTGTTCAGACAGCTTGTTTAGAAGCACAAATATAACGCATAAAATTAACTTCAAGACTGGACAAGCACACTCTTTCAGTTCGTGCTTATCCGCCGTCGTACTCTCTGAAAATCAAGATGCTTCAACTCGATTTTGTGGTTATCGCCTGCTTATGAAAAGTATACGAAAATTCATATACCCACTCCCCTGTATTGATCATGTTCTTGACTGTTTTTAAGAGTCAGAGTTCAAGGATCTGAGTGCCGTCAAAGAGCAAGTGCCTACGGACGAGTCTGAATGTCGTAGTGTCGTGCCTGTCGACAGGCCTGTGCATTACACTTTCTGTTCGGGTGCATTTGCATTTGACGATTTATAATTGAATTTGCATTACGAACCCGAGCCGAATGATTAAGATTAACTTCCTAGCTGTAATAAATACATTAAAAAGTGCACTCCATGAGCAGGGGATTAGAGACCTCACACGTACGGGAAAAATATCTTATTTTATAAGTTTCGTACCAGCTACATGGTTAATTTGCGCGTTATAATCCAATAACGATGCGGTTAAGTAAATATTATTGCCTTTCCTGCATTTTTTTGCAAATGCCAACTGTATGCGCTGTTTTCTAAATAACTAGCGCAACCAAGGAATTCCTGTTTCACTAGGCCGATAAGAAGGCGGCCCTAATAAATTAACAAAACTTGAAGAACTCCAGTAATTACATGAAAAACAATACAATGCTTGACTTAGACCGACATACCGAAGGCACCCGAATATGGACAACACTTTCGATAAACTCAACAGCATTCACCACAGTAACCAGCATTTCCGGATATTCACATCTCTATAGTTTAGATACAGGCGTTGGAAAACTCCACAAAACTGGATTTTTCCGTCTGAAAGACCTAAAAAAAAGCGCCCACAGTTTCCTGCAGGTGAAGATATCACTGCTCCGGGCATATCACAGCCGTATCGCTGTATGAGAGCACATTAATATTAATGAAAGACGTATTTCTGATAACTTGAACTGATATTCTAGAAGAAATATTCACAATCCTTACATTGGTCGTTTCATAACTTCCCTCATCAATTTACAGCCGAATGCTCGTAAATATCCATGCCGCTAACTCTCAAAGCTAAAAGAGCATTTGCCGACGACCTATTTCCGACTTTTCAATTGAAAACAACTAATATGGCAACTCATACCCGTCTCCAAAGATGCATTCAAGCAATTCGCGGAGCCATCTCTTACAGCTCACTGAAATAAGTGTCATTCGAGATTATACTGAATTTTCTTTCTTTTCATTTGTTTTTCATTTGTCTAATTTTTGGCCTCGGTTTGTTCACCATTGACTGCCACGCGAAATGAAGCTGTCATGAGTTACATTCTTGTTTTTGGTTTGTGAAATAATCGTCCTTAAATTTCAAGGACTCTAAGAATCTTAGATTATAATGAGACACATGAAAGAGGAATAACTTCTCTCTTCCATTTAGCAGACAAGAGTATGGAACTGAAGTGCTTGTAATGACATACATATGAAGGCAGCCAACAATCTTCGAAACAAGAAAAGCTTAGGGGTGTATTTTATTTGTTGATTTTTGTGCTGTTGATGATCTGTAAATTCTAGTCTAATTAAGTTGAGGGTGAACAATAACTGATTATAAAGTAGAAGAAAAACAACCGCATACCGCTGGTGGCATTCGAAAACTGGAAATCCAAATTTTGCCGCCTGTGCGAAATTCGGAAGTCGTGGTTTCGGATCGCACCAGGAGCATACGGCTTCTTTTCTTCGTTATGATCAATTCGCGTTCTGTCTTAAAAAAAAATTACACCATTAACTTGCCATTCAACAGAACAGCAATGAAAAAAAAAAAACATTGCCCTATGTTTTCAGTGGTTGCAGTGACTGTTTTACTTTGTATGTTTTTCTCTTCTAGTTTTCGTTATGAGGCCGCCAAGGTGGCTCAGTGGTTGTGGCATTTGGCTGCTGACCCGAAATCTTGAAATCTGCAAAAGCGGCCGTTTTTTATTATGTACCGGTCTTGAATGTAGCAATTGCTGGAACGAAGCAGCGTCAACGAGGTCCGAAAAAAACAGACTTTTTGCCGCTGCCCCGTAACTACCACTATCGATGCGTAACATTTGTTCAGAAATGATTGCGCAGAGCGAAATTCCTTAACCACCGCTTCATTCAAATCACGCGTGCCGTCTGCCAGGTAACGCGACAAGACTAAGCTTCATGCTTTGGAAGTTTTGCGCGAATGCAGAGCCAGCACAGCAGGCGATGCAACCGTAGAGTCCACTCGCGGTACAAGGAAAATGTAAGAAATAAAACAAATATTGGGAAGACTATTAGTTTTCACCTTGCGCAGTATGAAATGCTTATCTTGTACAGTGATGTGCATAATAAAATTGTGCACTAAACATTGGTTCCGTAACTTACATGCACAGGTTGTGGACTCGGTGCAAGGATAAACAAATGAAAGAAGGCATCTGCAATGTGATCACGTGAGTCGTACTTAGTCGACCGCCTGCGAGGCTCATGACGTGAAGCCTGAATGTTGCAGACTTTCTCGGGTTCCAGACAACGCTGTTGCGACTCGGGTAGCATGGCCGGACCGGTGATGGGACGAGGATTATTGGAGACTGGGTTGGGAGGAGGGCAGCTAAAACTTTATACAAATATTTACATCATGTACAAGTACAGTAACTGAGATGGCTTCTCAGTGAATGAGGCTCGATGTGAGGAAGCTTCTTGATGTGAGGGACACTCCTGGCCGTACTCTGCGCCGAGTTTTATAGGGTTTTTTCTGCACTGAAATCCCTACACGGAGGCCGGTTTTGCTGAGGAAGGCGTGTCCAAGTTCATTGTGGCAGATCACGCACTCTGTCCCCAGGGAACACGCACCCGTCACGTGTTGAGCTTGAGAAGGGGGTGCCATCGGCGTTGTGCAGACACCGGAATCTCCACTAGTGACGTCATCTCGATTTGCAAGTGGTCGCACGTGTTTCTTATCCATGTACGGGACGGGCTGCCAGCATTCCATTCGGAGACGAATGCCGATGTGAAACATGACTGGACCCAGCTGATCCCTGGTTCTTCACGACATGGTCAATTATGCGGGCAGAGCTCCGTTGGAGGTTTTCAGGGAAGGCCAGCTGGCGCCGTTGTCTAGGATGAGTCGGGAATTGACCCCGCAGCGCTTTCCGGTACTCATTGGTAGCCCATGGGGGACTTCGGTGCAGGTGCGATCGAGGGAATCCTTTTTCCCCAGACAAAGGGCTCCGGTATGCAGCCGTCGCGAAGGTTGTCGGCTTTGCTGACAATTCTCGGCTGTCCCTTGCTCCGACCCTCGCGGCAAGAAGCACGATCATAAAAACGCAGTGAATCTGAAGGCGTGACCAGGGATGTCGCGATACCATTAGTTCATTTGTCCGAGGTTGTGGCCGGACCTCGGGGAAATCCTGAGTTTTGCCAAACTTTAGACATCCGTATAGAGCCCTCGATGGGAATAAATGAATTAGTAGTTGTGTGCACGATATCCGCCGTGCCAAAAAGAAGAAAAAAAGTTCAAATATTTAGCATTGCCTGCTTTGTCTATAATGCAGGAAGACGGCAATAAATATTTTTTAATTCTCAGAAGCAATCATGCAAGCAAACATAATAAAACAAGACACAAAAGGGTGTAGAAAGCGCTAGGCTGGTGCACTTTAAGTATTTTTTGTTGCCAGAGGCTGTTCTAGACTTTTTGTTGCGAATTACTTTATTAACGCGCAATGTGCAGTTCAAGGAACATTCTCATTGAACGAAAAATAGAATGACTGCTTGCATAATGTTTTCCCGCATTCTTTTGCAACCTCTAGCGCTTCTTCAACGAATAATACATTGATTCACTAATGGGTGCGAAACCCATCTTCACGAAGTGTGGAGCTTGACAATATTTCTTAAGTAATCCAGAGCGCACTCGTTTCCATTTCTCTGCTTTTGTTCTTTATCGTTCTGAGCTGCGGAGAAATTTCGCTCGCCAGGCTTAAGCAGTCCAACGGTACAATCGTGGTAGTATCTGTTAGTGCTATGCCTGACTGTAGTGGTGTCCTGAGGAAAATATGAGTCCCCACAGAGCATTTTACTATATGATCTTTTCTGCTGGAAATGCAAAATATACTGCGCAGATTTTATGTGTATCGGGTTGGGACTCCCTACAGAAGGCTGAATAGAGAAGTTGCCTTCACCAATCAGTCAATGCACCGTAGTGCTCAGCCTTGCTTGAATGTGAAATGATTACTTGTTTGTATTAAAGTGGGTCCTGGTATAGAAAACGAATGCTACGGGTTGGATGGTAGTAAATGAGAAAACAGCGCTTAACGCTCATGAACGAGAAAAAGTACATGAGTAGTGAAGCAGGCAAGTTCAGCAAGGCTTATTAGAAAGCACTTCTGGTTTGTAAGTACACATCCTAAGAGCAAAAAAACAGACAGCGCAAGATATTAGTTACCATAAAAACATTGAAAGAGGGCAGCTTTTTAACAGTACAGAAACACGAGCTCCACCTTCGAACCAAGTACATCTCCTTAACAAAGTTCAAACTAACACTCTCCTCACCCCACTAATGCTCCACAATATCGGGTGCCATGACACAGTTCCCCGTCCCAAATGTCCAGAGATCAGGGCAGGCACAGAACGCATTCACTGCTCATGTAACACACCAGCCGCGGTGGCTCAGTGTTTAGGGCGCTCGGCTACTGATCCAGAGAACCTGGGTTCAAAGCCGACCACGGCGGCTGCGTTTCGATGGAGGCGAAACACTAAGGAGCCCGTGTGCTCTGCGATGTCACTGCACGTTAAGATCCCCAGGTGGTCGAAATTATTCCGGAGCCCTCCACTACGGCACTTCTTTCTTCATTTCTTCTTTCACTCCCTCCTTTATTCCTTCCCTTACGGCACGGGGTCAGATGTCCGTCAAGATGGGAGACAGATACTGCGCCATTTCCTTTCCTAAAAAAAAAACAATTTTCAATCTTCTACTCTTGTAACACTGTCATTACCTATCCTTATTTCTCTCACCCTCCCCCTCTTTTCTGAGGTCCTTGGCTTCACTGGAGCTCGGCAGATTACAAGCGGGCCTCGGCGGAGTAAGCGCTCTTCTTCCCTGGGCCTTAGTGCTAGCCTAGAATAACCTTTTTTGTTCCTCCTCCTCCTACCCTCGAAAGCGCGATGGAGAGGTCGCTGACGCCGCTATCATGAATAATGGAGCAGTGTCGCTTAAAGCCCGCAAAAATGCGGTTATTAATCATAACACGTCCCTAGCGACGACAAAACCATATAAATAATGTAGGGAGTGGGGGCATAGTGCCAAGTAGGAAGTACGCGCCAGAACATTGCGAATGCCTCTGAAGTTACCATAGAACTGGCTTTTTTATTGGTTGTAATTTAATCCATCTGATTATTTTTGTTTATGAAAGCGTATGGGAGAACGGGTATTAAAGACAGCCAGGTCTGTCGGTAGTAGAAGCTCATCGGAAGAGGAAAACGTTCCCACCTCTTTGGCAAAATGCAGGCGCTCCTTGCTGGTTTCGCTCTTGTGCTTGCATTCGCTATTTTCCAAGGCAGTGCGGAGACGATCAGGCTACCGACTCTGACAATAATCACAGGTATGCATCCGAAAAGCAATTAAATTTTTTTAGCGCTAGACATTCTTGAAGCATCAGGTGTTGTATGTCCTCAATTTCTGTATAAAACAGACTAGCACCTATTTTTCATAATCTGCGTAATGTGTGACCTTCCTTCAGGCACACTGCTTTTAATTCGTTGAGAATTGCTTGCTTTCTGCTCCAATGCTAATAAATTTCTCTGCAGTCACCTATGAGACAAGACTAAACGAAAGTTGATTTTTATAGGTGGTCGGTTACTATTGCGGCTTTGATGTGGTATGGATTATTGTCCTAAATACGTACATCACCTCTATCTAGACGTGTTGAGGAATTTAATTAAACAGTTGAGCCAAGTGAGTAAATGATAGCACTGTAGGCATGCTAGCATTGACGGATTGCTTGTGTTTCTGAAAACGACCAGACAACATCGTTTATAAACCTATGTATATACAATCAGCACTGCTGACTGAAAACAGTTAAAAATTGAAGGGAGCGCTTCTGAGAAAGTTATTCGACTTGTTTTATCTCAAGGCCAGACAATGTTCGTCAAAAAATGTTAAACATCCTGACAGATATCGCTTGGTCTTTACCACGCCTTACAATCTTAGTACGATTAAGCAGGGGAAAACAACCATTGCACTTCTTCCAATGCCACGGTACGTGCTCCCCAGTTTGTTGGCGAAGTGAAGTGTTGGGCGAAAATGCTTTTCACTTCGCCAACAAACTGGGGAACACGTAACAGAGTATTGCAAGAAGTCAAATAATTGTTTTTCCCTGCTTAATCGTACTAAGATTGTAGGGTGTGGTAAAGACAAATTGGCTAGGGAAATCTTGGAAGCCCAGGAAATTTCGATATGCAATGAAAGCACGTGCATTAGTACCCCATCTGTGTATCTGATGGAGAAGGAATTGAAGTTTTTAAAACGCACTGTAGTTTTCTTAATACTTTTTATCATCTATCGGTCTTTCTCTTTTCTTTTTTTGCTCTTTTTTCCGCACGTTTAAGGATTATCAGTTTCTTTTGACCTTGTTTTAAGTCATGAGCATGCGTGTTGTTGCTCTGGGATGGGGCGTGGTTTACCGTCTCATTCTATTCAGTTGTAAGTGTAGCAACCGTCCTGTTTTCGCCCTTCTTCGTCCCGTCCATATGCTACGTTTTTTGCTTATATTAGGGGTACTTTTCCCAGGTTGAGCTAGTAGCGGTCACTGTATGTTTAGCAATGAGAGACATATAGGCTCCATCTCGGCGGCTATGCTCCTTCTATTGTGCTCGGCAGTCTGGG
The DNA here is from genome assembly GCA_030143305.2 of Amblyomma americanum. Taxonomy (NCBI): domain Eukaryota; kingdom Metazoa; phylum Arthropoda; class Arachnida; order Ixodida; family Ixodidae; genus Amblyomma; species Amblyomma americanum. Next base: position 211,017 of record JARKHS020033582.1, on the reverse strand, counting down.
AGCTCCCTTTGGCAAGCCGGTCCTCTCTCTGTTCGGGCGTCTCTGCTGTTCTCTTCGCCTTATTACGCTAATTCTCCCTTTCTTTAATAGCCAATAACTGCCAAGCGACAACCCCAGGATAAGAAGAGTTATACTTCTCTGGTCTATACCGCCGTTTAGCGGAGGCTGGACTTTCCCTCTCTGTATCCATGTCAAACGTTGTGATACAGCCACCCATTGCATCTGCGCCTTTTATACGCAATGCTGCGCATGCGATGCACGGTTCGGGTGATAGAGCGGCGTGCGGCGAGGCGGCGACGAAGCGCACGCCGCACCTGCTGCTCCTTTACGGTTACCATGATAACGCCTCATGCGCACAACCGGACTCACAGGACCACAATGAAATGCTACAGACGTAGCCAAGTGTAGCTCTTGCTACAAAACTTTTCAGCGCAGAGATAGGAAGCCTGTGGAGGAGCGCAAGCTTTGGCAGCGTTGCACGCTATGTACGATACAGAGTATAGCTACTGGAGTGGTGTGAGGAGGTAGATGGAGTTTATGACGCTCGCGCTTCCACTGCACCTTTGAATTCTACTTCGCCGCGGCTTTTTCGTTCCACTGCTGCTTGCGCTTCTCACTGGGGAACGCCTTCTGTGGAGGGTAGCTGTGGGTTCCGGTTCTGCAGGGTATAGTTGGGTGTTAGTTAATAATAATAATAATAATAATAATAATAATAATAATAATAATAATAATAATAATAATAATAATAATAATAATAATAATAATAATAATAATAATAACAATAATAATAATAATAATAATAATAATATTATTATTATTATTATTATTATTAATAATAATAATAATAATAATAATAATAATAACTTCTTTATTTCCATCAGTGATGGAGGAGACTGCGAGTAAAAGTCGCTTTAGAGGCAAGCGACTTGACTAGAGCCCGCAGCCTCCTTTACAAGGCAAACAGCGATTGAGCAGGAGATATACATAGCAATTGACCATATGTGAAATTTGCAAAAAAAAAATAAACGCAAAAACACAAATCACCTGAAAAACACTCTTCAATTATTTAAGAAAGATTGAGTGACAAAGCGTTGACGTAAAGCTCGTACATCAGTTATATATAAATATCAAGACTTGATTTCAGAAACAAATTTAAAAGTGTTGGTAGTGCGTATGATATCTTTTGTGTAGAATAATTGGCACGCGGAGTGACTTTTACGCGGAGTGGTTTTTCTGGAGTGTGCACGTGGGTGAGGGCGGGCTGGAGGAATTGATGGAGAATGGCGATGAGGGGGTAGACTCCACCTACTAGGAGGTAGGGGTGGAGAGGTGCCTGGTGTGTGGTGGCTTTCTAGGGTGCGGGCTTTGCTCTAGACAAACTTCACATGCATCACCCCAGCATTTCTCCAAAGTGCTCCTGCTCCAGAAAATGTCCCTCTTGCCAGCGAAAGTGATCCTGATGTCACTTCTCTGGCGAGTTCTGGCAGTGTGTTGTTTCGTCTTAATTTTCTGGACGGCATCCGATATTGCCCCACTAACATTTCTTTAAGTAACATCTCTATTATGAGTAACATAATAGTTATCTACATGGCCGGCTTCTTTTGAATTCTGGTTCATCTGGTTTCCATCCGGATTTTCAGCTGTGAAAAGCTGTCTATTCCTCTCAAAATTATCAGAACCAGCAGAAATTGCAGCATGAGCATATTCTTTCCTCTCTAGCGTTGTTCTGGTTATTCTGCCATCGAAGCCACTCCGACGCACTTTTTATTTCCGTTGTTCATTCAAACTCCAAACTGCATTCCTAACTCCGTTATCTGTTTCTGGCTTCGACACCCACCCGCCGCGGTGGCTCAGTGGTTAGCGCATCATCATCATCATCATCATCCTTACTGCACCCACTGCAGGGCAAAGGCCTCTCCCATGTCTCTCCAATTAACCCTGTCTTATGTCAGCTGCATCCACCCGTTTCCTGCAAACTTCTTAATCTCATCCGCCCACCTAACCTTCTGCCGTCCCCTGCTACGATGACTTTCCCTTGGAATCCACTACGTTACCCTTAAGGACCAGCGGTTATCTTGCCTTCGCATTACATGCCCTGCCCAAGCCCATTTCTTTCTCCTGATTTCCACTAGGATGTCATTTACCCGCGTTTGTTCTCTCACCCACTCTGCCCGCTTTCGGTCTCTTAACGTTACACCTATCATTTTTCTTTCCATGGCTCGCTGCGTTGTCCTTAACTTAAGCTGAACCCTTTTCGTTAGCCTCCACGTTTCTGCTCCGTAGGTGAGTACCAATAAGATACAGCTGTTGTACACTTTTCTTTGAGGGAAATTGCTAAACTGCCACTCATGATCTGAGAGAACCTGCCATATGCGCTCCATCCCATTCTTATCCTTCTAGTTACATCCCTCTCATGATCCCATCAGCTGTCACTACGTGCCCTAAGTAGACGTATTTCTTTACCACTTCCAGGCTCTCACTGCCAATTGTGAGGTTCTGTTCTCTTGCTAGACTGTTGAACATTACCTGATTTTTCTGCATGTTAATTTTTAGACCCAGCGTTCTGCTCTGCCTGTCCAACTCATTGATCATGATTTGCAGTTCACCTCCTGAGTGACTCAGCAAGGCAATGTCATCAGCGAATCTCAAATTATTTCGGTATTCTCCATTTACTGGTATTTCCAACTGTTCCCAATTCAAGGCTCAAAATACCTCCTGTAAACAGGCGGTGAATAGCATTGGCGAGATCGTGTCTCCTTGCCTGACGCCCTTCTTTATTGGAATTTTATTGCTGACTTTATAGAGGACTATCGTAGCTGTTGCAGTTTATATATATATATATCTTCCAGTACTTTGACATAAGGTTAGGGAGCTCGGCTACTAATCCGTGGTACCCGGGTTCGAACCTGACCACGGTGACAGCGTACTCATGGAAGCGAAACGCAAAGGCGCACGTGGTAGAAATTAATCCGGAGCCCTCCACTACGGCACCTCTTCATTTCTTCTCTCAGTCCATTCTTTATCCCATCCCTTACGCTGTGTTTCAGGTGTCCGCCGAGATGTGAGACAGATACTGCGCCATTTCGTCTCCCCAAAAACCAATTTTTAGTTTTTTCGACACGCAATGAGGCCGTAGCCTTTCAACACTCAACCTCAACGACTCATTTTTGCAAATGGGAGATACCCTCTAGAAACATGCGCAAGTACTTTGTTGGGAAAAGTAAGCTTGTTAAAGCGATTCACAAGCTATGTTTCCGCACCCAAATGACACAGGATTGATCCGCGATTCATGACAAAATTTCTTCGCTTCCATTCTGTTTTCGGGTGTTTTTTAGTGGGGCTTTCAGACAGACGCCTGTCGGGAAAAAAACAATAATGTGGTTTCTATGTAATGTGGTTTCTCCGTTTTTTATCTTTGAATAATCTAATGAGCAGTTTATCGGCATACGTTAGAGGCATGCTTAGCTGTCTGAAACAGCAATCGCATATCAGAGACCTTTTTGTGCTATAAATATCATGCAAATGACACAAAATCTCTGCCTAATATCTTCGAAAAGTCTTCCATTTTCTAAACGTGGATACATCGGCAAGCCCTCATGAACATTCTTTACCAAACATACAGTAACAAATTGTCACGCGCCTTGGGTAGGCTCAGATATTCTCAATCTGCTTCCTTAAGATCGGAAGGCAACTTGATATCTCTAGTGCTAAAACCTGCCAAGGACGCTATTTTCAGCAAAATAATGCATTTGTTTTATGCATAAATGCAAGTGCAAACCTAAACACCAGATTTTGGGCAATGCTTTACATCAAAGCATTTAAACAAAAACAGAATTGAAATGTGGAAGAGCGACATTCCTGTCGCTTGCACCACGATCTTAAATTTCCCGGTGACGGTGCATAGTGCAGCAGTAACCATCAAGTGCATCAGAGCAAATGAAATAGGGACAACAAAAGAGAATAATTAGACAAGACGAGCGCTGGTTCGCAACAGAAGATTTTATTGATGAAACAAAAATATATATGCGTTCAAATACTAAACATGTGGTGAGTGCAACGAGAGAATAAAAAAAAAACATCAACCTTATTTCATTCAAGCAAGAAGAATATTAGCTGTTAGCACTTAATTATACTCTTAAACGGCACGTATTTGCTTAATGTCTCCCACACCAAGCACTTGAGTGTCCTCTTTGAATCTGATATGCACTGAAAGATATGAACTAAAAATCTTTGCTCTAAATTAGTTGATGGCTGTAATATTCTAATAAGACCAAGGGAATGTTTTCGTGCAACAACTTTTCGAATATTGTATTTCGCGTTTGTCCATATTTTCTTGCGTCACTCTCTAAAGACACGATGCGTCATCTGTAAAACGTATTTAGAACCATTTATAAGTATGCAGAAACGTGCTGCTCGTGCCATAACCGTCACAAAGGCAACATATCCTAGCCTACCACTCTTTCAATAATTGCGAATATTTCGGGTATCTGTTGCATACAAACTAAAGATACCTCAAGTAATAAACACACTGATAAGAACGAATAATCCCTTTCCTCTTGCACTGTTTAGGTCCCTGCTGAGAGAAACAAGAGCCGGCACTAATAATAGATTTAACCTACGGCCATATCACAACACTTATGGTCAAAGGCTACTAGAACACAACAGTGCACCGATATGAAATGAAGTTCCTAATGACATCAAGCTCCAATTTTTGGCATTATTCAAAAACATCTTTCTTGTGTGTCCGGAACTGTGGGACTGAATGTCTTTGTGTTTGGTTTTGTGCTTTTGCAAACTTATTTTTCGTCTTCTCTCTAGCACCCACCTTTTTTTAGAACATTTCTGCGCTCTACATATTTGCAATGCCATGATTGTAGCATTTAACGCCTTTTTGAATTTGTTCTTTGAATGTGTGCCATTTATTTATTTATTTGACAATACAAAAAGTAGACGGACATCACTTCTCAATTTCATCTAATTTACGTGCTCATGGCATTATCACGATGTTATTTTCTATTTTACCTATCCCGTATTTCAACTTCCCAACGAATACTTATGCTGTAATAATATATGTCTATTCAAAGCAATCCGGTATTAGATTAACGGAGTTGTGTTGGGTATTTTTCGACAACACCATTGCTGCGATACGCTACTAAACAACATCTGCTTAGTTTCCCTGATATGTTCTTGGGGAGTATATTACTCTGCTGTGGCAACTTAAACGCATCTAGCACATCACAAGCATCTTCTGAAAAGATTGTTACCTCTGACATCATGCTTGCGCAAAAAGGTACGTCTTTGTGACGATAGGCGACATTTGCTGAGAAATGGTGGGCTCTCCTACATTTGTGATTAGCTTTGTTGGGATCGAAAAAGGGGTGGCGATCATTAACAGAGCAACTCCTTAAGTTAATAAGCCTGCCAAGAAAACATTGCACAGCTGGTTAAACAGACAGACACTATAAAAATGGACAAATTGCTGTTGTCTTTATCATTCTTCGAAGAAAAATATGTCGTCTGTACAAGGATATTGGGAAAAAGAACCTGAAAAAAGTATGTTCAAAAGGCTTCCAGGCCAGAAGTAGTTGTAACGTATGGTCATAAACACATAGACCAGCTTCCTGAAGTGCGAGCAGCACAATACTCACTTCCATTTTCAAGGAAAGAAAAAGGCAAGTGTTATCGCCATGGCGCCGATATTTGTAAATTCTTGATACTCAATTAATAGTGGTACACAACAAAGCGGCCAGCACAAAGCCATAGGGAATGTTTTGCGGTTGCGGTAAACAATATCCCCACGCTCGTTCAGGAGATCAAGAGCTTCAAGCCGTGCAAACGAACATTGTTCAATGTGAGAGTTGCGCAGCAGAAACGAAATATTTGAACTCGTGCATTTGTAAAATTCATATTCTTTTAAATCACGGTGCGTGATTGTTTCTTTACATTTTTCTTTTTGGAAACAGAAAACAAATTCAGCATGAAAAATTGGGAAATCATTTGCCTGGGCTCTCGTAGAGTACTACTGTCACAGTCTGTAAGCTCTTTCAGTATTGTTACCATTTGGAAATTGCAGAAGCTTTGCCACTGAATCACGCGCCATGCTCCTAAAATTTGGCCAATTCTGCAGCGATTATTGCGTCTTATCTAGTTTATTGAAGACGAGCCCTCTGAACAAGCTCCCTTCTCATCCCATGGAAGAAACTTATCTCAGTTTCAACAGTTCTCATATTTTAAGTATGCCTTGCAAATTCGTAAATAGGTAGAATTTTCCAGTTCTTTGAGAAGGGGAGCTTTAAAATAAATTCTCTCCTAAAACGACTGAATGGATTTCACTGCGACCGGCTTGAATGTTAATTGGTCTCGGATGAGTACCTCAGTGCACAATTCTGACTATGATGCTCCCTGGAAAAAAAATTGCAGGGAATGTTTCCCACCAGTATTCGCTCGGGGATGCTGGTTACACCGATATCTTCCTCTTTTTTTCTAGATTCAAGGCTATTAAATATCACAGGGGAATTTTTTCTCGTATATCTCTGATTAGGTGATTTTTCCTTCCTCAGGTTTAAGGCTTTTTATTTCCTCGCGCAATGGTAAACATATTGTGAGCACTTTATGCGCCTTCGTCGTCGCCTCTCTGGCTGCGACTTCATTCTCTTTCACCTGTAAGTTCCCATCGTCATCGCTTGGTGCTGTTCGCTGGGAGCACTTTTCTGCCAGCGGGTGAGAATAAACGTCTCCCTTGAAGTCTTCTCTTAAAATATCTTATTGATGCCACGAAGCATAGCAACAGTCGCGAGACACACAGCACTGACTTAGAAGGACTGAGGTCAGGACCATTGCAAGATACTTAGCGATGAAAATTTTGTTGTTACGGAAGCCCTGCAACGGTAGAGCTCTTAATAAGCGTACGATAAATGAGGACTTGTATTGCACATTTACCCATGCTTGTGACACCCTGTTTTCAATTAAGCTGTTCTGTGATGCTCAAGCGTGATAAAAAAAATTCGAACAGCATGGTGCCTACGAATGGGCACTGTCTGCGTAGTGGATGCTTCTTCCTTCTTTCTTTCCAATGCAGCTACAAGCGCAATGAAAAGTAGTAAGAACTGCTGAACGCGTAAGCACCGCGCTCTTCGCATTTGTTTTTTTCGCGATATAACTCAATATCATCGTGTTTCTCTTTCACATGGCAATGACACTTGAACGGCTTTGTTCCGTTTCATAGAACAGTGGCAACAGCAGCATACACCGTCTACATGCACACCATGCTCCTTTAGCTGCTCTACGGAGTATTCGGTGCACTGTTTCTAAGTCATAATTTGTCAAGCCTCCATATCTACCATTTCTAAAAAATTGGATCCAAACTAAACCAGTTTTTTTATTTTTTATTTAAGAACGTAAATCCCGAACGGTACCTCGAACGCAGTTGTGAACGTCATCTCAAGAAAACAACCATGACGCTTCAACTTTCATCTGTGTTTGCCCAAACAACGAAGACGTGGCTGCGAAGTTTTTTCTCGAATAACAAGTGATATTTTCTCATTGTCATTGCTTCCACGCCTCACAATTATAACGAACCTATGAACGGCGCTAGATCGCATAGGAGTTAGCTGGAACTGCGAGGTTTTCCGCCTAAACAATATTTGTGGAACATCGCTTTCGCTGCATGGCATGAACAAAAAAATATCCATGTGCTTTTAAAGAGGTTCGTGTTCGCTATCACTCTCACAGGCTCCTAGCTTCACATTTTTCTGGCTTAAAAAAGGGAATTTTTATCGAAAAAGATAGAAGTGAGATAATAAGTCGTGCCCTCCGGATGGTAGATCTTCTAGTGACTCGTTACTAAGATGCATGAATCACAGAGCCATGGGGAACCGATGTAGCGAGTTCAAAGTCACCGAGACGTAATTATCTAATCAAAACGGTTAAGCCAGGCTGTAATGCATTTGACAAAGGAAGCCTCGAACAGAGCACTGTGTTGTTGGGCTACTAGATGCATTTGTTGGTAGTGTACCAGATTTGCAGTAGAAAAATCTTAACGAAACCTTGTCAACAACATTATTTTCTGCTGTCTTAATATGGCGGGATGCCTATTCGTTCGGGAACAGCGGGGCTAGTGATGTTTCTGTTTATTTATACTTTACTTTTATAGTGAGATGTGACAACTACAATTTTATTATTTCTTTGCTTTCAAGTAACAGTTTTCAACGTAGGCTTATAGAAAATTTATCTTCTAGTTTGATTGACATTATGACTTTAAAATTGGGCCACGCGTTGTGCCAAAAACATGCCTGCCCTTAGGTGTTCTTCAGGCCAATTATTGCCTTCATTTAATACGCCCTTGTATATCAGTAATTGCTTGGACTGCAACAGCAAACATGCTAACAACATATAGTTCAGCTGTCTTCGATACAGCCCTTTATGCACATCAGCATTATGCTATCTTCTCGGCCTATATCTGCTTTCGTCCACTCAGTCTCTATATTATTTCACCAAGTATAACCACTCTCGCTCTTCCCTGATCACACCTCTATTCTCTGTTTCAAAATGCTTTGGTACATTTTACTTAGTGAGATTGCGAGTTTCCAGATCACTGAGAAAGATATTTTGGCGTAAAAATTTGTGTTCGATTAATGAAAGTCCCGGTCTAGAATTCGAGAAATGTCTTGTTACATAATTTATGTAATACTCAGTAATCGCAACAACGCCTTACCTTTGCGCTTTTTTATATTCTCAACATGTTAAAAGATTCCAAATATATCAATTTACATGTTTTCCCGCGAATCTTTGTAGACTTTGTTCATAATTCAAAGCAGCAGGCACGCCGCTTTATCGCTTTGTTTGTGGATGCAAGACGCGACCAGATTTATCTTGATCGATCGCATCTACGCGGAGCTGATTTGACGTTGTTCCAGAATATTCCAGTAACTTTACACACTTTTTCTCGAAAGTTCGCTATGAGCCTTAAATTGAGCGCGGCCGAGAGCGCAGGGCAATCTGTTCGACGACCGCCGAGCACGCTTGTTGCTGTGTCCCCACCGAGTGATTCAGTCCATTGTGGGTGCAAGTCAGCCCAAGTAAAGAGTTTTGTTTAGACACCATTTTCGCTGTCTTTCTGCTCTTCAGATTGCAGTTACGACTACGTGACAATATTTTTCTGTTGCACTGTTTCTGTTGTACGCGAGAGACTTACGCTTTGGGTTTTTGGAACCATATTTCTACACTGGATTGGTATTCTCTTTATTGCTGTGAAATTTATTTCGCTTACGTTTTACCAGTCCTCCTCACCTAAATTGAGATATGTTCCCGACGGACAGCGTAAGCTACCTCATGAATATCCTTGTATCTAACTCCTTTCGGTGCTACTTCCTGCAAACGTTTTTCACTTCCGTTTACTGGTCTAAGCCTCATGGTCCTGTGCTTATTGCTTGCTCTTTTGCCCAACAAATTCACTGAATAATTCTGTGTACGTCAAGCCTGGGGAATCGCCAAGGTGGAGAATCAAAATTACATGTTAAGACACAAGCAAATATAAGAAACGCAGCAGTGCGCACACGGTTGCAGATGTTCTTGCTAATGCCTTCATGATTATCAGAAGAGACGGAGGCGCGAAGCAGGGAAGGTGCAACGTGCCACAACAATTGGTCAGTGCAGAATGACGTTTCTCAAGACATCATGATAATATGCCGCATCAATGGGGGCCGTCCGTTCAAAACATTCACTATTAGGAGGTATCTCAAGAAAAAGATGGCGAGATGAAAGAGGACAGCGAACCAACACAAAAACGCACACAATAGTAACAGAGCGAGTTGCGGCTAGCGAACCAAGCATGTTATATGGGACACGGCGTCAAGTCAGAAAAACATACAGATCACAAGAAAAACACAATGAAAAAGGCGGGCGTTGGGGAGTTCTAGCTCAAAATCGCAGTCCTGCTAAGGAAACCGTCTGGCTATGGTTTTAATAAAAAAGTTCGAAGACAAATTGTTAGGCAACAAAGTACGGATGCCTTCAGCGATAACGAAGCTTCAGCTGGCGCGAGCTATAATAGCCAGATTTTAGCCAATATCCTGCTCCATGCTCATCAGGCAGTGCGTTACAGGCCTGCATTGCGGAACTTTAGCTGCTGTTTCATACGCCCATCATTCCGTTATAAACTGCTCGTCCCGATGGCTCCGGATGTTGTTCGTGCCGACATCGAGCAAATTGTCAGACATGCTGCTTCATTGCACGGTATGGCATCCTTCTGACAACAAAATAAATGCAGGTTGCTTTACGATAAATCTTGTTATGAGGCAGCGGTCGCAACAGGGCATCTTGGAAATTAGCTCACTGAAGTTGTGAAAACAATATCCACTCAGTGACTGTCGTTGTTCTAGCGGCAGTTGTAGGCGCCAGTGGAGCTGCCTCAATAATTTTTTTTATTTCTATGCTCAGGTCCTTAAACACTTCGTGATATTTTGTCAACCTATGGTTGTCTCTGCAAGTTTCAAAACACTTGCATTCTATTAGGCGCTGTTTATCGATGACACTTCATGGCGGATAGTGGGCCTTTAAAGTTCAAAATGATTTATAAACGCGGTAAAGATACATATCAGCATATCGCGAAACTCCTTACACTATGAAACTGAGTAGCATACTCAAGTGTGCTGTATCATATGTATCAACGCTTGAGAGGCTTTCAACGTAACCTTTAATTCCTCTCTTGTGGTTCTTCGTTAACCCATTAAAATTTTGAAATAATTTTGCCTCACTGTGGCACAACACTCTAAATGTAGTAACTAGAAATAACAGAAAAAGGGGCGACATGTAAGGCAAGATAATGTTGCGATTATGCGGTATTAAATAAATTAGGTAAGAAGACATTGTTCGAATTCAAGTGCATACATCTGAGAGCGGGATTTTATTGAAATGAACACAGGGGTTTACGCGAAAATATTTCTCTCAGTGGCCTGAAAACTCTGAATCTGACAGAATAAAAGGTATCAAAACACTTTCAAACAGGGAACAGATGACGTCGGCCGAGGGAGGAGCGTGCGAAGTTAGATAGCTTGAAATAATACAAAGGGTGAGTGCACTAAAGCTTCTCCAAGGTTACACGATGTCTTATGAGCTTAAGAGCACCGAAAATTTGGTCCAAGAAGCTATAGCATAATGCTGATACGCATAGAGGGCAATATAAAAGGCAGCTAAATTACATATTGTTAGTATGTTCCGTTGTGGTCCGGTGTTGTCCGGTGTGATCTAGAACGGCTTATTGAATGAAGGAAATGGTTGGCCTCAACGAGATCTAAAAACAGGTATGTTTTGGCACAACGTCTGGAAGAAAATTGCAAGCGATATTGTCAATCACACTGCAAGTTAAAATTTCTAAAGGCTCAAGGTAGATACTGTTACCGAAAGCAACAAATTACATTAAAATTGGAGTTCCCACGTATAATTACAATAAAATTATGAGATCACTGCGGCACCAGCATTGGAGGAATGCGTAAGCATTGGCGCCTGCTCGCCCCACTTTGCAACTCTTTGCCGCTCTTTGCCTCTCTTTACTCACGCTTCGCTCCGTCCACTCTTCCATTTTTTTCAAATTTGCCGCCAGTGTTGCTCTGGCCCCGCCCTCGTTTTGCACTTTTATGGCTCTAATTAATTAACTAAATATCCCACATGCACCTCATGATTTCCCCTGTGAGATTTTTTGATGCTGTATCTAATGCAACCATTCTTATTCTTATAAATGAATTCGTTCGAACGTTATCCTGATGACAAGCTCGTGATGACACGAAACCGCAAACACAGCCATACAATGCTGGTGCATTAATAAATTATAAATAAACAGAAGTTAGGTGGATGGGTGATATCAAGAAACTTGCGAGGACACGGTGGCCGCTGCTGGCAAAAAGAAGGGTTAAGTGGAAGGACATGGGAGAGACCTTTGCCCTGCAGTGGGCATATTGAGCCTGATGTTGATGATGAAACAGAAAAATCGCTCGTACCGCTCGTCTCGGACGCATAGGCATCCTCCCAGAACCAGACAGCAGAGAATATTGTACTTAACTGGGTTTCGTCAAGATTTTTCTAATGAAATGCTGGAATACTACCAGCAAATCCTTCTAGGAGCTAAGAAGTTATGTGTTCTATTCGCTCCTCTCCTTACGAAAGGCATTACAGTTTGGCTTAACTGTCCTAATTTGATACTTATGCCTCTATGATTTTAAACTCCCTATTTTCGTTCCGCGTGCCAGTGTGATACACGCATCTTAGTAACGCGTAGCTAGGAGGGCTACCTTCCGGAGGACGTGGCTCTTTTATTTCAGTTACACATTTTTGATAGAAATTGCTTTTTATACAGAAGCAAAATGTGCATTTGGAAGCCTGTGAGGGTGATAGCTAACACAGAGTTCTTTAAAAGCCAATGGATATTTTTGTTCACGCAAAGCAGCGAAAGCGATGTTCCAACAATAGAGACTACACTGCAAACCTGGCAGTTCCCGCAAGCTCCTACGCGCCCGTGGGCCGTTCTTAAGCTGATTTAAATTTTGAGCTGTAAAAGCAATCAATGCGATCGTATCACGATTTGTTATTCCAGAACATATTTCGCAGCCACTACTCCATTGTTTGGGCAAACATACATGAACGTTAAAAGCACGGTTGTTTTTAAGGAGAAAGCCTTTATAAGCTCATTGTTGTGGACAGGACTTGTGCGTCCTAAGAAAGTGTCCGCTTCAACTGTCATTTACATCCCTGATGCCATTAAAACTAAAATAAATTAAATAAACCTAATACAAAAACAAAAATAAAAATAAATAAAGAGAATATAAAGAAAAAAGTAAAAAGAGAATAGAAAGGGAACAAAAACAAAACATAAAATCAAAAATTAACTCGAGTAAACCTCAAAACAGCGTGCACTGGCGTCGTGGAAAAAAACAGGCGTTCTAGAAAGTTCCAAGCATTCGCATTCCTGCATGTAAGCAAACGTAAGTGCCCTCAGAACACTTTCTTTAAGAGGACGTTAGAGAGCAACATTCGGAGATGGCGTTCGTGATTTACGTTCACAAATAACTAAATCAAAGAATCATAATAAAAAAATCTCATTTCGGTTCTTTTTTTTAGAAATGGCAGATATGGTAGCTTGACAAATTGTGACTTAGAGTGCAGCGAACATTCAACCAGCGCAGCTAAAGAAGCATGGCGTGCATGTAGGCGGTGTATGCGGCTGTTGACACTTTTCAATGAAAGCGAAGAAACTTTGCAAATATCGCTGACATGCCAAACACGAATCTATTGAGTGACATCGCGAAAAAATAAATGTGAGGAGCGCGGTGCCTATGCGTTTAGCAAAAGAAGCCAGAGGCATCCACTACACAATCAGTGGCCATTCTTAGGCACCATGCTGTTCGAATTTTTTGTTATCACACTTGTACATCACGGAAGAGGTTACTTGAAAACAGGGTGTCACAAGCATGGGTAAATGGGCAAAACAAGACGTCATTTATCGTACGATGCTTGAGAGTTCTGCAGTTGCATGGCGTTCGTAACAACAAAAATTGCCATCGCTAAGTATCTTGAAATGGTCTTGACCTCAGTCGATTTATCTCAGTGCTGTGTGTCTCACGACTGTTGCTATGCTTCGTGGCATCAATAAAATATGTTTACTGTTGCGCTAGGAAAAAAAACGCCTTAACATAAGCAAGGAAAAGTCACGCAATCAGGGGTATACGAGAAAAACTTCCCCTGAGATATTTGAAATCTTTAAATCTGGAAAAAAGAGGAAGCTAGCGGTGTAACCAGCATTCCGGAGCAAATACTAGTAGGAAATATTTCCTGCAATTTGATTTTTTTTTTACAGCGAACATAACAGCCTGAATTTTACATTGCGGTACTTGTTATAGACCAATTAGCGATCACGCAGGCGGCAGTAAAACGCTCTCAGCCGTTTTAGGAGGAAATTTAATTAAAACCATTCGTTCTCGAAAAATTGAAGAGCCTATGTTCTTTATGATTTTGCAGGGCATACTTATAATAGGAAAACTGTTGAAAACAATGTCGCAAAGCAGTCAAGGCTCGGTCGAGAATTTCTAAACACGAACGCACCAAAAAAGGTAACTAGGAAAAAGCCAGTAATAAACATAAGGGGGAAAAAAGCGAGCCATTAAAAGCAGGTGAAGAATCGGTATAAAATCAAGTAAAAAATGGCATAGATAGGGCAACAATTAACACGCAAAAATTCGTGAAAAATATAGAAACGTATAACAAGGGTTTAGGCTAAAAAATTAACACAGCCAAAAAATTCAATGGGGCGCTAAAAGCAGGTAAAAGGATGACGTAAGTGAGGCAACAATTAACAGGCCAAAAAGATAGATGTGATGAGAGCTGAGATGGGTACCGAAAAACGGTTAAGGCGGCCTCGAGAACAGTTCAATCATACTGACCCAGACAGGTATGCGATCTCTTTTTCTAAAAGGGCTACTGAAGGCATGCTGACGCAGCCTGCTTTCAGGTTGTCAATGATGGCTGCTTCAATTACTTCCCGAGTTAACTGGTTTTTGTTTTTTGCCAAGATTCTGGTGTTCGCAAAGATTTGAGGGCGGCTCTTGCAGGGTGAGCAGTCACGACAATGCATGGCCAAGTTGCTTGACTTTTTATCTTTTACGTTCAAGTTGTGCTCCTGCAGTCTTTTGTTCAAACAGCGACCTGTCTGTCCAACCAATTTTTTGCCACAAGACAGAGGGATAGAGTAGACCACTCCCGTGGCGCATGAGACATACGGGTTTTTATACCTTATTGTACATTCTTTCCCTCGTTCGGTTAGTCTGTTTACGCGCCTGCACAGTCTGAAAAGGCGGTGAGGAGCAGAAAAAATAACCTCCACTCCCGCTTTTTTCCCAATTCTTTTTAAATTGTGGGAAACCTGGTGAGTGCACGGAATTAGTGCCAGCTTTTTGCTCTACTCTCTTTCGTTGGGCGTACTGTGCTTATTGCTTTGCATGGCGTTGAGCAGTTTTTTGGCTATTGAGGAAAGAAGCAATGCCAGGTACAAGGAATGAACCATTCTCTGTGCTTGATTCTGGAAACTTGTCTCTAGAGAGTGCTCACAGGACTTGGTTAACGCGTTGTAGAAGGCGGCTTGAACAGTGTTTCTCTTGATTAGCTTCGAATGCGCCGAGTCATAAGGTAAGACAGGCTTTGTTGGCCCTTGGCTCAAAAGGCCAGCAAACGTGTTCTGGTGAAAACTGCAACCTGAGCTCGAGAAAGCGAATGGAGCCATTCTTCGGGATCTCATGGGTTAAAATCAGGGGCGATAAACATTGATTGAAGATCGCCAACACACAGTCAACCTACTGCAGGAAACCATCTTCGTGGCTGTCTAAAAAAACAAGTTAATCATCCACGTACCTAAAGATTTTAAGAATCGGTAATTTTTTTAGCTTTGTGCTGAGTGCTCTGTCCTGCTTGGCGAGGTACAAGTCGCTCAAGATGGGGGCGATACATGAACCGATATAGATCCCCTGTTTTTGGATGAAAAGCGAGCCGTTTCGCTCAGAGTAAGTGGATTTTAGATAAGTGGATAATAGGTCCCGAAAGCCGGTAACTGAGATGCCACAAGCATTTTTGAATGCCACGGTGCCAAGCTGATCGACGGACTCGCTAACACATCGGAGGAACTCATCATGAGGGATTGAGTAATACAAGTCCTTAACGTCGACGGAAAAACCCAGAAAGGCTCTACTCTCATTTTTTCGCAGGAAAAGAATGGCGTCTTTTGAATTTTTAACTAGAAACGGGTCATCTATTGCAAGTAGCTTCAGTTTGGCTTGGAGAAAAGTTGCAATGGACTTCTGCCAAGTATCTTTTTCTGAGGCGATGACACGGAACGGGCACTCAGCTTTGTGCGTTTTTTCTGTGAAAAAACCGCTCTAGCGATACCTTGCTGCTGTAGCTGATAGAACGAGAGAGGTTATCTAGGTTTAACTGCTCACACAATTTTATGGCTGCACTTCTGACCTTGGTTAAACGAACACTGCATTTCTCGAAACAAGAGTCAATTGCTGCGATAGCTTTCCCGGAATAAACATCCTTTGGCAGGATGACAAAGCCTCCTTCTTTGTCGGCTGTGAGCAAGGAGAGGTTATTTTTCTTCAAATAGGAAACAGCCGTTTCAACGGGAGGGCTTTTCCACATTCCTCGCCGCAGCGAGTGAGCACATCGACGCCATCTGAGACACAGCGATATTGTTCCAACATGGGAGCTGACTTTGAATACTTGCCTGACCAGAGTCAGGGAATCCGGGGTGGATAGACTCGGTTCCGTAGAAAACTTTGGACCACGTCCGAGCAAGCGCTGCAGCAGCACAACAGAAGACTGCAGGAGCACAACTTGAACGTGAAAGATAAAAATCAAGCAACTTGGCCATCCATTGTCGTGACTGCTCACCCTGCAAGAGCCGCCCTCCAATCTTTGCGAACAGCAGAATCTTGGCAAAAAACAACAACCAGTTGACTCGGGAAGTAACTGAAGCAGCCATCATCGACAACATGAAAGCAGGCTGCGTCAGCGTGCCTTCAGTAGCCCTCCTAGAAGAAGAGATCACATACCTGTCTGGGTCAATATGATTGTAATGCATTCGAATCCACCTTAAACCCTTGCCTCAACCATCTCAACTCTGATCTTATCTCTTTTTTGGCCTGTTAATTGTTGCCTCATTTACGTCATCCTTTTACCTGCTTTTAGCGCCCCATTGAATTTTTTGGCAGTGTTCATTTTTTAGCCTGCACCCTTGTTATACGTTTTTATATTTTTCATGAATTTTTGCCCCATCTATGCCATTTTTTTACTTGATTATATACCGATTCTTCGCCTGCTTTTAATGTCTCGCTTTTTTCCACTTATGTTTATTCCTGGCTTTTTCCATGTTACATTTTTGGTGCGTTCGCGCTTGGAAATTCTCGACCGAGCCTTGACTGCTTTGCGTTTTTTCGTGCCGGTGATTCTTGTCGGGATCGAACCCTCCCTGAATGCACTATCAAAACATGACAGACTATCCCCGTCGTGTCTGTGCAGTAGATGCGCTTGCGTGTTAATGCCCTTCTCTTACATATAAGGCACGGTTCAGACAAATTCAAAATAAAGTTGGCAGTTCAGCGCAAGTGTGTGTTTTGTGTCCTCGCTGTGTCCTTGTCTGCTAGCGCTGCGATTCTATGATATTTGTTCAAAGGGAATCATCAAGAAAGGAGATAAGACGCAATAATCACCGTATAATGGGCCTAATTTTCCGAGTATGGCGCGTGTTTCAGTGGCAATGTCTCTGCAGTTACCAAATAGTAGCAGTACTGAAAGGAACTGAAGACTGTGGTTGAAGTTGTATGCAAGAGACCCAGCAAATGGTTTCCCAATTTTTTGTGCCGAATTTTTCTTCTTCTTTCCAAAAAGAAAATCTAAAGAAACAATCAGGCACTGTCATTTAGAAGAATATGAACGTTACAGACGTATGATCCCGAATTTTTTGTTTCTACAGCACCACTCTAACATTGACCCATGATAGTTGTGATGGTTTGAAGCCCTTCGTCTCCTGAAGGTGCGCGAGAAAATTGTTGATCGCAAAACATCCCATACTGCTTTCTGCGGGCCGCATCCCGCAAAAATGCTTTTTTTTTTCGCAGACCGGCTGATTTGCTGTTTTGCAAAGCGGCAGGTCCAGGTGCTATTTTTTTCCTGTGTCGCAGAAGACAACAGAAAATGCGAGGTAACCGTGACGTCAGGTGACAATCTCCCGCCGGCCGCGGCGATGGGAGAACGGCGCGAAAACAACGTAGGAGCGTGTGTGCAATCTCCTCTACGCTCGCCCACGGGATTGAAGCACGAGCAAGGTCAATTGACATAGGTCGTGGAGGTGGGGCGAAGACAATCAGCGCACCCTGTTGTACCGTTAACCTGTTGCAATTCATCGTAATAGACGAGATAGGAAAGGAAGAAAACACAATAAAAACTAATTACTGAAAAACGGCCTTTAGCAAGGTGACCATGCCGGGCAACTGGTGTGAATCGTACATATTGTTACCAGCGAACAAAAAAGATCACCTTATCGCCACAAACTTCTTAATGTGCAATGATGTACACAATGGTATTAAATATGCAAGCGAAGAGCTCGATTCAAAATAGGACGTCAAAGGCATGGTTATTTGAGGCGAATGAGTCATGTTTCATCTCGTGATTTGCAACGAGCTTGGAGCAAGAAAAAATTTAGCCGTTCGGCTATTTTTTAAGGTAGGCATTTCAACCCTTGCAGATAATTCCGGTGTGTTTCTCGACCGTTGCTGTGCTCCATCGCAGCAATATAACACTATAACACGACTAGCACTGGACATTTACCCGATAGCATGAACGAACGTCAAGACGAGGAAGTCAATCAAGGGAAGCAGGAAGATAATAGGCAAAAAATGTCGCCTCTGATAGGTTGCATCCATGATTCGGGTAAATTGAGGAATGTACTACTATAATGACCGCGAATATTTTGAGGAATTTTTCAGCAAATTCTCCTTTTTCTCCTGCTGTTTTTCTCGGGAGCGAGCACCATCAACTAAACTGAGGAATGACACAATACATTCAGGCAGAGCGCAGTCGTCATGAACACGCAGTTTTTGATAGAATTTCATTAAAAACAACGTTTGTCAACGTATACATGTTACTGTATTCTCTGTGGTCTACCGTAGCATAATTCGTTAAAAATCATCAACTAGATTGATTGTTTGCATAAGAAAAGAAGCTTGTCAAAGATCGTCTTCAAAAACGAACAAAAACGAACTAAATACGAAAAAAACGGTCCGATTCGCTATGCACTAGGGGCACGGCATGTGCTAAGGTTGTTTTCCTAAAGATTGTTTTATTTAATACCTGAGTAGGCAATGTATAACGGCAGTAAATTACATATTATACAAAAATTTTAAATTTTCAACTCTCCCGGAAGGGAGCGCCAGTTCGTGTTATGGAGCAAAGTATTGAAAGTGCTGAGAATATGAATTTATTTAGTCTAGGTGGAAACCTTGTATCCAGAGCACTAGAGTGAAATGACAAGCAGAATAAAAACGCGATAGAGCGCATTTGGTAGTTACTCTTGTGATGAAATACGTCGATTTAGGACGGCTAGTGAGAGCAGTTCAGGGTCACGAGAATGAAATAACTAGAAGAATAAGAATGGGGTGGAGTGTATTTGGCAGGTTCTCTGAAATAATGAATGGAAGTTTACCTGTCTCACTCAAACGTTTATAACTGCTGTTTCTTCCCGGTACTCACATATAAGGCAAAAACCTCTTGGCTGACGAAAAGGGTTCATACTAAATTGAGAACAACGCAGTGGGCAATGGAATGGAAGGAGATAGGTGTAATATTAGATTAAGAGACAGGAAGAGATCAGAGTGGATCAAGGAATGCGAGTTAATGACACCATAGTAGAAATCAAAAAGACGAAATGGACTTAGGGAGAGCATGTTATGTGAAGGCAAAAAAATTGATTAATGTTAAGGGTTGCCTACTGGACTGAAATTTAAGGCAGGTATAGCGGAGGGCACCAGAATGTTAGCTCGGCGGATGAGATTAAATCTGCAGGAATAGCGAGGCCGCACTTTGCTCAGGACAGGGTTAATTGGAGATATATGGGAGAGGCCTTTGTCCAGAGATTGGGCTAGTAAAGTGTGAATCACAATAAATCTACGTAACACATACGCTGAACATGCATATCCCGCACATAGACCACTAAGGACTTTACAATACTGTACGACTTGGGTCTCACAAAATAATTTTTCACATTCGTCTTATCGCTATTTCTTTCTTTTCCTCATTCCTTATCGGCCAGCGTGGTGTACCCATCCAGAGTATGTCACTCTAGCAGTACTCTCCACCCTCTCGCCCATTAAAGATGTCGCCCTTTCTCTCACTTTCTCCCTAATGTGTCAGAACAATGCGAATGTCTATCAACTTACAGCAAGAGAGACTGCATTTCGTGACACTTGCGCCATCTGAAACCTTTGTTGATGTAAGGGCGCAGGAGAGCATGGTATTAAAGAACGTCAGGACAGTGCTTTGTTCAGAGCTTTCAGGAAGCGGAGAACATTCAGACATCACTGGCGAAATTCACGTACTCGTAACGGGCTTGGCTGTGATTCTTGCATTCACTATTTTCTATTGCAATGCCGAGATTCAAAGGCCGCGGCCTGTAATAATGCTCACAGGTATGCATCCAAACAGGTATTACTTAGATATTCGCTTGTAACAATTGTTTAAAGCCTCTGTTCTTGTAATTCTTTTATTTTTTTGTAAACGATAAAACCCCTAAAGCATTTTTCTTCAATCATTTATGGCTAACTTATTTTAGCCCCAATGATATTTGTTCGTTGACAATTGCTTTTCCACCAGTTATGTTTTAACATTTGCCGTTAACTTCAAAACATGACTAGGTGAAGTTTGTTTTTTATTGGTGATTTTCGAGACACTTTGGATCTCTGCCTTACAATAGGTACCGCAAGCACTTATGAAGGGCTCTAAGAACGAAAATACGCAGTTTAGCCGAATGAAGAATTCAAGTGGATTAGGAACATTTCCACGCAGTTCCTGTTTCCGAACGGAGCTGATCAGCTTCGTTGCAACATGTGTACATGCATGTGGTGGCATTAACTGACGCGAACAAGGAATTGTATAGAATACTTCTAGGAATCACACTGACTATTTACCCTCATAGGCAAGTAAGGAGCATTGAAAAATGCAAAAGACAACTTTCGATACACTGGGTACTGAGAGCGCATGTTAACTTCAATATTATTACCAGAGGTGTGGCCATTTGACCATTGCACGGCTGAGAACCTGTGTTCCAGTTGGCTAATATTTTCATTTGCAAACAGGCGAGCTCCAGGGTTCTTGTCTAGGACATACTACGGCGACGACAAGGATGAATTCTATTTTTCAGAAAATAAAGGTGATATACATCACTCGCTAACGAACAACCGTTTCCAAGCTTAACGCCGTTTAAGTGTCTCCTACTTGTATATTGGTTTATACCGCAAACTGACGACTAAATGCTACTGGAAACGAATAGAACAATGCGTTCTTGCAGTGATGACATGTTCGGAACACTAAATTCACCTGTCCTGCTTTTGCAATCTCTCAATTCAATTGAATTCAATTCCGTTTATTTTCCAGAAAATTCTGGCGGCTGCCTGGACTAAAAGCTGTAGGTATACAGCTTGACGAGGCCCAGGCAGCCGTTACAAGGCATAGAAGCAGACTTTGTTGAGAACATTTACATACACACACAAAAAAACGAACACATAGTCAGGTTACAGTTTTCACAAAAAACAGGACAGCCAGAAAGCACAAAATCATCAATAAATTACAATAGGGAAATACAGAAAACATATTTACGTAAGATACAAAGGAGCAGCTGTACTTGGGCGCGAATTATACGTCAGGAATTATTTTTGAAGAAATAATTCACGCAATGCTTTCTTAGTAGGGTTATTTATGTCTTTATATCTATTTAAATTTACTGGAAGATTGTGCTGTAGTGCTTGGAACTTATAGTCAGTGCGAAAATGGGGAACTAACCAAGTGTCTGTGTTGCGAGTATTAACTGTGTGATCGTTCTGTTTCAGTAGCGCAGTGCCTTCTATCATAGACCTATAGGATGACGACAGATGAAATGAAAGCAATATTCGGAATTCATACATACTTTGAATTTTCAACACACTGAATGTTTCAAAAGCTTGCCGTGTGTGGCTTAGGTAATCAAGATTGGCAATGTGACGTATAGCTTTCTTTTGCAGAAGGTAAATTTTTTCTAGGTTGGTCTTAGTTATTGTCAACCAGACTGATGAGCAATAGCTTGGTTACATAAAGCATAGACTTAAGGGGTAAGAATAAAAATAAATAAAGAATTTTCTACAATTCCAGCTGTATTTAGAGCTTTCTTCGTCTGTTGCGTCGGCGAGAGCACAAAATTAATTCTGGGCCTTACGTAACAAGCCGTGTTGTCAGAAAAGATCAGCTAGCCCGAGATCATTCCTCCCACAGACTGCTTGTCTGTTGTTTTTAAAGGAGAGCTAGAGAATTGAGAAGAAAAAAGTTATCAGGAAAGAAAATGGGGAAAGGCGCTGATGGCGGCGCTTATCTTAGGTGTGTTCCTCACCTTAAGGTTCGCCACTGCCCGAACTTGATATCTGTCCCTTTTCCCCAGTGCACAGTAGCAGGCAAGATATTCATTTTTCCGGCCAACCTCTCTGCCTTTCCCGTCAATAAACCCTCTCTCTCTCTGTCCCTTCGTATCAGTGATAGCCGCCTCCTGAGGACCTGACGCTGCGTCCTCGTGAAGATGCGGCTGGTATTTAAGCGTCAATGTTTTGTTGGAGATGTATGCACCGGTCGAAAAGAAAGCAAAACTTCTGAGGCAATGCTTCCCCCTCGTGCACCGCGCTCTTTCATCCAAGCGAGAAGGGGTAGGTAGGAGCATGTGATGAATCCTAAAGCGACCAGCTGAGATGCCGTGCCGGCCCCCACTGATTACCACGTATGCCGTTTCGCTCAAGTGGGAGCGCTTGCACGTTCTTGATTTACTAAGGCAGCAGCTTTCAAAGCTGCTGCCTTATCTTTATCTTTGCTGCGTACATTTAGCGTTTTCCGCCGGGCAGGCGCGCATTGGTTGAATAAATCAAGCGGGCAACTTAAGAATGACCTTTCATCCGGGTGCGCTTTTGCACAAAGCGCTCGGATTGATTCGGGGAATCATTCAATCGACCCTCGAGTACATGAAAGTAAATAACGACACGTTATGCAGCCTGAAATTTAAGTTTTCCGTGTAGTCACTGAAAGGTGACACCATGCAACCATATAGAGGTCAAAGCCGCCCCTGTGGCTCAGTGGTTATGGCGCTCGGCTGCTGATCCGAAAGACGCAGGTTCGATCCCAGCCACTGCGGTCGAATTTCAATGGAGCCGAACTTCCAGAGGCCCGTGTACTGTGCGATGTCAGTGCACGTTAAAGAACCCCAGGTGGTCGAAATTTCCGGAGCCCTTCACTACGGCGTCCCTCATAGCCTGAGTCGCTTTGGGACGTTAAACCCTCATAAACCATACCATACTAGACATCCGCGGTTTCTATCGGAAATGTGATGAGATGTGAACGGCAACGTCTCAAAAAGTATTATGCAACCATTTTGGTGACAAGGCTGTCATCCAGGCAAATATTTTGAGAAATAAAATACAGCGAAATGCTCACACTTGTTTGCGGCTTCCGCAAAAGAGCTATCCGGCAAATACAGTGCTGAGTTTGATAATTACAAGAGAAACAAGCGTTTAAAAATAATGTTGCGTGTAGTTCACAGATGAGCCTTGGTTACTTGCAGAACAAGCGGAGGGCCAGATTGTGCAGTGTAGCATCATAAGTGTGGCGTGCTTTACAAAACCAAACGACGCGTAGCAGAGCCTCATTACCTAGGGCAAATAGATGGCATCGGTTTGAAAGAGGCTCTTAAAGGCAAGCGGCTAATTGTGCCACATTCGTGGACTTACTCAGTACACACAGAACCATCCTGTGAGGACAAATGACTCCTAACTTAAATGTGGGACGCAAACGGTAGAAATCGCTTCACCGCGCGCTATAGCAGCCGATGCAACCATTGGGCCGAACGCGCAGGCGGCCGGCCCAGTGCACCCGTGCTGTGGATGCTCGCCTAAATCACTGGCACGACGAAGCAGCGTTTCTTCCGCCATTGGCAGTGGTCCGAAACGAAGGTCAGAAAACCCGTCTCTCTATCTCTCCGAGAAGAAATGTTTACGTTCGTATTCCGGCAGCATGCAAGGACGGCGCTTTCTACGCTTCCTGAGAGGATATAAAATTTATCTTCGTCCTTCTTATGATTTGAATCCTTTATCGAAAGCGTTGGTGCTGCCAGAAGAGTGCGATAACTATGAGGCTAAGCTCTTGTGTGCACGCCGTGGTTAGAACTTGCGTAGCGCTTCGCTGCGGTTTCGTCGCTACAGTGTTGCGCACTACTGGATGTAGTGCTGTTGCGACGAGACCAGAGTGGTAGTGCTACAATTTGGGATCTCTTTCTGCTTTAGTGCGTGTATTTATCGGCATTTTTACGATCTATACATTTGATTTCTAGTAAGCTGAAAAAAAAAACGGCTAAATCAGAATGTAGCAGATGTAAAGATGATAATCGGCAGCTGCAGCGACGGAGCGACGCGCGTCGCGAGACGAGAGCGCAAACTCTTTGTGCCCGTACCTGTCCTTGCCTGCTCTGCCCAGCCTTCGCAAAAGTTCTACGAATAAAGCGCATTTCACTACGATCATGCGATGCGCTGGTTGCAGCGTCGGCACAACGAATGCATTTTTTTTTGTATGGCGAGCCGCGGTTCATTTTAGATTATCTTGGAAGCTTTGTTGAAACTTTGGAGCAACTTATATATGGCATTATTTTTATTTTATTTTTTTCCTCATGGCGGCCATATAGCTGACTGGTACACCGTAACAGGAGTCATTGCAAACATGTTAAACGAAATATGAAAACGGTGCCAGTTCCACAGTCCTGAACTGCCTACCTTAAATTTATTCATAGGCCTATATTTTCAACGTGCGAAGTACATAATTCAGTTGCGAATAGTGATGTTGGGGAAACTATGACACTTAAGCACAAATGTCGAAGGCTTATTGCTAAACTAAAAAGGCGCTCAACGCATCAACGCTTCAAGCACCACCGATCATTATTGTTTACCATAACATTCGTCTATGTTCATCGCTAATGAGCTCTTTTTTTCACTGCATTTAATGTCTTTGAATGGAAACCTCTTAGGAGTATCTTTAGGACCCACCCTCAATTTGGTGACAACACCTCTTTCGCTAACAGACGCAGCGAATGTGCAGTGAGTTACTACAAATTGATGGTGGCCTATTGTAGACGCATGTGTCATCTGGCGCCGCCTCATCAAGGGCACTTGTTGTACGAAGGTATTTTAGACTACTGCTGATGAAGCGTAAGAGAATTGGCTTTTCCAGTTATGCAAGCAGACTGACGGTTCTGAGCGAACGCAATGATACAAAAGCAGTAAATGGTCGTGGAGCCAGAATGTGTTTACTGCAGAACTACTCGCTGTTCCTATTGCGGCAACAATCGGAAGTTTTGATATTGCGCTTAGTAAAGTAAAAATGCCCAATACTAAAGTCGGAATTAAAATTTTTTGCGCCTAGGGCTCTTTTTCCTCTATTCTATTCCATAACCTGACGCGCGTGATGCAGCTGAAGGCCATTTTGAGCCCGCAGCTCGTACCGTGTGCTGATATGCATATATGTTGGAAAACTGCCTTCTGATCACATTTCCTTTTACAGAAGATGGACTCAGTAAGTTACTGTCTGCCTTCTTTTATCCTACATTAAACGATGAAAATGTAAGCGCTGTATTTTTGATGACGGAAAAGAAAAATGCTTGACGTAGGATTAAAAACAACTGAGAAACACTTGACAGAAATGTTTGGAGCATTTTCTGCAAAACATTATATTTTTAAATTTCTGTCTTAAAATCTTAAATTCTCTTAAGGTTCTATAACGCTTGTGATTGGTGTTCACTCATTTCAGGGAGTGTACTCATAATGGAACTAAATACCCAAACGGGCACATACTTGACAAGCCGGGAGGAGAGTGCAAGTCGCTTAAATGCGATAACGGCCTTTGGGGAGTGGATTTGTGAGTAATGTTGCTACAAACTTTTCTCTCTTCGATCACTTTGATGCGCATTATGGTCTATTAAGTGTTATTTAAAGCCTATGAAGAGCACTTCACATATTGTTCGGGAATTGTACAAAGGATACGACTCAGTAGATGATGTTTAACGCTGAGAGGAATAAGGAAGCGCTGAATTCTCTTCTGGACAGTTTTCCTCGCCGATTGCTGAATGAGTGCTGCGTCATAAAACTTCTAAAAAAGTTATCTTCGCTTT
Source organism: Amblyomma americanum (assembly GCA_030143305.2). NCBI lineage: Eukaryota > Metazoa > Arthropoda > Arachnida > Ixodida > Ixodidae > Amblyomma > Amblyomma americanum. Next base: position 185,042 of record JARKHS020033582.1, on the reverse strand, counting down.
ATAATTGCTATCAGGGTCCAACACACGGCATCTAGATGACCTAAACCGAAAGGTTCGTCCACTCTTACAAGGTCCTCCGCTCAATAAAAAGTTAGCTATGCACCACAGTACACTGAGAACCCCTTCAGCCATGAAGACATTGAATGATCATTGTGAACTGACTAGGAAAGTTTTCTTTCAATGATAAAGAGACTCGTAAACCACAAATACTCACGGCTTTCTTGAACAACCGCGATAATGCTGCCTTTACTATAGTTCCATTAGGTGCATACAACAAACCTAATTCAAATGGCAAAATTATATTAGAGGCACAATGTAAAAGTTTGTTGTTTATAGAAGTTTAACGTCCCAAAGCGACTCAGGCTATGAGGGGCGCCGTAGCGAAGGGCTCCGGAAATTTCGGCCACCTGGGGTTCTCTAACGTGCACCGACATCGCACAGCACACGGGCCTCTAGAAATTCGCCTCCATCGAAATTCGGCCGCCGCGGCCGGGATCGAACCCGCGTCTTTCGGGCCAGCAGACGAGTGCGATAGCCACTGAGCCACGCGACGGCCATACTAGAAAAAGTAAGGACCGTTTGCTGATAACAAAAATATATTCCCTAAGAAAAGTTTTTGTTTAATGTGTTAGTTTCCTACAAACCTACGGCACTTACCTAGAGAATTGTCGTTCACCTATAAGCACTTTTTCTACCGCTGCACCAGTGCTTTAATCCCTCTGCATGGAAGTTCGGCGCCTGGGAATTCAGTCGGTGGACAACGGTGGTCTCGTCTTCTCGTTGTACTCAAACCGTTATCCACAAAGTTACAGTTTAACGTGAAAGAAGAGGAAATAAACGCTAGATGCAAGGCCGGGACTGTAGGGTGGGGATCAGTTAATTCCAAACCAAAATCTTGTTTCTTCGCCTTGTTTCGGGCAGCGGTTTTCGGTTCGGGTTTTGGCGAAGGTGAATCTTGGCATCGCACTGACTGTTGTTTTTTACTCCAGGGTTAGTAGCGAATATCTATGTCCCGCCGCCCGTGAGAAAAAATTAGGCACAATTCTCGATTAATTTCGGCAGTTGATTTTTTCGGACTCAAGAATCCAACACAGCACGCAGACCGCAATCGGAGGGAACGAGGATTATGACGACACTGATGTCTGCATTCGCCGAAAGACAAAGGGCGACTGAATCAGAACGATGACATAAGAGGCTTCGGAAACAATCAATACATGGCACTGCATGCGTAGAACTGTTCTGACCCACCAATTTTTCAGTGTAAGCGCATATCTCTTACTTTTCGAGCGCGCATATGTAATAAGAAAATACCTTTACCTATCACTGTTTAAATTTTAGCGGGCAATCTGTCCAAATTGCAACTACTGTAATTCCCCATTTGCCAGACAATTTGACACTGAAAGGACGTTGAATAAATGCCATCTGCAATTCCGTACACGAAAAAGCAATAAAAAAAATCACTGCGCCTTTGAAACAATATTTATCGCCACTGTAGATGTAGAGTATGTACACAGTGAACTTTCTTGATGCGTCAGATAGTTTACAAATGTGAGCCTGTACAGCAAGCATGCAGTACACAACGAGAACACTGCAAACAATAACAACAAGCAGAAAAAACTTATAGCGACTCAGCATTAACCGCCTTAATACCGTGCTTCAGGACTAGCAAAGACAGCCGGTCCGTGATCTGATCCGGCATTATTCAAGCTAGCCACCTTCAGGTAGATGGTGTATTGCCAGAAGGCGCACTGAAAATAAAGGGCAGGAGAACAGGGACTGTTTTAGATTAGCAAAGGGTTCAGGGAAGTTTGGGCATGCAGGCGATGGTCGGAGACGACAGAGGAAAGAACGTGTAGGGCTGAGGAGTGCATTTAAGTGTATGTGGACGACGATTTATAGTCGGGAAAGTGGTGAGATATTTTTCCAAAACGGGAAGAGTACGACATTTGCCTCACTGTGCCGTGCGTCTGGCCGTTTTTCTGTGTCCTGTTTTCGCATTTTCTACGTGAATCTTGTCTATCTGCAAATAGCATGAGCTGCTTTTCTTTCGAGCCAGTTAATAGGTTTCATGATGATTTGAAACTACGATATCCTTCTACGGAAAACCTGCTGCTAGGTGGGTAGAAATGCGTTCAACCAAGCTTTTAAAAAAGGTGGGTCTTTTTATACGGTGTGAAAACATTAAAACCAGAAAAAGTAGTAAATTAATGAAAGGAACATAGGTAGAAATCGCACAAAAGTTAAAAACATGGCGGGTTTGAACCGTTCCTAATGTGGGCGAATAACGACTAAATAAAACTTAAGCGCAGTGTACCATTGATTAGAAGAGAAACAATATATACGTTCGGTACCGCTTAGTCTCTACGCTTCATAGGCTATGCATTACAAAACATCACCAATGCATAATCAAAAAGTTTAAAAACTATGCTTCAATGGTTGCCCACAGGTGGGATTTATATTTTGCTTTTTGATTGTTAAATTGCGTGCCACTCAACTGGACTTGCATGACGTGAACCTGTCAGATGTCATGTCTATTTTAATAAGAGCCAAATTTTTTTCCCCATATTATCTACGCTGGCCTCAAGCGACCGCTTTTGTTAGTTTTGCCACATGGGAAATGAACTGTTCATTTTCTATGTGTTGGTGCTAAATATATTATTCATATTAAACTAAAATATGTATAAACACACGGATGTACGTGTTGTTGAAATGACTGTTCTAGAATATATTGTTCACAGTCTTTGTAAGCAACATAAAAAGAGACATCTAGGGAATTAGGATGGCTCATTTCGCGTGGCAGAACTGATCGCAATCTGTCGCAAACTCTTTGCGGAAGCTGTCAAATTGAGAATGTACCAGGTGCTTCAGGTTACACATTTTTAAGCAGGTATTTCAGCTAAATAGGCGCTCTTTGTGGCATAGTAACACGAGTGTGGGCGGACGTCAAACAAACTGCCGAATCATAACTAGTAAAGTAAGTATCTCAATTCGAAGAGTTGCCTTTTTTATTATCCCCGATAGGCGCCCTCTTGCAATTGTAGCTTTGTAGCCAGCCATTAGTAGTAGCCATATTTCTTTTTAGAATTCGAAGAAAATAGTTTGGGCCATTTCTCGGAGAACTTGAAAACTGCGTACCTGCGCACTCATCGACGTCAATGAAATCTTAGCACTCCGTTGCAAACGTACCACATGAGAGCCTCTGTCCCACTTGCGCTGCAGCAGCGAAGTGGCGAGAAGCGTTATGCACAGCAGCACATGTGGGGCAGAGATTGTCGCATAGTACGTGCGTCGGGGAATGACGCGATTGGATTTACGTCGCTTTGGACCCTGGTGCAGGCACGCAGTTTTCGAGTGGTTGATTTACGTCTGCATGGAAGTTCACGTGTGACCTAACCCTGCAGGATAGTGACGTAAGCATGAGAAAAAAGATCCCCTGTGCCCCTTGCTGTCTGTGGCCGTTGGCTTCTCTGATATTTACAACGAGCACCTCACTCATTTCGCTTCCCTTGTCTCCTTATTTGCTTAACGAGGGTAACGGTTCTGGCAGCCTTGATACCATAGGAAGCATAAGAGGGTTCTTACATATATATAGCTTCCGCCCTAGCCGTTCGATCAAGTTCCTTGTCACACAAGCGATAATAAAGGACATACTACGTCAGTCGATTATGGACGAGAGTGGCGCTGGTGAACACTCTAAAAGTTAGATCACACGTAAAACTTAAATACTCTCGAAAGAAAAAAGATCTGACAGCCGTCGCCGTAGCTAAGTTCGTAGAGCATCGGACGCGATATTCGGAGGTCGCTGGTTCGGTTCCCTCTGGCGGCATAAAGTTGTGTTTGCTATATCTCTCTCTTCCCCCCCCCGCGCGCACGCACACACACACACACACACACACGCACACACACGCACACACACACACACACACACGCACACACACACACACACACACGCCCACGCGCACCCCCCCCCCCACACACACACACACAAACACACACACACACACACACAACACACACACACACACACACACACACACACACACACACACACACACACACACACACACACACACACACACACACACACACACACACACACACACACACACACACACACACACACACACACACACACACACACACACACAAAAGACGCGCTGAACGGCACATTGTGAGCGCGCCTGGGAGAGGATCAAACTTCGGTGTTTCTGGGCTCCCTTAAACAGCTTTTAGCTCTAAAAAATGCGCACCATCGTTCTTTTGTCACCGTCGCCGCTTGCTGTGTTCTTGTCATTTTTCTGTCTTTTTACCAGGGATTGTTTGCCGCAGTATATAAGCAGTGTTGATGCCTCAATAAAAGCATATGTAAATCAGCGATCTGTCTTTCAACTTCTTTAAATCTTCGCAGTCGATGCGCTGTTATGATAAACGTTCAATAACTTGTCTAAAACTTCGGCTTTTTAATCTGTACTTGTTTATTAAGTAGAAAATAGTCATGATAGTCATGTACTATTTTGCGATTACATTTTTTGCATAAGCATTCACTTTTGAACAAGCTTTCCATTAAATGCGTGACGTAAGTAGTCAGAGCGGTATTCCCAGTTCATAAAGAAACGTCTTCGAACGCCATTCACTGGCAGTGTTTCATTTAACTTTGGGAAACTAATTGTTCGTTTTCATGGTACGTTAGAGGCTTACCTCTTTTGATGACGTTCACATGATCATCCCTAGTTATTGTGCATCAGACGCGTCCTTCCGGTAATTGAAAGCGCAGTCCCTTCTGAGAATAGCTGCATACAATGATGCAAGGCTTACTCTTCTGCGCGATTATCTGCCTTTCTGCACAGGCGGGTAGCCATCAGCTCTTTCCTTAGCAAGGATACCAAAACAGTTGTTTAGACCATTAATTATTTAGTGTATTTTGGAAGCGTTGGAACCCTCAGAAGCCACCACTATTAGCTTTATACGCTGAAGCTCTCTTTTGTGAAAAAAAAAGAGGTTACCAGAAAAACAAACAGAATGGCCTGCTTCAATCATGTTGACAACAAAAATTGTCACCAGGTTGAATTAATTATATACACTCGTAGACACAGGGTCCAAAATACCTTTTTGCAATTGCTTAAATATCAAGAAAAAAATTTACCTAAGAAGCATACACAACTGAAGTTCTGGTAGGGGTGGCTCACAAACGTAAAAACAAAATTTCTTGTACTTCTCGCGTTCCCTTCAACCAAGTGACATGAGCAGCCCGCACCGACCAAGTCTGAATCACCATAATTACGCTCCATATTTCGGCGTTGTTTGCAAGGTAGCACTCTGCACTCCTGGCCCGAATGTGTGTTTTGTTCTTTTTCAGGTGCCCTCCAAAAGACTATAGCGACAATAATTGCGTGAAAGTTGAAAGAAACAAAGAACCATTTCCTGATTGCTGCCCATATCTTTCGTGCTATCACGAAACATCCCGCAATGCGTAAGTCATATCAGCCGAATGGACATTTAGTGACACTTGGTAGGAAGGCTTACCCTGAGAGCATACTGATTGTTTGTAAGCCAGGAATTCAGAAAAAAAATAAATGTTTGAAACTTTATTATGGCGTTTCTCCTGCACTCGTTTTGAGCACCGTTTTCTCACAGAAAAAAATATTCAGTAGACCATTCTGCATCAATCTTGTGAGTTATAATCGTTACCTCAGTTAAACTAAGATTCATGCATCGAACCTAATATTGGTATAGGCGATAAACAAAAACGGTTTCCCAAACAAAATAGCGGCACGGATATTTGTCTTGCTCAGTTACGCAGGTTGATAGCAAAGCTTCCACGCTACGACAGAACAAACGTTCAGAAGTGGAGTGAAGGTACGTAGAAGACGTGTACAAATATGTATGCCAACTTCCTGCCTGAGGGTTTGCCTGCTGAAGCCATCTAAGACATATTATCATAAATAAGGTGTCTATCAGCACATATATTGTTAAAATTAAAATAACATGTTCTCCGGTCATGAGTCGAGTTTACGGAAATAATATATACATATACACGGTCTTAACATATCTGTTGAAAAAATTTCAATCTATATAAAGAGCAAGAATACATGTACGAACCTTTACAGAAATTAGTGGCCTATTATATGCGATTCAGAATTGTATAAAAAGCACCATATTGCGGGCTCACCTTTGTACTATACAAATTTTTCAATAAAAAAGAATAGAGGCAGAAAAGTCGTCACGACTTACAACAGTGCTTTCTTTCTCTGCCAGCAACGAAGCCCTACCAATCCCGTACGGCTTTCGAACTCACTTTGGTGAAGAACACTTGTTCAGACTGATGCCGCTCGTCACTTATAACTGACAGCATCACCATGAGCGCAGATATTATGTAAGAAAAACAGCTGATTGGACAACGCGTTCAAAATCAAGAAACAAAAACAACGCAACTGAAAATTAGATGTGTGTTCTTCATATTTTTCTGATAGCGTGTGGTGCGCTGCACTCCTAAATAGGCTCTACGCTTAGGTTTTTGAAAACACGCCGTAAGTATAGTTTTTTCTTCATTTCTTTGAACGAAGTTGGTTTGTTCAGTGTTCAAGGGGTCTGTTTATAACGTAAATAAACAACATAACATTTTTTCTCAATTCACTGCTACGCAATATGAGCTATGTTTTTATGCAGAGAGATCGGTGTTCAGTGTTATGAAGTCGCGTATTGTTTATGTAGCAAATTTATTCGTAGCTTCATCCATAACGCGCTGCTGAATTTCCGAAATAAACTCGCTTAATGTCTCCTTTGCGATGTCCCTTGCAACCTGCACTTGCGATTCCAGCTCCACCTTATAGTCGTCCAGTGAGGCGTTTGGGACAAGACGAGAACACTCTGGGATTTCGTTGGGCTAGGTCTCTGCCGTATAGGAGGAACACTAGAGTGCCGCCCAAGCTAGGCGCTTTAGTCTTGACGCAAACTTTTGATCGCCCTACCCAACCACATGTTCGGCCTTGCGTAAATTTTGTATACGCACGGGACGCTGTTCAGTATGGAAGCACTCGAACACGAGCTTCTTCAATTTCGAAAATGATTTTGTGGACTTGACCTTTTTGTCTCGCCACGCAAAATCATGAGCATCTCCTGCCATTTTACCCCTTGCCATTCCCAGTAGTCGCGCATCGGACCATCCTCCCATTTTCCCAATTTCTTTTAGCCTGGAAAAGAATTCGCTGATGGGAACCCACGTCTTATCACCTGTAAATATCTGAATAACGCTCCCAAGTGGTAGCTGCGAGAGCGAGCTCCCTCGGTTAGACATTTTCTCCGCTCAAACCCTTTGGTGTCTCAAGCCTCTCAAATGGGGATCAAGTCCCTCAATGAGTCCCGTGATTTCCTTCCATTAAAATTTAAAGTCAGGAATGTCGCAATATTCAGAGGATATTTATTTTGAGACCACACTTCTGACATCACGTGTGACGACCCCACATACTGCGCGGGTCCACATGGTACGGAAAGGCATAGAGACAACACTAGACTCAGTTGGAACAAAATGGACATACAGAAGAGTTTCATGTTAACGAGTGCATGAAGCAAATGCTGGGGTGTCCAAGCTTACATGCCGCTGCGTTGGCACCGGAGTCTTCGTCAGAAGAAACCGAGATACTGCGGAGTTGGCCTTGTTATTTCGCTGTCTACGGTGTCTTGGGCGCTACGGGACCCGCAGATCACCAGCTCGGGACAGCTCAGATCGGGCCAGTAGATCATCAGCTGTTACTTCTATTATTTTCACTTTAGCACTACTCTTTCCGGAGAAGAACTTCTCGATACTTTACTGTCAAGACGTTTGTGCGGCATGAAGACGCGTGTAAAATGACGAATAGGTGGAAATATAGGCTTGTGAATTTTCCATGCCACAACGACAGCTGCAGCCAGATATTTCATGGAGCAACATATTGGCCTTCATTTTCAGAGTGGTGAAGAGATTAGCATTTTGTTTCAAATGTGAACGCGAAGGAAAGGTGTTTTATGTTGCATAAAAAGAAGGGAATTACACTTCCATTAAGCCGAACTTGAGGTAATCAGTACCTCGCTATATTAGGGAAAAGTAATTGCAGCGAAGATATGCAGTGTATTCCATTTAATCAGTTCCTCATACAGGATGTTATGGAAACAAATGCAAGCTTATGAGGTTCAAAAGCGAATGAGCTCTCCCATTCTGTCTATGCGCGTAACAGAGAAATTTGCCTTTAAAGGATATTTACTCCTTCAGATCACAGCCCTTCTGCGCCAGGTAGCACATTGCAAAAGGAGTCTGCATAGATAGGGCAATAGGTTATGTTGGTGTGGTGGAATATATAATTTACTATCCAGACGATAGCTCTTTAATATATGCTCCACATATTTGTGCATGATACTATACGGCATATAAAAATAGCAAGGCAATAGCGATAGACAGAGAAAGTTCTCTAATGTTCTCTAATATGAAGGAGGACGAAATTCTTCTGGTTTGGTTTGCTTTATGAGGGCTTATCCTTCCAGAGTGAGTCGGGCTATGAAGGACGCCGTAGATAACGGCTCCGGAAATTTCGACCACCTGTGTTTCTTTAACGTGCACTAACATCGCGCGGTACACGGACCTCTAGAAATTCGCTTCCATCAAAATTCAACCGCCGTGGCAGGGGTCGAACCCACGTCGTTCAGGTCAGCAACCGAACGGCATAGCCACTGAGCCACCGCGGCGGCAGCTGCTGAAAATAAAATTGTTTTACGGTGTAAATAGAAACAATGACCTTCAGCTTGCGTGGCGGGTGCAATACCCATTGGCCACGAATGCTCGTTTTTTTTCAGACGTAATAAAGGTGCACCTAGTAATTGCGTTGTGGTATTAGACTCGGTGAAGTCTTGCAGACATGAGACATGAGCAGATATGAGATTCTTCTGGCCTATCACAGCGCTCGTAAAGAACGGAAAATCTTGCACGAAACGCGCTGTCAGCGCAGTGCCAGATCCGAGGTCCAAAGAGCCCATGCCCGATACACGAAATAGCATGAGAACTTGGAGTGTCTAGTACGGGAAAGACAGAGCCAGCGCACCTGCAGACACAAAATGAGATGTAAACAAAACGCCACAAGCAGGGGGTTCGCGCACGCACACTAACAGCACCGAACCAAAGTTAGTATACACCCGTCATTGAAAATTAATTTTGTAGCAAAAAAATTAAGTCTCCCGTACATTTGCCCTTGTGCTAAGGCAAATTTCGTGGATAGTGGCCGCGCGTGGTGGACAACGAGTGACCGAACGTTTACCCTGTGGCAAAGGCTAGCGGTGTGTCGATGGGGTACGGTAGCCATGAGTCACGCAAGGTCGGTCATCAATCCATAATATTATGTCCAGGGACATAAGCTGGTATGAGAATGCGGAACTGCCAATATATGACCGCCGTCAACCGGTGCAGGGGTGGAGATTTGGGGAGTGGGGTTTGTTTGGGATTTTATGGTGCATAAGTGGATTTTGCGCCTCAGCTTGACCTTAAGTGCGTTGGCTCTGGAGGCTGCATGTACAGTACAGATAATACAAAATGGACCCCGGCTTCGGATAGAAAACGCGGATCAGCGCCATCTAGTTGCGAGGCAACCTGGTGTCGAAGTAAAACTTGCGCATGCGCGTCCTTTCCTCTGTGCAGCCTGCCTAACCGCTCGCTTCCGCTAAATGCGCTCTTTGATCGAAGCGAGTGGCACTAGATGGCGCCACTGTACAGACGTCACGGCGTTTGCACTGCCACAGATGGTTGCTGTGCAGGCGACCTTGCTCCGCGTTCTGCTCCCGCTGCAGCTGCCGAGTGCTGCTCAATTGGACCGTGCAGTTATTCGACTCGCGAAGACGTACCACACACGCAGACTAACGATGCCGCGGCTCGCCTGCTGGGCTACGATTCTACGGCTTGCCTATGCGCAAACGATCGCATAGGATGATGGCGCGCAGTAGACAGGTTGTACTTGCGGCATGCTGTGGAGCACTGCTCGCCCCCGGAGAGAAGAAATCGCTTAGTCGACTGTAGGGAACATGTTTTAAGAAAGCAGACGGCAACTATTTCATCTCTGCTTCGAAAAAAAGCAGTGCTCGAAAGCATGCTGCATATATAATGACATTTGAACAAAAGCATCTTCAACGGAAGTCCGTCTGGTTTGGTTCTTGAGACAGTTGAGAGAAAACTGACGCCAATCAATATTTTTCACTTTACCCAGCGTTTCGGGACCAACTCGGTCCCTTCATCAGGGGTGACTAAAGTGTGCCACGAGCAGCAGCGGGTTGCTACCTTCGCCCTCCCTTTGTTAGAACGTGGCGCAGTCCACTAACGTACGCGGAGGGGAGCGTTCCTGGAGTCCTATTCATCGCTGCCTTTGTGAGCCGGATGTGCCATGACTCCGCATGTCGCCTCTTGAACAGGTTTGGCTCCACAGCCAAGACGCTCCCCTCCTCGAAGGCTATCGGGTGGTCGCCGCGCTCGGGGTGTCCGGCGAGGGGGTTGGATTCGGAATTCATTAGCCGGATGTCATTTTTGTATTGCCTTATTCTTTGGTGAGAGTTTTTTGTTTCGCCGATGTATGTAGCGGGGCACTTTGAGCACGGGATTTTGTAGACGACCCGGCTGTTTTTCTCTGGAGAGGCGATCTTTCGGTCGTCTCTCAAATATATAATAGAACCTGTAAATGCAACCAATGAACTGTGTCATCATCCCTCAAGAACCGTCGCCCAACGGTAATTACTAGTGCAGCAGGCAGGCCGTAAAATCTTTCATATGCCTGCGTGGGGACGTCTCCGCGAGTCGAGAAATTGCGCACAGCCGGCGACAATGACGCAGTACTCGTCAGCAGCAGTGGGAGCAGGGCGCAGAGTAATATCGCGCGCCTGCTAAGCATCTTTGGCAGCGCAAATGCCGTAGCGTCTGCACAGAGCCGCCATCTCGCACTACTCGCTACGATCAAAGAGTGCATCGAACGAAAGGGAGCGAACTGTACGGACGACCGTTCAAGGTGGTCAGCGATCACCACGCGCTGTGCTGGCTTGCCAATTTGAAGTACCCCTCTGGCCTACTCGCTCGATGGAGTCTGCGTCTCCAGGAGTTTGACGTCACCGTCGTTTACGAGTCCGGACGCAAGCACTCTGACGCCGATTGCCTGTCACGAGCCCCTGTAGATACTCCACCGCCGGACGACGATAAGGACGCTTTCCTGGGGCCCATCAACCCCAGCTCTTTTGCTCAGCAGCAACGCTCGGACCCCGAACAAAAACGCCTCATCGAGTACTTGGAAGGTAAATTTTCTTCAACCCCGCCTCATTTAAGCGACGTCTTTCTTCCTTCTGTGTACAGAAAGATGTCCTCATGAAGAAGAACTTCGCTGCAAACAAAACAGCCTACTTCCTTGTTGTACCTGCTGGTCTCCGCGAAGAAGTTCTACAGGCTCCACACGACGAGCCGACAGCTGGACATCTCGCGTTTACTGGCACTCTCCGACGCATTCAAGACAAGTATTACTGGCCCCGACTCTGTGCCGATGTCGCACATTATGTGAAAACCTGCCGAGATTGTCAGCGACGAAAGACCCCTCCCACACGACCAGCAGGATTTCTGAACCCCATAGAATCCCCCTCAAGGCCCTTTCAGCAGATCGGCATGGACTTGCTTGGTTCTTTCCCAAAGTCAACGTCTGGAAATAAGTGGATCATCATAGCGACCGACTACCTGCTGACCCCCTACGCCGAGCCAAAAGCTCTACCGAACGGAACAGCATCCGAAGTCGCCAAATTTTTCATGGAGTGCATCCTTCTGCGACACGGCGCCCCCGATGTGCTCATCACGGACAGAGGAACAGCATTCACGGCGGAACTAACGTAAGCCATCCTGCGTTACAGCCAAACCAGCCACCGGAGGACAACTGCATACCATCCGCAGACCAACAGGCTGACCGAGCGCCTGAACAAAACCATAGCCGATATGCTCGCCATGTATGTCGATGGCGAACACAAGGCCTGGGACGCCATCCTGCATTACGTCGTCTTCGCCTACAACACCGCAGTGCAGGAGACCACCCAGATAACGCCTTTTAGGCTCTTCCATGGAAGGAAGGCCACGACCACGCTAGACGCCATGCTGCCCAACGTTACCGAAGAAGAGAACGTCGACGTCGCTGCCTACCTTCAACGCGCAGAAGAAGCTCGAAGGCTTGCCCGATTACGGATCAAAGATCAGCAGCGGTCCGGCGCCAGACGTTACAACCTACGAAGACGCAACCCGGAATACGAGCCAGGAGACCAAGCCATGGTTTGGACGCCCATTCGCCGCCGTGGATTGAGTGAAAAGCCTCTGCGCCGCTATTTCGGCCCTTACAAGGTTCTTCGTCGGCTAGGTGAACTGTATTATGAAATCATCCCTGACGCAATGACTGCTTCCTAGCGACGCCGCGTACGACCAGAAGTTGTCCATGTCGTCCGGCTGAAGCCCTATTATGCGCTCTAAAGGACGCTGTATTTCCACAGTCTATTTTCGCAAGATCCGTTTTATTTGTTGCTAGTCGCATTATTATGTTTTAATGCATCGTGTTGATGATTCTCTGGGAGGGGAGTAATGCCGCGAATCTTTCCAGTGTTTGTTCGTTTTTCAAATCTGCCGCCACACCGCTTTATCGCTTTGTTTGTGACGCAAGACGCGACTAGGGTTATCTCGATTGATCGCAGCCAGGCAGAACTGATTCTACGTTGTTCCAGAATGTTCTAGTAACTTTGCACGCTTTAGCTAGAAAGTTCGCTTTTAGTTTTAAATTGAGGACGGTCTACAGCGGCGGTTATTCTGTTCAATGACCACCGAGCTCGCTTGTTGCTACGCCGCCACCGAGTGATTCAGTCCATTGTGGGCGCAAGTGAGCCCAAATAAAGAGTTTTGTTTAGACACCACTTTCTCAGCCTTTCTGCTCTGCGGAGTGCAGTCACCACTTCGTGACAATACTTTCAAAAGAAAAGATAGCATTTTGAAAGAATACAGAACCAGACTTTAAATGCTGTTTTTCAAGTGGGTCATGCTCTTGTCACCAGGGGGTATGCCGACACCCCTTAAATATGAAAGTGCGTTTCCTGTATTCAGTGTGTCATCTCTCCGTGGAGCAAGTTCAGGATAGTTGTTCCCCGCCAACTACACCGCTTGTCGCCTGCTTATATTTTTCTTGCGGCCGTGTTTATATTCATATCATCGTAGATTTAAGCATGCAGCAGCACAAAGAAAAATGTAAACAGTGGATGCTTTGAATTTCCCTCATCTTTCACTTGTTTTGCTCTATGATGAAGTATATGCTGCTGTACGTTTTTATAGAAGGCAGGGTCTTCCTGTGTGCACAATGGCGTCTTTCTATTCCTGGTCATGGATCTTATGGTTCCTTCCTATTTTTTAAAAAAGAAACCAATTTGTTGGCCTAGCGAGGCCTTAGTGCTTGTTTTACTTGCCGCTAGCTATGTTGAATATATACGCTGGTGTGGTTTTAATTGGTTGTAATAAAGTTTTGGCTATAAGAAGTGGATGTGGGGCAGTGCAAACGGTTACTGATACGGATTTGACACATAGTTTAGAAAGTCCTCGAGTTCAGCAATGAAACGTTTGGAGGCGTGTGTTCTCCTATGGTTGCGCCAGGTGATTTCAACGCTTAAGGATCATTTTTTCTTTTTGGGGAAATTTTTTACCAGTCAAGACCTTCTACACACCGTCGGAAGTGATTTCAAGCTACAGTAACCGTTTGCAAAAATTGGCTTATGAAGTTTCACTCGGCCTAAAGAAAGAAATGAAATAGAAACACCGAGGTGGAATGAGCTCTTGTTTCAATCGCGTAGGTTACGTGTTTTCACTAAAGTTTAAGGAGAAAAGTGTTGTCACTATGACCAACAAATATGACAGCATTGAGCCAACATGTTGAAAAAGTGGCGGTCGCCCTGAACGCAAGACAAAACTGCACATTTGGCAACCAATTTTTTTTTTATTTTTACAGTACTGGCATAGCATGCGTTGCGTTTTCGGATCAGGCTGTCAGCTGCTATTAGATTGGCATCAGCTCCAAAAGTGCTGGTCGGTGTTGTCGACACGAAAACTCAACTTTGCAAATGTGGACGCCTGGACAATGTACCCAATTGCTAGAGAGCAGCATGCTGACCATTTTTGCTTTTGTAAGAAGGATTATTCGTCCTTATCGACGTCTCGACATGCAGCAACCAGCCGTTCGCAGACATTACGGCTCACGCGTCTATCATGCTTCTTTGACCAAGGAGAAAATTTCGAGCACAAGTTAGAGAAACAACAACGATGCCAGTACATCGAGAAATTATTCATGAGGGCCTGGGAGAACTGTTATTTATGCAAAAATCACGACTACTTAAAAAAAATCACGCCGCGATGTGGAAGTGGAGCGAAGTAGCCACTTGTGCTACGGGGAGGACACAGCGGACTATAAAAAGTGCGCCTCTGTAACTTCGAAACTAATAAAGGAACCTTCACGAAATTTCAGAAACCTGTTTTGCGTTATAAGACAGAATTATGTGCGAAAAATGAAAAAAAAAATCCCCCTACTAGATGTTTCTTGATTGCTAATGGGTTAATAATAATAATAATTGGTCTTGGGGGGAAAGGAAATGGCGCAGTATCTGTCTCATATATCGTTGGACACCTGAACCGCGCCGTAAGGGAAGGGTAAAGGAGGGAGTGAAAGGAGAAAGGAAGAGAGAGGTGCCGTAGTGGAGGGCTCCGGAATAATTTCGACCACCTGGGGATCTTTAACGTGCACTGACATCGCACAGCACACGGGCGCCTTAGCGTTTTTCCTCCATAAAAACGCAGCCGCCGCGGTCGGGTTTTTATGGAGGAAAAACGCTAAGGCGCCCGTGTGCTGTGCGATGTCAGTGCACGTTAAAGATCCCCAGGTGGTCGAAATTATTCCGGAGCCCTCCACTACGGCACCTAATGGGTTACAGAAGTAAAAAAATGAAAAATTCTAAAAAAAGCAGGTTCTAAGGTTTCAAAATGCTCAGAATGAAAAGCCAAATCTTTATTATGCTAATTAAGAAATTTTAAAGTGTGTAATTGATCAATTGATTAATCGAAGCAATTGAAAAATTAAAAATGCGTTAAAAGGTGTCAAACTGCTCACAATGGAAAGCCTAGCCAACTACGCTCTCGATTTATACCCTTAAGGCGGAGCTCAAGACTTCTCTCCAGTTTTCTTGTATGGAACAAAACTGCTTTCACCTGCCTTACTTCGTCAATATTCTTTGCCAGTTGTGCGAAAAACTGCTTCATCAGTCGAGTCGCACTTATCACGAGATAATGCGCACTCCTAATATTCTGCCCCTTTGTCCCAGTCCACTGCGCTAGTCTTTCAAATCAATCATGAACCACTAACTAGCCCCCTTTTACTGCCTTGACTCCTGATATGTTTCTTAACTGTATTCAGAGCTGTGTGTATGAAAAAATAATCATGCCTATGCCTCCCATTCTTAAAACATTTAGTGTTGCATTGCTTCTCTCCTGTATAGCCCTGTTTATTTTTAAGACTCAAATAAAGTGAAAATCACGAGTCAGTGTCCAGTACATGTCTTCGACACTGGCGCTATATTAGCACTTGTTCGCCAATGCACTTGATGAACTGGTTTTTTGAATAAAAGACACGCTATCGGCTACAGAGCACGTAGAGCTGATTTGTGTACGCCTGAAAACAGGTACGCTCGTGTACAGAAATATGCTTTTTCCGTGATCAACGTTGTCTAGCGCTTGCCGCATCATAGTTTCTATTTCATCTAGAAAAAAAAAATTATTCCTAGTGAGTTGTAGTGAATGTGTACTCATTACATATGGAAGTTGGTAACAAGTTGCAGCAATGGATTGTTAAGAAATTTTTTGTGACGGATAGGTTAGAATCAGAAACAGTATAGCTGCGGCCTAGGAATGAAATACTTTACCAAAGTGAAACTTAACTTACTGCTGAAACTTTGTAGGGCATCTGTAACAAAAGTGAAAGCTTAAAACGTCGCCGTTTGAAGCTCTCAAAATGCGCCTAAGTAGCAGCAATATTCCATACGTACGCCTCGGAGCGCAATGTTAGCGCAAATAAATAACACACAAACACCTTGTTCACTTAAATATCGTTAAATTACATATTGCCGCTAAATAAATAAATCAAGCAGCACCGTTAGAAGAAGGCGCTGTAGAGTAAAATTATTGTAGCTCGCGAGGTATTTCGGTGGACATCTTCTTCGTTGGATACCGCGGCGGGACTTTTGGAGTGCATGCGCTGCTGTGCTACATCGAGAGACAATGGCTGATCGCCGAAGAAAAGACAGTTACTAAGCATATGTCGAAATCTATCCCCATACAGTCAGCCATGCGAGGAAAGAAAGAATGCGCAATTGTAACAGCGTTGATGTAACCAAGGATGCAAATTAGAAGCACGGGGAAGCATACTAAAGCTGCAGCGCAGGAAGCGCTCAGTGGACTCGCCTGACAAGCCAACTCGCCTGACCATCCCTTATACGCTTACGGGGCTGTCTCGTCAAACCTTCATCTCCCCTAAAGCTCCTTACAGGCTCTGATGTGCGCTCATAAGTTTTGTCTTTCCGGACTTCTGTTTCGACCATCTACACGTTCTCTGTCCATCATTATTCACATCGCTGCCATTTTAAATGCAGCTGTAATTTTCTTTTCGATAATGAACCCTCTTGAAAAGAAGCTGCTATGATGATGTGGCTCAGTTGAGCACTAATAAAAGTGAGCTAACGTTACTTCAGGATTTTCAGAGCTGGCATAGAGCGGAAGCGACTACAAAATTTCCAGCCAAATCGCACGCACAGATACTGCGCGCAGAAACCTGGATTTTTGACGAAGGTGAGCCTAGGTGGTGTATTCCGGTCACAGAATGAAGCCTTGACGCATACTTGCCGATGCTAAAGAAGGTACAAGTTTGAGCTTGCATAGCACCGTTGAAAACAAGATAATGCATCCTATTCTTTAATATTCTTTTTGGCCTCCTTGTAGAGACTTGTTTCAGAAGTTTCAAGAAAAATTCGAAAGTTCTTTTCCTTTGATTTTTGCAAACACTATTATAATAAAAATGCCAGCTTAGGGCAATACTCCTTGCACTTTCCTATGCTATATATTACTGAAAGTCGGTACACTCTTTAACACCTCGATGTTGTCTACTCCACAAATTTCAAGGAGATGTGTTTTGCATTGACGCCGTACACTGATGTCGCACTGACGTCGCAGAGCACACGGGCGCCTTTTGCGCTTCGCCTTCACCGAAACGCGGCCACCGCGGTCGGGTTCGAACCCGGGTACTTCGGTTCAATAGACAGGAACCTTAATCCCTGAGCCGCAGCCTAGTTCCCAGAGTTGTCCTAGAGTGTAAACGTTTCCTTGGTAACAGGTAAGGAAAGGCGCATAACTGGCTCACTGGGCCAGTGTAAACATCGACCGCGCTGGAAGTAGGCCTGTCTGGATGTCCACCTATAAATCATGCTCCTTTCTGTTTCCGTAAATGAAGGCAGGCTGTAGGTTTGGAGAAAATGAAAGATGCATAACTGGCTGCCAAGATCAGTGGACACTCGATCGCACATTGTGGTGACGGTGATGCCCACCTAGAAAGCGAGGCAGCTATAAGTCTTTTCTTTTATGAAAACCAACAGGCTGTTTAGGTTGCGAATATAAACACACGCCCGCCATAATACCCCTTAAGCGGATTATTCTAAATGGCTGCTACAAAGTTATTGCAGCTTTCTCTGTAAACCCCGCAAGATAGCTGGAGACAAGCTTTTTTTAAGCTTTTAGTTTGAGCTCCTGTTTTCCTCACGCGGTGTGCTTGAGTGTCCACTGGCAAAGTGAGCCGTGTCGTTTCCTCAAATCAAGCGGAGCGTCTAGAGTGCGAGTAGGGCTAGTCTGGGAACTAGACTGTCTAATCTTATTCTTGATGTGAACACTCTCTTGGTTTTCAGGAAAGTAAATGTGCATATCTGTATTACTTTGTAGGAAGGCACTTGAACGTTTAGTGAGCAAAAGAGAGAATCGGAGAGAGTAACGTGTTACTCGTTACATGGCTGCAGCTACCATTGTATCCTCTAAATGGCTTGTGTAATACTATTACATGTTTCGCTGTATAAGAGAGGAAAACATCTCGACAAGAACTTGGCGCCCGTCGTCTTGTCCAAAGCTGCCCGTGGCCGTGTGAGAGACGGTGCCCTTTAAGTACACAAGTTGCCAGGCAGCCTGGCTTTCATGAAGGTGTATAAACTTATCAACTGTTTTCAAACATTCAAAAATTCCGTCTTATGGAAGCTTCAAAGTAACGGCGTGAAGAGGCAGAATTAACTAGCCACCTCTACAGCTATTGAAACCTGATAGTTCGGTAACACTTTCTATTAACTACAAACGGAAGCATTATGTGTTAACTGGCTGTAAACTGGCGATCAGGAATAAAATTTTCTCACGCCATTCAAAGGAAAAACAATTAAACGAAAATGCTTTCTTGAATTTTACAGATTTCCTGTGGAAGAGACGCGGTCCTACTAGTATTTGCTTCAGAGTCCTCGCTGAAGCCATTCCTGAACTGAAATCGCGTTCCCTAGAAAGGAAAAAGCCAGTGCTGACAAAACGCGGCCACAATGCTACCATCATCCTGGCTTGTTTTGCTGAGCCTTGTGCCTATGTCGGTCGCGGTCTCCTCCGGATTCCTGCCGTTCCCATTCCCGCCGCCTGGAGATTTGAATTGCAACAGTGCTAACCAAGGATGCCCAAGTGGCTGCCATTGTTATTATACTTTTGTTTTCTTTTTTATAAGTTCGGCACATGCCAACACGAATCAGGCTATAAACGTGGCCGGGCATGTTATCGTCAAGGATAGATATATGACTGTCATTTATTGCGCAATAGTGTATACAGCTTTTTAGGTCGAAAAGCCGCCGGCTCAGAAGGCACCCCGTGTCGGAAATAAATGGGGGGCTGCGTAAAAAATTCGGAGCATGGTAATTTGTGGTTCTAGTGATTGATGATTGATTGGTGTGATTCGCGACGATGAGTTAATGAAATCACTGTAATTAATTGATTGGGCGCCATCATACCTTTAAAAGTACAGTTATATTTTTAAAGATTTCAGAACTTTCCCTTAGCTTAATCATTTGAATTATTCTGGAAGAGGACTAACGACCATGGCGAGTAGTGATTACGGAATCTCAAGGAGAGTGTATATAAGAGCTCCGTGGCGTATTGTGTGACCAAGAAAAGTTTATATTTTGCTGCAGACACGGGATTTATCAGTGAGAGCTTCGTCTGGAATAATAAGGATTATCGTGTTTATTTTGGGAGGGAGGAGAGGGCTCCCACTTTAAAATTTCTTTTTTATTGTTTGGGGGGAGGGGGGCTAAGTGTCAGTTATCTAAGAACCATAAGAAGGGAGATCGCGTGGATTCTCATAGCGACTGCGAAGAGAAGGCTCACAGCGGTCCATTCTGAGCAGAATGCACACCCTTGGAGCGTTGTTTACAGTGTTTGTGACTCTGGTCACACTTCGTTGCAAGACCACTGAAGGGAGGCCGGAGCTGAAACTGATATTCGAATCAAGTAAGTGGGTGAGCAGAATTGTTCGACAATCAAATAACGATTGTTCCGTACGTTTGAGTTTACTGCAAGTAACCTGCCTCCGCGAAAATGAAAAATGTCTTCTCGCCTCTAGTTCAGACACTTTTGATTTTGTGCGTCAATTTCTCTCGTGCGCATCTTGTGAGACTGTCTGAATCTATTTTTATTCACTGAAAGACGCAGTCTTTATACGCTCCGTCTAGCGTGATTTTAGAGCCGCACCGCCTGTCGACTAAAAGAGACGAACACTTTTCCCTGGCGGGACGGTCACTGGAGTCCACAACAAGCTTAAATCAGCAGGACAAAGGAATACTCTGGTTAGCTTATCTCATGCATTCATAGCAGCCTGCTTGCGAAAAGAGCAGCTTATTTCGAATAGGTCAAGCTTGAAGTTATCACCCAAAGATAACGTTAGACCCCACTGATCAGCAAAGATTGGAAACGCGCTGTTCACGCAGAGAGAAAAAATAACATCGTGTCGAATTTTGTAGAGCGAAACAGTGAAAATTGAATAATAGTTGAGCCTTACAGAAAAATTCAAACCCACTTGCGTCATGTGTCCTCAGAAAGGAATTTGAAAAAACTATATACTTTAAATGCCATTCAAATAATTAAACTGCCAACTATTTTTCCGGATTACTAAATTGGATGCTCATAAAAAATAACGTTATATCGCAGTCCATTATTTTCTAGAGACCATACGTTTTGATAAAAATCGCTATCTCTAAAACTCATTAATAGTTAAAAATTAATTACTTAGCCAAGACCACAAAACACAATTACGTTGAGTTCATTGGCATGCCCTCTGCAGCAGAAGCCTACTCTTAGAGCTTTAATTTTGCAATGTTAGGGGCACTGACACCGTCAAAATATTTGATTCCGTTTAAAGAGGAGCACAAGAATTTTGGTTTCAAATTTTAACGCTGGGGTTTATAATTTCTCTGGTTTGCTTTTTGGACGCACAATAGTCATTACCCGATGGTGGAGTTTTGTAAGTCTGTGTTCTGTAATTAAGAGGTACGTATTTCTGGCCCAACGTTTTCAGATAACTGCAATTACGAAGGAAGGAAATTGGTGAATGGCGAGTCGATGACTCTCAACCAAACTTTCATCCAAGTGTGGTGCGAGAGGGGTAGAGTACGGCAGAGGGAGTAAGTATATTCTCACTTAAAGGTGAGAAACGACGCTTCAAATAGCGCAGATTTCTTATATATACACCTGTTTCTCGATATTACTCCTAGCGTTGTACATGACAGTATATCATCCATTCAACCTCTTCATGCTAAAGAGACTTCTCTCATACTAGTGTAGGGGGTGCATATGTGCCAAACCAAGGTGATCAGCACATTTAGCGGTGTCATGAAACGGGAGTGTGGAAGCTCACTAAACGTTGGACCAGTTTCCGAAGGGCTACGTGTGGACTAGAATGGTGGCCTATATGGGCTCCGAAAGCATACTTTGTCATCGAAAAAAGATTGCTTCGACTGTATATTTAAGCTGCATGCAGCATAACAGCGTTGATCTTACAGCATGGTGCCCACCTAAACCTGTACGTTCCCCAAGTCAGCGTTTAAAATTGCACCAGTGCTTTATGAGAGGGCGCTACTCAAAGGATGTTTTTTTGTCACGTAAGCAGCAAGTCATTTTTGTTCCTTGTATTTTTTAGACCAATGTCAGTGTGAACGCAGTCGCCCTATCTTTCCCCCAAGTGCAAAGTGAGCGGATGTGGTCGTATTACGATAACAGCAACCGAGCTGAAAAGGGCGAAAAAACACAGTTTTAAAAGTCTATATCACACGGGGAAACTTCCAACTTTCGTTGATTTCTTATCAATAACCAGCACTTCTGTAGCTGCTTCTACCAACCACCGACACCAGTACCGCCTTTAAGTGGAGTGCAATTGTTTGGCCTGAACCATTAACAGCACACGCAGCGTAGCTTGAAACCGGGTCCTCACAAGAGTTTTCCATATTTACGGTGAACTTTTTAACGCCCAGAAATGAAAGGCGTACGATAAGCATCAAAACACGTTCACATATTGCTGTCAGATGTTTCAGCTAGTGCCAAAAATTTAGCTCTTATACACGTTGCTAGCTTACATAATGATTCTTACTAAAATGTTATAGGAATCCTAATACTTATTCTACTGACTGGGCAAAAAATGGTTTTAGTGCGCAATAATATATTCCGCTGGTATGTTATGAAAAAAAAATGCAATCTGGTGTGCGGTGCGCATAGATGGCCATAGTGAATTTTGAAGTAGGTTTTTAGCACCAATGATTTTTAATGTTTTATTATACGCATTTGAAAGAAAAATAAAAGAACTTTTGCTTTTTACGAGCACTCTGCTAAACTTTGGAACACTCTCCATGAGATGGTTATTTCACTTTCATTCTCCTAGGGTTCTGCCACCTAATTACCACGGCACTTGGACTATGCTTTGAATCGTCAAATTCTAATCAAGGAATAATAGTAGTGTGAGGAGAGGTTTATGGCAAGTCTTTTGCAAAACATTATGTTGTACTAATGTTCAGTCTAATCCTCGAACATTTTCGCTGAAATTGTTTCAGAAACGCCAGATTTGAAGCCAGGATATTTTATTTTACCAGTATCGAAGATGACTACAGTGAAGTAATGACGTAAATTACGAATCCATTCCATTAACTTGGGGTTCTAGGCGCGAGCTTTAAAAACTGTATATTTATGATGTGTGTATTTTACAAAATAAAATTATTTGTCTAAATTATCTCCCAGTCTCTGAGGTAAACGAGTGGAAACTGCTAGATGACGTCGACTGCCTAGACTCTTCGGTAAAAAAACTGTATCTTAGTGTCTGAAGCGTATTTTATTTTGATTTGTCTTCATGAAAACTAAAATGCTACTGTCGAGTTTCAACCCTGTTACCATTGCTTACAACGCAGCGGTCGTTTAGCTACCGCCGCTAACTTTCAGTTAGCCTCTTGAAATTCTTAGAGCAAGAAAATGTTAACCCGTTAATAACTCTTTTCCTTTTTTTTGGTGTCCATATATGGATATCCAAAATCACCCCTACTGCGGGACTATTAACGGCACCGGACTTCACTTCACGGAGTGCTGCCCTTCCTATTACTGCGAAGACACAGCAAGAAGGCAGCACTGAGAGGTTGAAGCGAAATGAAGAGTGAAAATGCTAACCCGATGTAACCAAAGATGACAGCATAAAAAGTATGGCTGGGATCATGTATAATCTAAAATTTC
Source organism: Amblyomma americanum (assembly GCA_030143305.2). NCBI lineage: Eukaryota > Metazoa > Arthropoda > Arachnida > Ixodida > Ixodidae > Amblyomma > Amblyomma americanum. The sequence goes on along the minus strand of JARKHS020033582.1, from coordinate 162,172 downwards.
TCGCTTTTTCTCGATTCTTTGCTTCAAAGGGGAAAAATCAAAAAATTTTAGATTTTCCAGCTAATGCACACAAATGATAAGTCGTCTACTGTCTCATCAAAGCGGTAACCTTATTTTTTCAAATACAAAAGACCCGGATGTGCTAAGTACCTTTCTAGTACAACAGGGCGACGAGTACCACTTCATAAGCATGCACTGGGAATTTCGGCTGCGGTTAATTCTTGGGGACAGAGACAAGCTCTTCAAGAACGCGCGCGCTAGAATCTTTCCGCCTTTTTTTGTAGGCCAGAGAATGCTTCAATTTTGGCGAAGGAAGTAAACAACAAGCTACACCTATCCAAGCGAAAGATAGAAGAATGCAAAGGATATAGTCATCAAGACTGCCTCCTAGAAATTATTTTATGTCGCCTTTGTATCGGAACACTGATTTAGCATACAATTTCATTCTCGCAAAATTGTATGAACACAGCGGCGATGTTTGAGCTGAGCCGTTCAACACAAGCTACGTTTCCGGAGGCAACAAGTAAATCGAGCACACTCGGCGCTAACACGTCGTTTTATTTCCGCGTAATTCGCGGACTAAACGATATTTTTCGAGGCGTACATCTGCCTAGCAACACGAGAAAAAAGAACAGTAGACAGCTTGAGAGGAGCAGCCTACCACCACGGGTTTCGCAGAGCCGCATGGCTTCCGCGGCTTGTAACGCAGCTTACAAACAATGGTGAGAAGTTTGTCGCGGCGCAGACAATCTGTGCTGCACCCAGAGCTCTGCTTAGTGCGGTTTAGGAGACGAAATTAATAAAACATAATCGTGAAGGCTTACCGTGAGTGGACGATTAAGTTAGATTTCGTTGAAAACTTAATCCAGGAGGGAACACGCCTACTTCACCGGCGGCATCGACACACCCGCGCACACAGTTGTTTGCAGCCCGAATGATTTTCCGGCATCTCGCGTTAAAATGGGTAAAACGTGAAACAGAAACCCGTTTCACGGTCGTACCTTTACCATTCGCACTTTTGCTGTGTATAGCTTGACGTGCTATCTAAGACCGTAGAGGGCAATTGAATTATGAACCTAGATTCTCCACTCCCGCTTTAAAAATAGCATTGTTTTCAAGAAAAAAAAACGCAACCTTACTGCTTAGTTCATACGCGCGCATCTCCCAGCGATTAGTAAGTGGCACACTTTTTGAATAGTAAATAAAAAGTTTTATAGCTTTAAGTCTTCTTTGTCTGTCTGTGTTTAAAAAACTGGTTTACGCGGAGGAACGAAAAAATACTGGTTTGTGATTGTTCCCTTGAAGCACATTCTCAAGCGAATGCAAACGGCAAAGGTTTTAAATGGCAGAAGTTAATCGCGCTGAACATCATGTTCTTTGAGTCACTTCTAACGATGTTTCTAAGTGATGGGCACATCCTTTAATTCCCACACCCGCCTTTCCTGCTTCATTTTCAAGAAGTTTTAGGGAAATGTGCAATCGCTGATGAAGCGTTTCTAAGTTAAGCGCGTTAGACGGTAACGATTTAAAAATGAAATGGACTTGTCTCGAGCGATTCCTTGAAGGCAGAGCATGTTCGTTTGATGTAGTACAGTTTGCGGGCACCCTTACTTCAGGAATGGCTGCCTTTCCTCGCTTTACCTGTCAGCATTGAATATTATTTATTTTTCTTTACAATACACGTCAAGGTATAACCAAAAGCAGCTTTTCAAGGCTTGTAAAAAGAGTACACTGGAGGACGTGACATTGTCCTAACCAAATATTTTTTAATTCCTGAAACATCGAAGGAGGTGGAGGATTCTAGCCATAGTTCCGTTCACTTTCTGCGGAGTTTCCTCGACATGCACAGCAAAAAGTAATTCAAAATTTTATAGACTTAGTATAAAGATAGTGTAGACCCTTTCTGCTGACAAAAAGAAAGTAAGATTACTATAGACTTTGATCCTCCGATAATCTATAGACTGTCAGATAAAAGTAAAGTACGCCTTTTAAAGACATTATAGATAGTCTGTATGCAAAAGGAAGTCAAGGCTGTGATATACTTTAGCTATTGATCTTCTATGAGTGACTGTAGACAAAAGGAAATTAGGACAATTGTATACTTAGGCTGTCGATAGTCTATAGTATAGACTGTCTATAGACAAAAGGAAGTAAGGGTGGTTATAGACATTGGTCTATAGATCGGCTATAGGGAAAGGAAAATTGAAGTTGTAATTGAAAGCAGTCTATAGCCCAATCATAGACAAAAGGAAATTAAGACAGTTAAAGACATTCGTATATATATTGTCTACAGAATATCTTTATACAAAAATAAATTACAGCGGTTATATACTTTACTCTGTAGATCTTCCATAGACTTTCCAAAAAGAGAAATAAAAGTTTAAAGGATGGCTATAAAGTCCCTAAAAACTGTATAGAAAGTCTACAGGCCATTTTTATAAACTATGGAGGAAATTTTTCTTATAATGCAAGATTTAACTGCATCAGTCCACATATTCGCAGTCTCCCGCCTACAGGCTTGCAATTATTCTTATTATTGGTTAAGCTACCGTCAATAACGATGTTTTTCTACCATCTGTCCCCATCGGAATTCTTTGCTAGGCTTAACTACTCTTTGCCAGCGATAGAAAAGCTTCAAGAGAAAAACTTTGAAAAGAAAGGGCCTCTTGCCAGAGCGACAGCACCTTCATTAAAAACAAATCACACATATCAAGCCTTCCAAGAAAGCGATCTGTGAAGTTTAATTGCATTCTTCAAGGCACGTCTTTCTGATGCATGCGTGTGGGTGCCGAAGAACGGCGGAAGCTTCTACATAAGCATTACAAGATCACAAGGTGAACAAGTATAGCAACAATAGGATTTCTGGAGAAGTTATTGATCTCAAAAAGTCGAAAAACGTAAAGAATTTTCTACATCCCAATAGGCGACTTTTCGTCGCTACAGACACATGCCTTTCTTCTAGATTTTTGGTTTTCTTCAAAAGCTTACGTAAGGCAATTTTAGTGACATGAGAGTAAAGTAAGCTGTACAGGCGACTTTCTAAATTTTTCTTTTCTCGCGAAATAAAGAGGATCATGTACAACGTTGGAGGCTTTCGACGATTAATTTTTTACTTTATTTAAGTGAAGGAAGAAAGGCTGAGGACTATATCCAAAGATATGCCGGTTCCGTAGCAATGAGATGGCAGCTACAAATGAGCGACAAGCAAGTATATAATTTCAATATCACTGATTACCACACTATTGAAAGTTAGCTTCTCGATCATTTGGAAGCAGAGGCTGCAGATGACGGTAGTCTTGTCGAGGTGTTCCTTCGGAAATGACATTTATTGGGGCCTCCTGGCCGTTCTGCCATTACTTCTGCTATCCAAGTTGGCGGACCCTTCCGCTCGGTTGGGCCCGTGGAAAATGTGGGAAAAGTATAGAAGTGGGCAGGGGGAACGTATCCCTGGCCTCCAAGTAATACGGCATTTAACGTCCAAAAGATGCAGGTGTGGGACATAGGGGAGACGTCGTTAATTGTGCATGGCGCAGCAATAATTTAGACCGCCTAGGGTTGGTTAACTTTGACTGACGTCACACAGCAGATGGGTGTCCTTGCATTGCGGCTCTACTGAAACGCTGTGGTTGCAGCCGGGATTCGACTGTTCTCGATTTGAAGAGAGATCACGATGCGAGGTGTTATCATAATTGAAGAAACTTAACAGCCACAATATGCTAGCCACCCCACACGCAATATGAGACTAAATTGTTGGACACAAAGGCAAACGGCTTCCTCTGCGATCACCGCAGGAATCAAGCTTGATCTTGTGATGAATATTACTGCCAGATTGCAGCGGGTGTATGAAGATTTATCGTTCGCCATTGGCTTTGCGCTCATTAGCTAATAATTCATCTGATACGAAGAATAGAGACTACATAGTATAAAACTGGTTAGAAGATGTACCATGGTTGGCTAATCTCATTAGGAGTGACACCAGTCAGGTAAAAAAAATTTGAGGCAAGAAACAAATCGGAGGTCCGAAGATGGGCACGCGCCCGTCAAAAGGTCAAAAATTAAAGATCCAGAGTTAATCGCACTGGCGATTAGTCATGATGAAGCATAGCTCGGCCTTCAATGTAATCCAGGTTGGAGCCTTTGCGGCAAAACCATCTTAAATTCATCATTCTGATGTACCGCCGTTCATGCAACAAGCTTTGTTATTTTACTGTAGTAACTGTACCTGTGTTTCCCCTTTGTGTCTACATGTGTCGGTAGCGCTTATGTTATTCACAGTGAATGTTTACCAGCTTGCTCAGTTATCTGCCTTGATGCCCTTGATTTGTCGTATACTATATGACAGGAAACATGGGCTATGTGTGGTCTCGAGCAGTCATTCTACTAAGTTTTGCTTGCCAATAGTCAAATGTGCGGCTGTTCTTCACACTTCTGACCTGTATTTCATGCGTTTTACTTGGGTGCTCGTGAAAATCACAGTGTGATTATGTTTTTTTTCTATTTAGATGTGATGGAAGATGCGTTTTCTTGCCTCAATGCCATGGTTCTATACTATGCTAAGCAAGCTATGCTTTGAAAACGAAGTCCTCCGTATCCCCTGCGTGACGCGCGTGTAGCCGGAGAAAGTCATTCGATGCGGCTTGAAGGTAGTGGGCGTCTGGACTACCCACTCCAAGATAGACGAATGGGTGTGTCTTAGCAAACAAGGGAGGAATAGATTTGTTCTGTGTGCAGTCAATGCTCCTTGAGCGAATATATTCTCTCAATGCTCTGTAAAGCTGGCAAGCAACGACACTGGCACATGCTCACAAAGGGACGTGAGAAAAGAGCCATTGCATTGTAAAAGTTTGAAAAAGCACTTTTTCGCTAATACATATGCTGCAGCCTCCACTCACAAAAACTCAAAACGTAGAAAAGGCGTTGACTCGTGCTGTTGTCCCGGCTCCACCATTAACATGAAATAAATAGACATCGACTTCTTCTACAGCTGTTCACAGCAAAACTGGAGGACGCTTAAGCTTCGCCTTTAAGAGTGGAACGCGACAGCGTGTTGCAGCACTGCCAGGGAGTCCGCGGAACGCCATCTCCTGTTCGGCGTGACGCCTTGCCCGTTAGACAAATCGCTCTACTACGTACGCCGAAACGGACGCGCGGAGCTGCAAACCACGTAGAAGTGCTGCCAGGCGCCTTGCCGAAACGCCCGAGACTCAAGTTGCAGTCGTAGTTCGTCGGCACATCGTTCTCGACAAACCCGATGCCACGAGCGCCAGCATAGCTTCCTCGCCGAACGAACGGGCAGAAAGCCGCAACCTTTGCGCTTTGGATGGGCGCTGCATTGTTCGCCGCTCACCGCGTGATTCCTGCCTGCCCGCACGTCCCACTGCGCCCGAGCAAGAGTCAGGCGCGTCACTTCCTTTCTTTAAAATTAATTTTGGTTTATTTTCCTTTCCTTGCGGCGCGGTTCGGCTGTCCACAGAGATATGTGTGAGACAAGCCTCACTTCCTTTCCTTAAAACGAATTATTATTTTATTTTGCTTTCTTTGCGGCGCGGTCCAGGTTGCCCACCGAAATATGTGACATTCGTTCCTTCCTTTCCTTGCGCTGCCGTCGGGCGCTGATGGGGCAGTGGCGTACGAGGAGGAGGAGGAGGCGGAGGAGGAGGAAAAGGAGGAGGAGGAGGAGGAGGAGGAGGAATTTTTCACGCACGGCCGACGTCGGCTTTTCTGCGACACGAGCTCCTTAACGCTGCCGCGTGAATGTGTTTTTGCAACTTCTGTGCTTAGTCTCTCAAATGTTAGCGGTTTCTGCATGATATCTCAAGCTTAGTCAGCCGCTCTAAATACGTGGCGAGACGACTCTAGCGACCGTCCCTACTATTGATAAGGTTATCTTAAGAAGGGTCTATATTTGAGCTCTGCTGGGTGTTGTGTCAGTAAGAAAATGCTTTTGCTGCATACAGAGTTTATCCGTGAAACTTGAAACTAAATGAAAAAGCAAAGAGGACAGAAACTATCACGTGATGTTTTTCACAGCCTGACAAATTCTTTTTTTTTTCTGCCAAAAGGGTCACTTATCTTAGAGTCATGTAAAGGGGCATCACGTAGATTCACAGAGAAGCTGCCCGAAGACGGTTCACAGCGGACCATTCGGGGCAGAATGCACGCGCTTGCAACGTCGGTTTCAGCGTTTATGGCGCTTGCCATACTTTACTGCAAGACTAGTGAAGGAAGGCCGGAGCTCATGTACCAATCACGTAAGTGTTAGACGAAGAAGAGCTGTGGAAATGATGAATGTTGGGTACGCTTGAGACTAGCAGAGGCATTGTTCCTCCGTGGAATTTAAAAATTACATTTTTGCTCCTTATAAAGACATATCGATTATTGTCTGCGCCGAGATAGTTTGTCTCATTATACGCATTTGACGACATACTCAGTCATGAGATGTACGGCGCTGCTAATAAGCAGTGGCAATGCAGTTCAAGCGTCGCTAAAAAAATAGTGCTCTGTAGGCGTTAAAGAACAAGACATTGTTTGCGGAAGCTATACATAACAAAGAAATTGCAAGTCTTTCGAACTGAAAACTTTGAAGAAAGAATGCTGTAGAAATATATCTAAAAACAACCACTACTTATTCCCTCTCCTAACTAACTTTTGCCGCATTGCTAAAGTAGTCACGGCCAGAAAACTGAATTTTCGTCTGATTACGAGCATTCTCACGGTGCAAAGATCAGCGACTATAATAAATGGGTATGTGTAATATGTTATTGTCCTGCAAGTATCAACGACACTAATGGCTTGTGGCTTAGAGGGGTGTAACCTCCCAAAGCGACTCTGTCTATATGAAGGGCTTAGTGAAGGGCTCCGGAAATTTGGACTGCCTGAGATTCTTTAACGTGCACTGACTTCGCAGTGTAGACGGGCCTCTAGAACTTCACTTCAATCGAAATTCGACCGCCACGACCGGCATCGAACCCGCGTCTTTCGGGTTAGCAGCCGAGTGCCATGCTCACTGAGTCACCGCAGCGCCTTTCGACATTATTCATCAGCGTGGTAACACAAGGTGGAATCTGACAATTGAAAACTTAATGTGCTACGTATTCATTTATAAAAAGAAAAATGGAGGAGCGCTTCTGTGTTCAACTCTTGGTTAGGTTGATAATACGAGGAAATATGAAGCAAGTTTATTATTGACGTAGAAGAGTTATCACTGCCTGCATTAGTTCACCGATTGAGGCTGGTCAGTGATGCGAGCTCGTTTAAGGGCCGGGTGAAATTCAGGGTTCTGACGAGAAGAGATATTCATTCTGGATTTTCTCAAGAAAACTGACTCAGTGGCTATTATATTTAGTCGACGTCATTAATGAACATTTAGGATGCACAGTAGTCGCTTCACGAGTCAATCTTTTTTTATTTGTTTTTTTTTGGCAGGCCCGTAATTAAAGCTTCGTTAGAAATATTTCTTAGAGCTTATCATCACTTGCAAGTGTTTAGCCTAGAGCAAGAATTATGAGTTTTTATCACCCACCATACCTGAATTAACGCTATCAGCGTGCGATGTCATTAAAATCGCAGCAGCGTACAGTACACCATTCCGCCTAGGAACATGTAGCGAAAGTAAAGTGCAATAAAACCTATGGATAAAAATTTTCAGACTTCCCAGCATCTCAATAATACGAAAACACGCTGCTTCTGTCAAAATGCCGATTTGCTTCCTCATAACAGACTAAACCCCTGAATTTGATACTTCTTTGGGATGCAGCACGTATCGCGCAAGAATGTTTGCTCTTCGAAGCTCAGAACCAAATTCAAACTAAATGACTTAGCCAAGCATGCCAAATGCAATCACGTTAAGTTTTTTTGGGGGTATCCACCGGAGCAGCTCTACTCTTATAGCTTGTAGCTATCTGTTTAGAGAACTGGCGTCTTGAAAAAGATAAACCTAGCTCAAAGAGAGGTACAGTAAATTTTTTTTAAATTTCGAGCCAGCCATCTTTACTTCTACCGCTGTGCTTTTTGGATATCTCTTTTGCTTCCCTTCCAAATGAGTCAGTCTCCAACAACACACTCTGCGACGCACAGAAGGAAGTCATGCGTTGACACACTTTGGTAAGTCTTGTGCCCTGTAATAAAGAGATTTTTCTTTCTGGCTGAATATTTTCAGATACCTGCTATTACAATGGAAAGGAAGTGTTGAGCGGCTCGTCGATTACTCCTAACGAGACCTGTGTCAAAATATCCTGCTTGAGGGGCACATTAGAGCTGGAGCAGTAAGTAATATTTCTGCACTTTGATAGTCGAGTCTCCAAACAGCCCATATTTCTTATGCACACCCATCTTCCTTTAAAACTCCTGTTGCGAAAATGACTGCTCTCATAGTACTTTGAGATTTGCAGTCGTGGACAAAGTTTTGTGGACGCCGTGGTGTTTAAACGAGGTCGATCTCTCTATTATTAGTCTCTAACTGGAGGAAGACTCATTTGAGCTAGTTGGTTGTAGCTTGACATGGTTTACGAGAAAAGCGTACAGGCGCTAAAAGACGAAGAAAAGCACACTCAAGACAGGACAGGCACCAACTTCCAACTAAGTTTATTCATGGTCAAAACCTGGACGACACTTGCAGCTTTTGCAGTGAGTGGATATGTGGCTCCCATAACCATTTTTTATCGCAATCTTGTGCTGCCTCACTCTTTCATTGTAGCATTGACCTGTCTGGCCAATATATTCCAGACCGCAGCTAAGAGGCACAGCATACACAACGTCAGTAGTGCAAACAGTGGCGCGGATTAGGTGATTAGTTTTGCACTGTCTGTAACCATTCTTGCTTTGTTCAAAGTGCACACGCGCGACAGCTTGCAAGGAGCAGATTGAACCACATTCAAATTCATCGCAAGGCCTAAAGACAAATTAGAGCGGGAAATCATAGAAGCTTATTACATCAAGCGGAGGGGTCATATCTGCATAAGCAAGCCATCTGTCTCGTTCTCAGAAGAAGATATTAGGTTTAGCAGTGGGTCATTATCAAAGTTCTAATCATTTCTTGATCCTTTTGGCACGTGTTCCTATGCTCTGTCACTGCGTGGGTTTTGTTTTGCTTCTATCTTTGCCTGCTGTTGTGGTTATTAAGCGGTTTTTTTCCTTGAATAAACTTAGTTGGAAGTTGGCGCCTGTCCTGTCTTGAGTATGCTTGTCTTCGTCTTTTAGCGCCTGTACGCTTTTTGCGTAAACCATGTCTAACTGGAGGCCACGCCTGAAAAGGTTAAAATCTAAATCCTGTTCTTTCAACTTCACAAGTTTGGTCGACAGGCCGCGGCTAATATTAAAGCTATCAGCTTTGTTCACAGAGCCCACGCACAAAATAATTTTGCCCCCAATGTACCTGAGCGTTGAATTTCGCTGCTCAGCATATGCAGTGCTGTCTTGCAGTGTGAGCGCAAGCATAGCACATAAATTAAAACAGGTGTCCTTATAAACCGCGTGTAGGTTCCAGTGTCGTCATCTGAAGGCCACAAAAGCATATTTATTGGTCAAAAGAGGGTTGCTTGTTCATTTTGAAACGAAAAGCTTCACTACGCTAGGCAAAACAGTCGTCGCGTAGGCAGAAGAATGACCTTGAACGACGTTCAGCCCAACCACGTTAGCCGTGTATGACCATATGTGATACAGTTATGCTGTCGAACCCTTAACCCATGACCTTTATTTGAACTCTGACATTGGGTGACCTTTGCGTTGATCTTTGACCTCAAGAACATCCGATGAGGCGATGTGAAACCACGGGATGACATCCGATGGGGTGTCGTAAGACCACGTGATACCACGTCATAGCCACGTGGTCGTGTGGGTATACACAGAACGGCTGTGGAGAGCGTATAGCGGAGCTGCCATGGACGAGCCTCAGACGCTTAGCAAGCGTTCGTGCTTTTCGCTGAATTCCAGGGTTAGTCAAGTTAAGCCACTGCCAATTTTTTTATTAGCTGCGTACCACATAACGCGCTTGATCTGAGTACACCGCACCTACCAGGTCTTCTACGTAACAAAAGTCAAAGTTTACATGTACAGCAGCTCACTAATTGAAGACAAAAATAAAAAGACATTTTTTGCTTCTCCATGCAGCAAGTCCTGTTATTTGTTGAGACCAATGTGAGCGCAATCGCCTTATCTTTTATGTCAAGCGTGAATAAAACGTGCGTCGTGGTAGAGCGGTAAAAACAAACTAGTTGATGACGGTGAACAAAGATGTTTTGAGAAACAGTGTGTGAGCGAAACTGGATGCTTGTGTTTATTTCTGCTAAACAAGAAATCGTTGCATGCCCTACGCTCAATTTTTTTTATCAGGACCAGTTTCGACTGGAAGCGGAGTGTGACCTTGTGAGCTGAACTATTAACAGCACTTGGAGCGCAGGTCACTTAAGAGTGTAGTGCGGAACGCGATGGAGTCCTCGGATGATTTTTCTATAATTGCATTGCCTTTCTGGAACAAAGAGAAATTTAAGGCGCAACGCATTCATAAGAACATGTTCACATATTGCTTTTTGGACGTTTCCGGTATTAAGCGTTGGAAAATTAGAGCCCATAAAAACATTTGAACTCACATAGCTGTTCTTCCCAAAAATGTGGAGAGTCATCTTATTGAATCTATAGTGTGGACAAGAACAGGGTTCTAGTAAGCTGCTATTCAATTCACTGCAGTATTTTGAAAAAAAAATCAGAGGCTTATGTGACATGCGACCACAACTTCAGAGAAAAATAAAAGTTTATCTCTCTCTGTCGCCACTGAAGAAGATATTTGGGGGTATAGGTTGTCTACTGTTTTTTTGACTTGCATCTCGCACGCGAATAAGAAAAATTTCTGTTATATGCACTCTGGCTAAACCTTGGATTTCTCTTCTGGGAATGTTGTTTCGTCTTTCAATCTGTTTACCTTACAGCTTACAGCGATGCATTTTACTGAAGCTTTCAACCACTAAAAGTCGAAACAAAGATATTATTATGCGCAGAGCTTCTGTTGCATGCATTTGACAGCACATTTAGTCTATTGAATTTTTAGATTCATTCTTGTACGCTTCCTCGGAAATTATCGTCAAAATTCACCATATTTAGAGCTCAGATAATTCCTCAGTATTTCTCGACTAACGGTGATAGCGCATAGAATGATGTAAACTAAAGATCCATTCCACAGGTCATGCGAAGTTCTGAGCATCCACTAAAAAAATAATATTTGCACTGCGTCTATAATTAGAACATAGGAATACTTCCCTAAAGGATGCCCAGGTCTCCGCAGTAGCTAGTCCAATGAATTGGGCAGGCTAATGTGGACTGATCGGATGCTTCGAAGCAATATCCGTATTTTAGCTTCGTGAGTGGTTGTATATTTATTCTTTTTGCCTTTATCGCCGTGCAGTTTCACCCACCTAATTTCAACTCGATTGGCTGTGCTTAGCAGAGCATGGTGGTCATATAGCTGCCGCTGCTGACTCCTTTCAATTCTATCTTGTATATTCTTTTTCCTAATAGGTGTCCGCCTGTTGAATTCAATGACCCTTTATGCGAGATCGTGAACGGCCCAGAAACTGAGTTCCCAGGCTGTTGCCCGGTCGCTTATTGCGAAAATCGTGGAAGCACTGAGCACTGATACATCGAAGCCCAGCGAAGAGTCAAGATGGTACACCGATGTGATTAAACATGACAGCGTATAAGGTCACACTGGCATCATGTATGATTTGAAATTCTTGACGATTTCTTCATTGTTTGCTCTGCGCAAAAAAAGTTGTTTTTTCTCTGACTAGTCTGCTTTTTTTAGAGTGGTAACTCATGAAAAACCTAGTGCGTACAATAGTAGATGCGGAGTAAACGACAGTTTCTTGTTTATTAGAAAAAGGGTGTTCAGGCGTACAGAGGTAAAGCTTCTATTGGTGCCAAGGGCGAAGTATGCCTCTTAAAAAACCTGTACTTGCAAAACACGAAGTCCGTCATTTGTGGAACAAGTAACGAGATTTGCCTATAAACTATGCACGGCGAGCTTGCATGTGGGGCACAAAAATCTTCCATTTTAGACTTGCCCGCCATAGCGTTTTTTGTGTCGGTCTTCTATTTGCTCAGTTTTTCACTCATGCGGCATTCGCTTACAATAACTATTTTTTTTAAAGTTTAGCACTGCATAAACCCATAACCGGCTTCGCGGGCAGCTTTTTAAGAGACACATCTTTACGTTGTAGGCTTCCAGGCATATGACAATACTTACGATGAAGTTCTCGGTAGTCGCATAGAGCAAAGAGTTTCATTGGTCATGAGAAAATTTTGCATAGTAATAAAATATTTCTTGTCAGGCACGTTTTTCTGAAGCTCCTTGTTCGGCGCAATCAACATGTTGGCGAAAAAACATTCTCGGTGTTTTCATCAAAGGATATAATAATGGACGTAATCTAAAAAGAAATACGAGGAATGTTAGGGCTGGGGGCTCCGCTAATAGCGGAAAGAAGGCAAACTTCATAGCCTTTGCTCTTAAAAAATTCAGTTTGGCACTGGTTGCTCAAGGAAACAAGACTGGCCCGACATCAAGAGTGTTTTTTACCTGAAGGACGGCAATTATCTGATCAGAAATGCAAAGAAGAGGCGCATAAGTTTTGCAACGCCCTTGCGTGACACTCTAATAGTTGATAACTTTGCGGAAAAATCATGACTGATTAAAGTTAGGCATCATCCACAGTAGGGTCAAAACAGATTTCTGCCTGCCTTTGCTATTCCTTTCCTCAGTGTACTGCAGCAGGTGAGATAATCCGAACCCGGTCTTGCTGGCCTTTCACTGCATATTCTACCTTTTCCTGCTGAGCGCTAAAGCAGCGACCGATAATACATATAAAACACACTGTTCAGTGGCATCTACATTGTTACGAAAAGCACTCCGTGTATAAATCTGTGAACATGGCACGGGAACTATTTGTATTACCTCGGGACATAGCCTGAGTATAAAATTCGCGCGGTTAGGCTTACCTGAGTTTACATTCTGTGAAGTAACAACCAGTTTGTTCAACTGAACGCTCTGCTGGCCATCAATTATTGATTACGTGCTCTATCGATCTAGCTCTGGTACGATTCTTCACTCTTCTGTCCTGGATTTGAAAGTACTTTGCTGTGGAGAAAACGCAAACAGCTTTCAGCTACCCGAACTATTCATCATGAAAAGCATGTTACCTTGTTATGTTAATCAATATTTTTGTAGCTTTTTTCAGAACATGCGTATAGAAATTTGTGGAGCATGAAAGTCGCGAAAAAACAGTTTTCTGGTTGTCTGGTGGCGCCGCCGGACATTGAAATATCCACAGCACAAGGAAAAGTTAGGAAATGTTGAGAACGTTTAGTTGATACAAATCTTTTAAAGGAACAGGCTACTATGACTCTATTTTTGATGAGAGGAAAGTGGTTGCAACACTACGGCAGTATGATAGTGGAGCGTGCGAAGTATCGATACACTTTTGAGGGTTATTGCATTATCATGAAGACGGCACTTAAACACAAGAAGAATAACAAGCTAAATTTAACGCCCAAGATGGAGGACCTGGAAGCAGAGTTGCCGCTGGAGGGTGCATTCGAGAAAGTGGCAACCTGCGCCCCATGGTTGGCGCCCACAAATTTTAGCGAGGGATAGCCACATTATTGCACCACAAAACACTACTTAAGAGTAAACTATTTCATGAAACACATAGGCTATTAACGCACGTTCGCTCACAATGCTAGCATGGTAGCATAATAACATGATGAACGCAAAAAATCACCGCGCAATTCGCGCACAACTGCAGGAAACCAAAGGAACCTGAGGCAGCATGCAAATTACAAGCTTCTTTCAGGGTAGTGGAATAGAGGGTAAAGCGCGCTGTCAGCTCAGCATTCAAGAAATGAGTTAGGTCGAGTGAATGGCGATGCTCTACGATCGCAGCATCAGTTCATCCCCCAAGTAACCCTCTAAGAAAAATTCGAATTTGCTCTCTCGCTTTCCTTCGTTCTGCTTTCGTAGCAGAATTTAGGCATTGTTTTTTTAGCGATAGCAGCATTACGCTAGCATTTCGAGCCTTCAGTCGTGGCGGCGCCGTGGCTAGTCACGTGGTTGGTCACGTGGTGCGGAGCAGCTGCCGGCGGTGCGACGGCGCGCAGGCGAAACCGAGTGGGGGAGAAGTGCAGAGGAGAGGGGGAGAGAGTGAATCCTCGTGCAGGGACGCAGATGAAGAAGGAACGCCCAGCGAAACGGAGCGGCGAAAGAGTGACTTTGCGAGCCGACTGAGCGAGTTACCACTCAGCCAGCTGTGGCTATCGCGTCACTCAAGGTTTAGCTAGAGCTAAACCTGCCGCAATTTTTTTACCTTCTTCATGAAATTATGCTGTAAGGCTGCCATTGTGGCAGACAAGCAAAAGCAGCGTGTGGCTTTGAATACCAATTGGAGGCAAGTGACGTTCTTGACTGTCGTGTATCTCTACGAGCTGAATTTAACGTTCCTTTAATAACCTTTCACCAGAAACTTGCCCGACCTAGAATCCTGGTGTATTATTACAAATAAATTAGTCAGAAGCCTCGCCAATTTTGATGAATACAAAGAAACTGCAAGAGTATTTAGGACGCAGTCAATAATTGCTAGTAGTAAAATAAATCCACACTCTACGTTCCCTTCATTGCTCTCCACTCTACTTGGTGGTCGAAGGTGTCGCCACAGCGCTCGTACAGGACAAAAAGAAAAGCACTGAATGAAATGAAGGCTTTGACGTATCATATGTCGTAGCATATGTCGGATCAGTAGATAAGGTACTAGGTACTGTCACAGAACGCACTATCGAAAATGATAATCTCGACAAAAGACTTTCAAAGCTCGAAGAAGGTGGAACCAACGCTGAACTAAGTCTGCTGCTGTAAGCAACCTTGACTTCCACAGTCGGAAGTTGAACATCGAAATACACGCACTAAATAAGAAGAACATAAATGCCTCGATTAAATTGAAACTTTATTCCTTCTAAAAGAAATGCGATACCCAGTGTCATTGTCCCTTTTATGCAACACTCAACACGTGATAAATGGCTGGAAGATAGGAAATCTATAAAACAAAGTTTAGCTCATCATAACTGCCTAACTAGCTCAACAGCGTTCATTTTTTATTTTAATTTTGATCAGCGTGGAGTGAATGCAGGAGGACAAGGCGCCCTTTATCGACCACTGGATAAGTTAGGCTGGTGAACTTCTTGGCAGGCTTCTGCGGATGAGGATTATAAAGCTGAAGCGAATAACGCATACGAACATACACACGCTTGCCCAGTCACGTGCGCACTTATAGGTTAATCACTAGGTGCCAAAGAGACCGGAGTCTTCTAAATAAAGAACCACCAAGTACCATTCACAAACAATCACATCGGGAATAAAGAGCAAATAGTCTTTTATAACGAACCTCCAAGTAGCATTATAAATGCGGACATCCAGAATCTTAATATCAGCGTTTAATTTACTGCGTTATTTGTTAAATTCTTTGAACAAGTCGCTGTCTTTTCATTTTATGAAGTTGCGGAACATATTATTCTTCTTCTTGATGCTTTTAGTAAGGCGGTGTGAATCCAGGGCTTTTTATTAATTTTCCGATTGCATTTTTTATACTCTCTCAGCAGAAATGCATGAATGTAGCAACTTAGAAAGACCCGAAGAAAAACCTCATACGCAGAATTTGCATCCTGCTGTAGGTACACATCTGACCAGTCAGCCCGCTCAATTAAGAATGAAATTCGCTTAAGCAGGAGTCATTCACCACCCTTTATTCAAGCCTGCTGCATTTATAGTTCGTAGTTAGAGTGTGTTGTGTGGCAAAGAATATCGGCAGATCGTCGCTGATGTCGCATGACAATGCTCCTGCTTTGAAATGCAATGCATTCAGGTTTGAAACACATATATCTATAGAAGTATAATTTGTGAAATAATTGAGGTTGGCATAGTAATGAAATTTTCGTGCCCATAAGAGGATAAGAGATTCATAACGTGTGCGCGCAGAAGAGTCGTCAGCCCGCGTGTCGATGTTTACAGCTCCCAAGAGAAAGCACTGCTTATCAGTATTAATGTATTAGATTATTACATTTTCTAAAAGCTCTACGAAATGCCGCTTGCATCCAGTCGGTGGCTGTACAGGGCAGCAACTAAAAACGTGCTGGTTTCCACCGTTAGGCACTCTATATACCTATTCATAACTTTGCACTCATCAACAATATGATATGCGTACTTTCGTTGTAGATGAATAATGAGGCCACCACCTCTACCTGTTCTGTCTAATCGTATTGGCATGTAATCAGTAAAAGTAGGGGAAGGCTCATCTTTGCTTAACCAAGTTTCTGTGAACATTAATGCATCCAAATTACTTGCAAGGACTTTAGCCAAATGTCCAGCTCATCATGTTTGTTCCTCATGCTACGCACATTCCGGAATAATAAGGAAAAACTTGAGTGTAAATAACGAAGATTTGATTTTAGTGCGGACGATTCAGCAATGAAAGAGGCTGAGTTGAGCATAATACTCATTAAATGAAAAGCCCGGGCCATACACAGTGACGTCTAAGATTATTTTATGTGGGCGATATCATCTTTGTTTGCAAGTCGAATGGCATCGGTCCGTTCATCTTTCCGTGCTAAAATTTTACCCGAGCTTACCCAGACGTATTTCCATCCGGCCTTTTTCTTTCCCGCAAGGGCAGCGCCAAGGAGTTGCTTGTTGTGTGGTGTCCACGTGCTCATTCACGTAAATGGTAGTGGAGCCTGCGCCCTCAAATCCCACATCTTCAGGTGACAGCTCCTTTTTTCTTTGACTTGGCAAGGAACGTGTTGCGCTTGATTCGCGATATGAGCCGTACGATGATGTTCGTATCCTCTCCGCGGGCCGTGGGCACCCGATTGCAAATGTCGATATCAGTATAAGTTACCGCTTCACCCACAAGTTCACCGATCTTTTTTATCACTGTGGTCGAGTCGAGCTCCTCTGGCACACCTCTAATTCCCAGGTTATGACGTCGCAGATATTGTTAGAGCGCGTCGACTATTGTTCTCCTCAAGTCTCGTTTTTTACTTTGAGATGTTTGTTCGGAGCAGTTAACGCGTTTATTTCTTCACGTAACGCCTTGATGTCGCTAGCGATAGGGGACACAACCTGGGCCAGAGAGCGCTGCGGACACCAGTGAACAGCGCCCTCTCCGAGCGACTCCTCCTAGTTGATCGGGCAGGACAACGAAGCTTCGCCACAGACTTGTGTGCGTCTGCCTCCCCGCACGTGAAGGACACTAGTTATGCGCGCGCGCGCTTTTTTTCTAGCTCGCGCTTCGGCGCCGTTGTGAGAGGGAGCTTGCTTCGCGCATGCTATGCTCTCTCCGGTCGTGCATGGACGCCGTTGTGCATGGATGCCGTGCATGGACGCCGTTTCCTCGCGCTTTGACGGTGCTGCGAAAATTTTGCGCGCGCTCTCGAGCTTTGCAGAAGGAGAAGCTTGTGTGCGCGGCGACAAGGAAAAAATAGTCCAAAAGAGCGCTGTTTTCGTCACGCCCTAGATTTGTGCCGAGAGCGCATAACCACATCGTATAGGAAGTAAAAACTGAAATTAAAGCCTACTTTCGAACGAAACTGCACACGAATGCGTTTCGCGCTTCTTTTTTCTTCGTGTCTCCCAACTGTGTTTGCTCAGCTCGATCTGCTTCCTTCCGCCGTGCGTTCTGGTGACACGTTTCTGCTACCATTTTCTTTTCTCTTTCCGCGGTGTTTCAATGTCTTCGGCGCTTGGCTGCTCACCCCAGTGTCACAGGTAATCTCGCGCCGCGTTTAGAATTGTGCGAAATACGAAAGCGCATTTCGCGATGTCGGTGCGCATTAATGAATCCCATTCTGTTGACCGCTGAGAATTTTACCATGGGCGTGCGGCTGACACGACCAATATGGTAACACATTGCTGTTGCAACCGGTGTCGCGCTAGCCTAGCCGCTTCTGCTATATGGTCGTATTTACAGCAGATAGAGTATTTACCATACAGATATCTGAAAATCATAACTGTTCATTCGGAGCCCTTCAATAACGGCTTTGCGCACAATCTACGTACAGCCTTAGGACGTTAAACTCACAAACCATTGGCACGACTCCGTTCTGACGCGCATCGACGGGATACGTAACACTATTGCGCGGCCGCCCGAGGTCTACAGTCTGTGGTCTGGGATCTGCAGAGCCACACTGCTACCGCGTGTGTACGACAGAGACGCAAGGTTAGTTCACATGTGGAATCGTGTCTGCCATCTTCGCATTCACAGTTGTACGCGCTGCCAGTTTACTTGGTGTCGACCGAGTAAGTTCACATATATTAAGTGCCTGCCAGCGGTCTCTCCTGTTGCCACAGGTGATGAACCATTAGTACAATTTTTTTGTCAATACTGGAGAGCCCGAAACTGCACCAGTACTTCGCATTGCACGATTCCTGCCATCTGGGTAATTTCTGTTGACAGCACACACGGCAGTAAGCAAATGCGTCATTTCAGGAAAGCCCACAAGTCAAGCAAGACGCTTCCCCGCCTTTAGGCAACCACGGTGCCGCGTTCCGCTTCAATCACCGCGTAAAAGCTGCCCATTGATAGACAAAATCGGCGCACTGTGCAGTCGCCAGGCTGGGCTCACATCCGCTGCGCCCGCGAGGACACGGGCGCGAGCAGCACGCGGAGAGTAGCACGGCGCTGTCGTAAGTTTACTACGTCAGCATACGCAGAGGCGAGGATGCGCAGTAGGATGCTCTGGCATCGTGGTGACCAAAGGGGACAGACAGTCTGCGTCGTTGATGGCCAGCCGTTGCTTTGACCCAAAGCCTCAGGAAACGTATGGCTGTAACGATATACAGGATCACTCCATCGCCCTGCTCGCTAGGTGCACTACTGCCGGACTGAAGAGCGAAGCAGGAATTCCAGGCTTATCTATGCAGCCGGTCACCCTACTGCGTAAGAGTAGGCAGAGACGAGGATGCGCAGTAGCTAGGATGCTCTGGCGTTGCGGTGACCAAAGGGCACAGACAGTGTGCGTCTTTGATGGCCAGCCGTTGCGTTGATCCAAGGCCCCAGGAAACGTGAGGCTGTAACGATATACAGGATTCTTCCGTCGCCCTGGTCGCTAGGTGCACTACTGCCGGACTGAAGAGCGAAGCAGGAATTCCAGGCTTATCTATGCAGCCGGTCACCCTACTGCGTAAGAGTAGGCAGAGACGAGGATGCGCAGTAGCTAGGATGCTCTGGCGTTGCGGTGACCAAAGGGCACAGACAGTGTGCGTCTTTGATGGCCAGCCGTTGCGTTGATCCAAGGCCCCAGGAAACGTGAGGCTGTAACGATATACAGGATTCTTCCGTCGCCCTGGTCGCTAGGTGCACTACTGCCGGACTGAAGAGCGAAGCAGGAATTCCAGGCTTATCTATGCAGCCGGTCACCCTACTGCGTAAGAGTAGGCAGAGACGAGGATGCGCAGTAGCTAGGATGCTCTGGCGTTGCGGTGACCAAAGGGCACAGACAGTGTGCGTCTTTGATGGCCAGCCGTTGCGTCGATCCAAGGCCCCAGGAAACGTGAGGCTGTAACGATATACAGGATTCTTCCGTCGCCCTGGTCGCTAGGTGCACTACTGCCGGACTGAAGAGCGAAGCAGGAATTCCAGGCTTATCTATGCAGCCGGTCACCCTACTGCGTAAGAGTAGGCAGAGACGAGGATGCGCAGTAGCTAGGATGCTCTGGCGTTGCGGTGACCAAAGGGCACAGACAGTGTGCGTCTTTGATGGCCAGCCGTTGCGTCGATCCAAGGCCCCAGGAAACGTGAGGCTGTAACGATATACAGGATTCTTCCGTCGCCCTGGTCGCTAGGTGCACTACTGCCGGACTGAAGAGCGAAGCAGGAATTCCAGGCTTATCTATGCAGCCGGTCACCCTACTGCGTAAGAGTAGGCAGAGACGAGGATGCGCAGTAGCTAGGATGCTCTGGCGTTGCGGTGACCAAAGGGCACAGACAGTGTGCGTCTTTGATGGCCAGCCGTTGCGTTGATCCAAGGCCCCAGGAAACGTGAGGCTGTAACGATATACAGGATTCTTCCGTCGCCCTGCTCGCTAGGTGCACTACTGCCGGACTGAAGAGCGAAGCAGGAATTCCAGGCTTATCTATGCAGCCGGTCACCCTACTGCGTAGGAGTAGGCAGAGACGAGGATGCGCAGTAGCTAGGATGCTCTGGCGTTGCGGTGACCAAAGGGCACAGACAGTGTGCGTCTTTGATGGCCAGCCGTTGCGTTGATCCAAGGCCCCAGGAAACGTGAGGCTGTAACGATATACAGGATTCTTCCGTCACCCTGGTCGCTAGGTGCACTACTGCCGGACTGAAGAGCGAAGCAGGAATTCCAGGCTTATCTATGCAGCCGGTCACCCTACTGCGTAAGAGTAGGCAGAGACGAGGATGCGCAGTAGCTAGGATGCTCTGGCGTTGCGGTGACCAAAGGGCACAGACAGTGTGCGTCTTTGATGGCCAGCCGTTGCGTTGATCCAAGGCCCCAGGAAACGTGAGGCTGTAACGATATACAGGATTCTTCCGTCGCCCTGCTCGCTAGGTGCACTACTGCCGGACTGAAGAGCGAAGCAGGAATTCCAGGCTTATCTATGCAGCCGGTCACCCTACTGCGTAAGAGTAGGCAGAGACGAGGATGCGCAGTAGCTAGGATGCTCTGGCGTTGCGGTGACCAAAGGGCACAGACAGTGTGCGTCTTTGATGGCCAGCCGTTGCGTTGATCCAAGGCCCCAGGAAACGTGAGGCTGTAACGATATACAGGATTCTTCCGTCGCCCTGGTCGCTAGGTGCACTACTGCCGGACTGAAGAGCGAAGCAGGAATTCCAGGCTTATCTATGCAGCCGGTCATCCTACGGCGTAAGAGTAGGCAGAGACGAGGATGCGCAGTAGCTAGGATGCTCTGGCGTTGCGGTGACCAAAGGGCACAGACAGTGTGCGTCTTTGATGGCCAGCCGTTGCGTCGATCCAAGGCCCCAGGAAACGTGAGGCTGTAACGATATACAGGATTCTTCCGTCGCCCTGGTCGCTAGGTGCACTACTGCCGGACTGAAGAGCGAAGCAGGAATTCCAGGCTTATCTATGCAGCCGGTCACCCTACTGCGTAAGAGTAGACAGAGACGAGGATGCGCAGTAGCTAGGATGCTCTGGCGTTGCGGTGACCAAAGGGCACAGACAGTGTGCGTCTTTGATGGCCAGCCGTTGCGTTGATCCAAGGCCCCAGGAAACGTGAGGCTGTAACGATATACAGGATTCTTCCGTCGCCCTGGTCGCTAGGTGCACTACTGCCAGACTGAAGAGCGAAGCAGGAATTCCAGGCTTATCTATGCAGCCGGTCACCCTACTGCATAAGAGTAGGCAGAGACGAGGATGCGCAGTAGCTAAGATGCTCTGGCGTTGCGGTGACCAAAGGGCACAGACAGTGTGCGTCTTTGATGGCCAGCCGTTGCGTCGATCCAAGGCCCCAGGAAACGTGAGGCTGTAACGATATAAAGGATTCTTCCGTCGCCCTGGTCGCTAGGTGCACTACTGCCGGACTGAAGAGCGAAGCAGGAATTCCAGGCTTATCTATGCAGCTGGTCACCCTACTGCCTAAGAGTAGGCAGAGACGAGGATGCGCAGTAGCTAGGATGCTCTGGCGTTGCGGTGACCAAAGGGCACAGACAGTGTGCGTCTTTGATGGCCAGCCGTTGCGTCGATCCAAGGCCCCAGGAAACGTGAGGCTGTAACGGTAAACAGGATTCTTCCGTCGCCCTGGTCGCTAGGTGCACTACTGCCGGACTGAAGAGCGAAGCAGGAATTCCAAGCTTATGCAGGCAGCCGGTCCCGCTACTCCGTCAGCGTTGGCAGAGACGAGGGTCCGCAGTAGAATGCTCTGGCGTCGCGGAAACCAGAGGGCGCGGTCTGTCAGCGTCGTTTATGGCCAGCCGTTGCGTAGATCCAAGGCGCCAGGAAACGTGAGGTTGTAACAATATACAGGATTCTTCTGTCGCCCTGCTCGCTAGATGCACTGCTGCCGGACTGAAGAGTGAAGCAGGAATTCCAAGCTTATGCAGGCAGCCGGTCCCGTTACTCCGTCAGCGTTGGCATAGACGAGGGTCCGCAGTAGGATGCTCTGGCGTCGCGGTGAACAAAGGGCACAGAAAGTGTGCGTCATTAATGACCAGCCGTTGCGTCGATCCAAGGCCCCAGGAAACGTGTGGCTGTAACGATATACAGGATTCCTCCGTCGCCCTGATCGCTGGATGCGCTGCTGCCGGACTGAAGAGCGAAGCAGGGATTCCAGGCTTATGTAGGAAGGCGGTCACGCTACTCCTTCAGCGCATGCAGAGACGAGGATGCGCAGCAAGATGCTACGGCGTCGCGGTGATGAAAGGGCACAGTCTGCGTCGTTGACGGCCAGTCGTTGCGTTGATCCAGGGCCCCAGGAAACGTGTGGCTGTAACGATATACCGGATCACGTAGTCGTCCTGCTCGCTGGGGGCACTGTTGCCCGACTGAAAAATAATGTCGAAAGTAGGTGTGATGAAGTTAAAGTTGAACCTGTAAAGCGAGTGTCATTAATAATCAGCCCTGTCCTAGCGTATCTCATTAGTATCATGTTTTCTACTGGAGTCTTCCCGGATAAAATAAAGCTGTCCAAAGTAATTCCAATACACAAGGAGGTAGAACTGACGATATTACGAATACGCGGCCAACATCAGTGCTACGGGTGTTTTCTGAGTTTTACGAAGTGTCAATCAATAACCAGATGTTAACATACCTAGCCAAGTATCATAATATCACCCTCGCAGTATGGTTCTAAGAAAAACATGACAACTCAGGACGCTCTTCTTACCGTCAAGCAGCAAATAATCAGAAATTTTCAAGATCAGTTCTTCACCTTAAGAAAATATTTAGATCTACGCCAAGCTTTTGATGGCGCTGACCACGAAATCTTGGCTATAAAATTAGATTGCTACGGAATTGGAGGCATCACTTTGGACCCTATCGGAGCTACATATCGTTTCATCGTCAGTTTGTTTGAATAGATTGTACTTCTTCATAACAATTTGACATTAAGTTAGGTGTTCCGCAAGGTTCGATATTAGGCACTTTACTTTTCCTTTTATATGTGAACGACATTACAGAACTACAAAGAACACCACAATAACCATGTTTGCCGACAACACTAGTTTATTCTTTAAAGTTAGAACACTATATGACGTTGAACAATCGGCCCATCTGCATTTAAACGATTTATCTACATGGTTGTAACAAAAAAAAAACTACAGTTGAACGCAGTAAAAACGAAGTATCTCACAAGCACAAACTATTATTAACTTACAGTACAGAGGACAAAGCTTAGAACAAGTGTGCAAAAGTTCATTGGGATATGGTTTAGTGAAGAGCTGTATTGAACTGCTCGCGTCAATCACCTGCTCTCGGAACTCGCGATGTCGGTTGGATGTATTAGAAAAATAGCCTCTCCTACCTTTTTGGCTAAAGCAATCACTATATTACTCCCTGTTCTATTCTAAACTTTTGTATCGCATTCTGGTCTGGGGAACAACGATATTAGACAACTATGATAGGCTACAATTGCTCAAAAACGTGTCCTCCGGATTTTTGTAAACCACACCGGCACTATATCCATTAGATTGTTGTCAGCGCAACAACGTTTTCCGAGATGTGGTGTTTTACCAGCAAATAAAGTCTTTTTATGGATACTGGCGCCGCGAATATACAAAAAGAAACTCCACACTATTTACACACCTTTCTTGGTGCTATATGATATCCGTTACCCCAAACGCAGAAATAAAGAAGGGACAACAAATTATAAAAAACAAGATCAGGAATATCAGGTAATAGACATGTTAAATACCTTTGCTTCTATTTTGGATTTCTGCGTATACCCAGAAAAACGTTGAAACGTGAACTGCGGTCAATTTTGTTTTCCGTTGAGATTGTTAATTAACAGTGTTAAATGTAAATTTCCATTTCATTTTGCAAATGTTGACTTCTTTTTACGTGTTTTTGTGACATGAGCGAATCTTCAACGTGATTAAAAAACCGTCAAAAGTGCTTAAGTTATGTATAGGATTATGCGTAGGATGTATGCGTGTAATATTTGTGATGCAGCTTCTCTTTTTTGTACCAGCTCTCTCATGTACTGCTGTAGGCTGGTCCTTTTGTTACGGTGGCCGAGACCTCGTCAGGCAACCATGCCTTTAGTCTCCGTCACCCGCAGGAAGATGTGATTTTCATAGAAATAAAAACTGACTGACTGACTGACTGGCTGGCTGACTTAGATCAAGCATTGTTCTATAACGAACCTCCAAGCAGCATTTACAAATACCCCCAGAACTAAAACCAAGCATTGTTCTATAACGAACCTCCAAGAAGCATTTAAAAATAATCACATCGAGATATAACACCAAGAAGTGTTTTATAACGAACCTCCAAGTCGCATTCTAAAAAATACCTCAAAAACTAAAGCCAAGCATTGTTTTGTAACGAACCCCCAAGTGCATTTAAAAATAATCACATCGAGACATAAGACCAAGCAGTGTTTTATAACGAACCTCCAAGCAGCATTTGGAAATACTAACATCATTGGCTTCATTTGAGCCTCCATAACGCGTTTTAACTTAGCCGAGCATATCGCTTGAGCAAAAAATATGAAATAAAAACTGCGATCAGACAAAAACAGTTTTTCATCGCTTTGTTGCATTTTGTAGGAGAATAGACACCTCGTCAGGCAACCATGCCTTTAGTCTCTGCCAGCCGCAGGAAGATGCGATTTTCCAGCCAAAAAAAAAACTGACTGGCTTAGTGACTGACTGACGAAGATCAGGCATTGTTTTATAACGAACCTGCAAGCAGCCCTTAGAAATACCTCCAGATCTAAAACCAAGCATTGTTTTATAATGAACCTCCAAGTAACATTTAAAATCGATCACATCGAGATAAAAGACCAAGCAGGGTTTTATAATGAACCTCCAAGTAGCATTTCCAAATACCTCTAGAACTAAAACTAGGCATTGTTTATAACGAACCTCATAATAGCATTTAAAAAAATCACATCGAGATATAAGACCAAGCAGGGTTTTATAACGAACATCCAAGTAGCATTTTGAAATAAATCCTTAGCTTCGGTTGAACCTCCATAAAATTCGATCATATCGCAGGAGCAAAAAATATGAAAAAAACTGCCATCACACAAAAACAGTTTTTCATCGCTTTGTTGCATTTGGAGGCGGATAATTTCTTCGAGATAGGCCCTTTCGACGTTCCCAGATGGCGAGAGACGATATAAATTATGTCTGAAGTTTGAAAGTTGCCTCAGTTATTTCCTGCTTGTTATTTGCTTAAAAACGAAGAAACAGTGCTTGTCCACTCAACTATAGGCTCTTTTCTCAGAAATGTCTTTAGCCTCACCTCAATATAACCATTTTCTTTTTAGCTGACGAATAATTGCCGGAAGACTCATGTAATTTCTGAGAAAATTACTCAAAATTGATTTCTCTGCGCAATTGCTAAGTGATACCTAAATGATGAGGAGCCAATCCGAGAAACTAGCTAAGAACCCTCGCTCATAGGAAGGTGATCTAAGTTTCTAAAATATGTTCCATGTTTGCAAACGTGTGTAGGTTCCTTTTCTGGCAGTAATTTCTCCGTAAGTGTTGCAGTGGTTTTAGTAACTCTTCCCTAGCACGTTACAAAACTATTAGCTATGCCATTCGCGATCCTAATGCTTCCTGCTCTCATCGAAACGTTCAGGGTTTACATACTGCAACTGGTATAAATGAAACAAAGAGCGAATATCATCAGCTGAAATTAAAATAAGGCGGCAGAAAATTATATATTTCCGAACAAAAAAATCATAGAGGAAAATATGGAGCCACCATCAATGCGGATTCTTAAACAGCGTATTGCATACCGCGGGATTCACTGGAGACGTGATTTTCAATTTGGCTCGCCAACGGCAGGGCCGAAAAAATGGATTCTCAGACCGGCACCATGATAGAGAGACTAGATCTAGCCCCCTCAGCCGGAATACTTACCACTCTATTAGATTTTTTTTTTCACTTTGTCACAAATATTACGTCAGTGGATTTTGGGTATTGGTTCGTAAGAAAATCATAAAAGCATTTTTGAAAGGCTGGCTTCTTGAAAAGTTTTAGACTTTATCAATTGAATCCCTGTTGTCGGCCAAAAGTATCCAGTCGAATTATGAAGCCATGTCTTCCAGGCCTTCTCATGGTGGATGAAGTGCCGCGTTGCTACATTTCCCTCTACCTACGTAAATAAGAAATTTTGGCTTTAAGCAACCTATGCACATAAGATAAAGGAATTGGCTCAGATGTTTTAGACGACGGCAAACTCAGCAATGGATAAAATTGAGATAATTATTCGTGGACGGCGCTGTTCAGTGCACAAATCCAGGCTGCTTTTGATTAAGATCATGATGGTGAATAAACCAGAGCAACAGTATAAACAGTTATATGAATAATGATGTAACAGTGCAAATTGTAAATGACACAACGCATGCTCTAGTTTTATAGGGTAAGGCAAAAGGCATGTCTGATTTGGGAAAGAGCTGGTTACGATATCCAGAAATAATAATAATAATAACCTGAGTCGGAAGTAAAACTATATGAGTAAAAGTTCCCACTTATACAAGTAAATACCTCTCAATACAGTCTGCAGCAACTTGGGGATTGTACCCATAGAATCGTAATAGTTTTAGCTCCATGTCTTGCTTTTCGGCCGCCGCAATAACAAAAAATCACTACATTTCATTTTTTGAATAATCACAGTACGCAATAAGCAAAAACAAATGTAATATGCTTGTCGTTATCTCTTTTTCATTATTCTAAGCAGCTTCTGCACTTGTAACACCTTAGTGCAGGGGTTTCAAACTCATATTTCTATGCGGGCGCATTAAAAAATTCTGGTCTGCATCGCATCAAAAGCCGCAAAATATGAAAAAATCTCACGTTTCATTCCTCCACTGCACCGTGTTCTCACTTTGCTCTCCAGTGTCTGGTGACTAGGATGTTACTGCATTTCAATTTCCTCACAAGATATTTTGACCCGGGTGTCGAAAGTGTCCACTAAGCTGGCACGAGCTATTGCCATAAGAGTTGAAAATTGGAGGGCCCATGGGCCACAGGTCAGCAGGCCGCGTGTTGAAGACCCCTGCTTTACTGCGTACGGGTGTTGCTGCAAAACCGTTAAATTTCTTCTTTGCGAATTATTATCTTTCATGTAGAGTCAAAGACGACCGAAACATGAAGCTTCAGCTAGAAACGAACAGAGAAAAATAAAAAAGAAACGATCTGGCTCGTGCTTCACAATCATGATTGTTTGGCGCACGCTGACCAACCAGGACCAAGAGACAGGACCAGCCAATACGTCAAGTGTGGGGAACATGCTCAACTGGCCGCGCCATTCGCGAGCTGAGCTTTCTCTTTTGACCTCTGGCGTTCAAAACATGGTTCGTTATAATTTATCAGAAATGTTACGACGCCTCGTACTATGACTTTTGTCACTGAGTACTGGCTCTCTCCTGTGGAAACAAACGTTAAACCATCCACAAAGATTTGAGTAAAATATTCGGAGTTTCGAGAATGCTTCATAGTGCAAGCTGCGAAGGCCACATAAGGTCTATTGTTGCTTGCAAGCGCTTCTGCGCTATACTCAAGCATGCTTTAGCCGTTGCAACAGCAGCCGCAGCCCAAGCTACGAAATGTATTATTGAACTGTATTATCGCAGATTTCCAAGGTCTAGAAAAGTGAACCAGCACGAATCATTCACACAATGAAAGCTCTACCTGGCTGATATAGCTATATTTCTAGGACCTTCCAAACTTCGTATACTTCATACCTGTAAATTCAGATACTTGTAACATCTTTCCGCCAACGGTAATACCTACAGGACCGTTTAAATTCTCCCATAAGGGGTTACCGCCTGCCATGTAGAGAGAAAGACAACAAAAACATGCAGCTGTAGCAAGAAGACAAGAGAGAAATATTTAAATATTAACAAATTACTCTTATTAAAAAGCCATGAAGCGTTAGTTTTGAGCAGCCCACGACAGGACCAAACGTGACGCACAGGCAACACGATGAACCTGACAACGGACTCGCTAGCTCAGATGTCTTGTTTAGTCTGCCATTGAAGACAGCGCCCGTTAAGATTGATCCGAGAGCATCACCAAGCCTCGTTAGCTGAATTGTGTCGCTGAGAACTACGGGCTGACTCCTCAGGAACAATAGGCCCGATCATCCTTGAAGATCTGAGAAAAATATTCTGACCTCCCAAAGTTATTCATGGGGCTACTCGTGAGGGCCATGTGAGGGCGATTGTTGGATGCAAGTGCCGCTGTACTATTCTCTTGTCCTCTTCGATCTTTGCAAAAGTAGCAGCAGATCGCACAACGGACGAGCAATTTCTGAAGTTTATCACTTCGGCTTTGCCAGCTCTGAAAAAACAATCCACCACGTCCCTTTTTGATGCCGAGCGCCCTACCCTGCACTCATGGTTGCGTTTTCATGAGCTCGCAAGCATTAACAAAAGCCCAATTGTTTTCTAATAAGCTTTAAAAAACACGAGTTTATTATGAACTTCCAAGCAGGTGATTGGAATTACGCGTCGTTTAGCACTTGTCTGAAGTCTGTTGTATATGACAAAAAAAAAAAACTTCTAATAGTGTTTACAGATAACTCAATCTAAAACTGCGTACAAGCAGCTGTTTTTTTGAATATCGTTGAGGAAAGCCTTTTTTATGAAAAGCTTCTTTTTCTGCATCTTGCTGGTTCACCCATCATTTCGCTTCATCTCTGCCAATGATTATTCAAGATGGGCCTACATGAAAAAAAAATGGCTTGGAAGAAAGGAAATGACGCAGTAGCTGTCTCACATGTTTCAATGGACACCTGAACCGTGCCATAAGGAAACGGAGGAAGAAGGGAGTAAAAGAAGAAAGGAAAAAAGAGGTGCCACACTGTAAACAAGAATCAACACAAGTGGGAGTTTAAATGGTTGGCGCCACCCTTTATACCCCATATGCGGAAACATTTACTCCATCAATATAGAGTAAAAATGTGCTAAAACACCGATTTTACTCTCTGCACTAAATATTGGGATATAAAGGAGGCTTTTTCTCCTGATAACGCCCATTTTATATGGATTTTATTGGTCCCAATGCGCCCCAAGTCCCAAATGGAGTAAAAAAAACACCACTTTGCGCCATCCGCCCCTCCACCTAGCGTCTCGTCAGCTTCTGGTCAGTCTTCTGATAATGGCGGTGAGTGACGACCCCCTGGTTGCCATCGTCTCTGGATATCTGCTCGCTTCTGCGCCTTCACGGGCGCCTGCCGCGGTGCAGGATATCGGCTTTTCGCCGTTTTCCACTACAGTAAGCTGCATAATTTAGCTCCTCTTAAAAAGCTTCCGGTGCTCTAACCATACCTGCCCTTCGTTTCTTAGTGTCGCCACCCCGTTAGAGCCTCCGCGTAGGCCTATTTCTCACAGCTTTTTTTCATTTATTCTCGCGGTGTGTTGCAGCAGATTATAATGCGTTGCAAGAACATGGAACTGTGATAGAACTTAGTTTCAACGCTGAGCTCTTGATTCAGCTGATGAGGCTACATTTTGCCTCAGTAATATTGAAAAGCCAAGCCTTAAGGAAGTGAATATGAAAGCAAACACTGTATGCCAAACTACTTTCAGCGGTCTTTTCATTTTCAACTTATTCTGCTCTGGTTTTAGTCAAATATAGCGTGATGCAGACCATGAAAACTACCCCGCTACTCCTTTTCGGATTTGAACTATTGATTCTAATGTTACATCATTTTATCCGCGAACATAGCCAACAAAACGAGCTCATGCATCAAAAGCAGACGACAAGCAGACGACAACTGCCGCCACCGCCTACGCCGCCGCTGGGCTTGCAGACGGCGAAAAGAAAGCACGAGGCGGAGTCACATTAGCGCAGCGCAGTTTCTTGAGTTGCATTTCCAGCAGCAGCCGCAGCTACTGCCCGTTCCCGCCGCTGGCACTGCTGTAAGCCTAAATGAGGATAAATAAACATGACGGCATTTTTGGGCTTCATTTTTGTGGGTAGTAAAAAAATTACTCTCTTGTACTCCTGAATACCTCCCTTCTAAAAAGTAGTAAATAAAACACTCCATTTATATTTAGTAAATAAAACCTCGTTTTGGGTGTCCGCTAGAGGACATGCCATTTACTCCCATTTGGGTGTTTTTTTTTGTTAACAGTGCATAGTGGAGGTTACCGGAATAATTTTGACCACGTGGAGATCTTTAACCTGCACTAAAATCGCCAAGCACACGTGGCGCCTTTCGCGTTTCGCCTCAATCGAAACGTAGATCCCTTCAAGCAGTTCCGGGTCGTGTCATTATTGTGATGTCATTATAGACTGTGCAAGAACTATCAGCCTCATTCCTAACCGTTGACAGCGAAAGAACTGCAGATCTCTTTGTTGAGGTCATCAAATCAAGCGTACTGTAGAGGTTTCTAAGCAACCAGATCTGCGGGATACTCTTTTGAAATTTCGATGATAACACCAACAAATTAAAGGCATAAAAAAACAGACCTGTATGTTTCATTCGAAAGTACCATGTTAAGAGTTCAGCACATGTTCTTCAAGCCAGTATTCCGCACGCACGTTCGCAAGTGCGAAAACATTTACAGCACGGAAGCACTCTGCGCATAAAAAAACAAAACAAAAAGTGTCTATTAGTGCTCTCTTGTTGTGCAAGTTGTGCATGACGGTCCACATTTTTCAAGTGCCTTCTGAAGATTATAAATCACTCATTTCTTGCCATTTCACTTTTTGCAAGAAGCTAATTGACTTCTTCGATGCAATATGCTGTGATTATGTTGAAGGCTAGAGCAATGGCAACGTTTGAAACTGTTGGTAAAAAAAAATTCTGAGAAAATTGTTATTAAAATGTTTCTGAATTTTTGAAACGTAAGAAAGGGGCACAGATATAAAAGTCCTCTTTGCACACTGGTGAAGCACAGATCTTTCAAGCAATCGAAGACATCCGAAGGATCAGTCTAATATCCAGGTCCATCTGTGTAAGGTAAGCAAGTGGAGACTGCCGCTACTTTCATTACTATGTTCTTTTGATAAACTATCTGCAACAGCTTTCGATTCTTAGTAAAGCTTAACAGTAAAGTGAACAGTAAACAGTAAAGCTGAACACTAAAGCTGAACAGTAAAATTAACAGTTAAACTCGTGCATCAAGGGAAAAATGTGCACTTAAACGCGAGCGTCTCATTGCTATCCAACAATTACATGGTGATTATCTAAGGATGCCTGCTCAACATCATCCAGAAATCTACCCCCTCAAATATTTTTAGCATATATTTAAAAATTCAACAAACCGATCTGAAAGCACGGTGTCCGGTACCAACCGTCTTCCGCTCAATACACGTCGTTGAGCCAATGAATGTGTGCTTAACCACGGCGTAGGCAGCACTTGTTGGCGCATTGGTCGCATTGGGAACAACATACTGTTAGCCTTTTTTTCGCAATTCATCCGCACTTCAACTTATTCTTAGTTTTGAGCGTGCACATCCTGAAATGCTGGGCATCAACTTATATCTCCATTTTTTTTCCAAATCTGCACATGATGTTTTACTGCACTAATCATTTTGCCATCATTATCCTGGTTTCTCTTCGAAGTTATAGAGTGTCTCAATCTCCGCTTTTCCTCTCTAGCCCTTGATCCCTTTTGCATATGGCCAGCCGGGGAGCTGGAGCAAGAGGACAAGCAAAAAGGGGAACCGGTTCGCATACTGTATCGCATGTTGCCTACGCTCCGCATTTTCGCGTATTGCATTGCAATATATTTTTCAAGGAGAAAAAAACATGAATCCGTAAGGGTTGGGCCTTACAAGACGCATTTTTTGCCCAGTGTATTTGAAAGAACAGCTGCTTGTTATATTTGCTACCTTTCCTGGCTTTTTTTTTTGTCATGCACACGATGCGTCATCTAACAGTGCTTTCATAAAGCTAAATGTATATCCGAGTTATGAAATAGAACGAATTTTGAAGGGTTTGTGGTATTTGTTGTTCGAACTTCAAGGTACGTAACAAATCCAGCCGTCCCACCAAAAACAAAACACACGCCAATCAGGAATGTAAATTGTAATTTCCGGCTATCAATTTCTCATCCCATCTCTAGTTCACAGTATAACCGTTCTGCAAGCTTAATAAAAGTGCAGAATAAGGCACGTGTTATCTCAATGCTTCATATGGTCCCCTATAAGCCTACATTTATAGTTTTTTGGGTCCCACAGCCTTCGTCCCGTGGTACACACACAAGCATTAGCAAAATAGTGGCTTTTTTCGTGCCGACATAACCGTCCTTGGAAATACAGGACATGAAATCTACAAGCGGCGCTCAGCATACAATCATGTGCTCTCACGAGCGCTACGTTGTATTAACTATCACAGTCCATTGCCAAAACCATTCGTTAAAACAGAAAAAAAAAACAGAAGCGGTTCGAACAAAGATGTTAAGGTCACTTCAAAGCGGTACCGTTAGCAAGGCTCCAGCGTAACTAATTCAGAGAACGCCTTGCTGCTTCCTGCGCGTTCAGCTTTGCTGCAAGACCGGAAAGGACGACCCTCAATCGGGCAACGTCAACGATCGTTGTGGCGGCTGGCCCATGCCGCCGGTAGCTTGTACAGACGCAGCTGAAACCAAGGACCAAATTACGTTGATATTCATCGTCACACATTTTTAGCTGTTACAGCCGTGGTCAAGCGCACATTCAAAGCCGCTGTTCACGAAGAATCTGTCTGTTATACGCAGTAGTGTTCAATGCCGGCCGGATGGGAAAGTGTTGCAAGGCGTGCGGACCCATGCGCCCATAGATCTCGGTATTACTTGCATCGACTGAAAACGCACCGGACTTCAATAGGAATATTAGGTACGCTTCGCCCATAATGCTCTGGCTCGGCCCAGCGAAAGCTCTAGGCACAGCCAGCCTCTGCCGCCCGCCTGCCCTCTCTCTAAAATAAGAGACAATTAAGGAGCAGTTAATTAAAACCAGAAGTGGTTGATGAACGTTATTCGCAATTAAAAATCACTGCACTTATGGTGACACCTCTGTAAAATCTCATAGCCCTGCAGCAGTACGTCAAAGCGGGATATCGGATTCACACGCAGAAACCAAAGACTACACGCGTTCCCCGGCGAAGCTGGGGGGCTCGCTTGCCGCACAGATGGCCAAAGGATTAAGTCGCGCTGCACTACACGAAGGAGTGTGAAGAATGGCGCGGCACACTTTTTTTTAGCGACAGCTACCCTACGCCAGCCACTTCGCGAGGTCAGCGTGGCTGCGCGCTGAGCCGTGGCACCACCGCTTCGCCAGCTGTGCGCATGCGCGGAGTGACGTCATATCCCGCAGCTGGTGTGCGCGCCGCGCGCCTACGTTACGCTAGCATTTCGAGCCTTCAGCGTGGCGGCGCCGTGGCCACCGTGGCAGCTGCCGGCGGCGCGGAACGCCGGCGAAACCGAGTGGGGAAGGAGCGGAGAGGGGGAGAGTGTGAATCCACGTCCAGAGACGAAGATGAAGAAAAAACGCCCAGTGAAGGAGAGTGGCGAAAGACTGACTTTACAATTCGACTGAGTGAGTTCCACTCGGCCAGCTGTAGCTATCGCGTCACTCCAAGTTTAACCAGAGCAAAACCCCAGTTATTTTTTCCAGCGCATCACAGCATATGTTCCCGTATCTTTTTAGCGCGGCTACCAGTGCGCGTCCTGAATGCTTTGCTGCGACTAAAATATTACGCCTTGCTCAATATACATGCTATGGTCCCTCTTTCTTCGTCGTAGAAAAGATAGTGCTACGAATTCGAGGCGGCATACCACCATCGAATTTTCGCCATGCGAATTTCACAATGAAAGTTCGGTACATAGAGTTAGGTCATTCATGGGTGACGCCTTGAACTGCGGAGCCTGGACAGGCGGTGAACAGGAGGGTAGTATTAGGTCGCAAGAAAAAAAGTGGCAGAAAAAAGCAAGCACCTGCCGCACTGCCTATGACGAGAAAGCCACTGCTCATGGCAAGTCGCCAAGAAAAAGCAAGAAGGTCGTCTGTATGTGTTCATGGCTGGAGCAGGTCGATGGTTTTTTGCCATAATAGGCGTTTTGGACATGATCGCTCACCGTTCTATCCTCATTCGTTTTTTTCGTATTGACTGGTATTTGCTTGACTAATAATAATAATAATTGGTTTTTGGTGGAATGGAAATGGCGCAGTATCTGTCTCATATATCGTTGGACACCTGAACCGCGCCGTAAGGGAAGGGATGAAGGAGGGAGTGAAAGAAGAGAGGAACAAATAGGTCCGTAGTGGAGGGCTCCGGAATAATTTCGACCACCTGGGGATCTTTAACGTGCACTGACATCGCACAGCACACGGGCGCCTTAGCGTTTTACCTCCATAAAAACGCAGCCGCCGCGGTCGGGTTCGAACTCGGGAACTCCGGATCAGTAGTCGAGCGCCCTAACCACTGAGCCACCGCGGCGGGGCAAAACAAGCATTTTCTTTGTTCCTCAACGTTTCTCCAAGTGATTATACAGGTGAACACAATGCTCAACTACGCACAAAAACCTGCCTCGGCCATGAATAAGAAGTCGGCAGTTATAAAACAACTGGCCACAGAAAAATAATTTTCTTTTATTTTTGAGGGAGGTATTCCGTAAAAAAATGCATCTTTACTGTTTTGCCCGTCGCCACGGCAAACTTTTATCAGTAGATTTTTTTGCACTAACATCGTCCCTAACGAAAAAATACCCAAGGCCAAGAAAGCTCTATGGCTCTTCTCTAATATTTTTTTATATGGTTAATGTCACAGTTAGGCGATACTGGAGCCGTTATGTTCCTTCTGAAACTGTGAGCGCGGTGCGTAACATCTTGACTAGTGGCAAGCACACCTAACTAGGTTTCCGACTCTATGAGCTGGACGAGAACAGTGGATAGACTTAAATGAGGCATTGATCAAGTAAAATTAGGCAACACAAGTGAGTGTTCTTGGAAAATAACTTGATCACCGGGCCGTCTATTGCGATTTCAAGTTCTCTACCACTTATGCAGCCAGTGTTGGTAAGTGTCGCGTTGCACGACAGAACATATGACACGGTACGAAGTCAGGATATGGGGCCTTGTTTGAATGAATGGGATAGACAAACAGTATGGTGTGATCCCCCACTGATAATATAGTTTACCGGGTAACAACAGTGATGCACTGCAGCATAAAACGTGCAGGCCACTTGGGTTAAGAATTTTCGTCGCGTTTAAGGCATCGATTTCAAAGTCTAGTTGAACTCGATAAGAGATAATAATGGTCAGAATACTGAGGTCTAAAAAGCCGTCGCTGAAGGTTTTGCTTAACGAAGTCGCCGTACATTAGACAGAAGATGATTCAGTCCGCTTTCTGTATGTTCTGTTCGTGGCAGCCTCATCACGAATTATTCGATTAATGGCCAATCAACAGCGCATCTTACGCGCGTAAAAAGTGACAAGTTCTGTCCTCAGATTGGAAACACGTTTATGAAATTACCGTGATTTTCTCCAGGTCGTAGTCTGAGGAAAACGTCACTATGATAATTTTTTTCTGGGAATATGAGAATTGATAGCACGTAAAAGTAGTGGTCTTCCCTCTATTCTGATATGAAATTAGCAACGGAAACTAAAATTTCGCTTGAAAAAACACACTCCAGACTCATAATTAGATGTCAATTCCAGCAGTATTAATGGTTTTATTTTGTATTAATGGCTTGCTGTCAGAGTATTGCGTACTGAAACGCCGTGACTAATTACTGGACTTTATCTTGCGCTTTTCCCCAGGTACCTACAAAACACCTATACGATCCAAAAGGGATGGCTGCCATTCTACAAGCAGTCTTATTTCTCTTTGCCCTGGAATTCGCACACGCGAATATGTTCCCAACATTGGTCTCCTTTTCCTGTAAGCATTCGAGCAATTCTAAACAGTTCATTGAGAGCCTAAAATTAAAGACGTTCAATTACCCTCGGTGTTAGCGGTCTAAAGAGCGCTAACTAGTTTGCGAAATGATTAAAACAATGATGGCACCCGTGATGGGAATGCGACAATTGTGTTAATGCGATAGCAGATTTTCAATGATCGGAATTCAACTCGAGCGCAAAACCACGAAGAGCCGCATTAGGCTACGAATGTACGCCATTAGCACTAATGTATGCCCACCCGATATATATTTTTTTCCCTCCTTACTCTCGCTACCTTGGTGCATTCCTGATCTGGGGCATAGCTTTTCTTCCCATCCACTCACGCCAATGCAGTGGACGGAGAAAGTCGCCGTCAGACACGGGCTGCCGGCCGCCAGTAGACGGGAGGACGACGACATAAAAAACAGGGAAAACCAGTTATCAGCTGACCTTGAGAAACAAATAGACAGCAGTAATCTCAATAAAGGCCGGTTGCGCAGAAATTATTCGGAAACTTTGCCGTCCTCAGCCGCGTTACGCGTACAGGAACCGCGGCCGCTGCATAAGAGCTAATTCCCAAATCTCGCCAATTTCTGTTTAAAACATATGTTATTTGCACCTGTGTGCATGCCTCAAGCAAATTTAACCCTTATCTTCTTTCATGCAGCGGGGGTTAACGCAAAATATCCGCTCTGTTCTGTGTGTTTTCGTGATTTCAATATTCATGCTGTGATTGAGACAAGGACACGTAACGCACAGATATCGTACATTCGTGTCGAGGAATGTGGCAGTGAAAAACAAAACGAAGAAAATGCAAGGTGGCTGATGTGCCCAGCTTTTTTGTCCACTAAGCTCGCGGGGAACATATCAGACGCATCTCAGGGAGTCACGCCCATCACCGTCCAGTCAATCCGGCTGGTGTAGGAGGAGTACAAAAATTAAAATAGGAATAAAAATAAAATGTAAAAAATGTGCTAGAGAAATCTAATTATAAAAAGAAAAAGAAGAATTAATGAAGCGAAAGAATAGACGACTTAAAAAAAGAGTATAAAGGGTAACAAATAAAGAAGTGAGAAACGAAAACCAATAAGGAAGAAGAAGACCAAGTTTCGGAGTTTACCTACCGCTTCGGTCACTACGATATAGCGGAAACGATTACTTCCGTTCTAATTTGTGAATTCAATGATGAATTCATTATTTCGGTAGACAACTGAGTTTCATAGGGCTCTCATTTTGTCCTGACGAAGCCGCATTGAATTTATAATTAAGACTCTCACACTTACCTGTCGTGGTGCGCGTTAAGGTTGAATTCTTGAATGCTTGCCGTCAGGTCACTGCACTCGTGAAACACAGTGTTAACATGTCTGAAAAGCAGAGACTGGCAGAGATTTAGCGTGAGAGAGATTATATTAAACCTTATTCTCATGTGGGCCTCTTTTTAGCCAATAATACACGGGAGCCGACACTTTGAGCACTTAAAACGTATATCACATTTCAGTTGGCACAATTGAGGTTAGCGTTTATATTATGCGTGTATGTATATATATATATATATATATATATATATATATATATATATATATATATATATATATATATATATATATATAATATAAAGAGGACTAAGGGAAGGGTAGGGAGTTGAAGGGTACATTGTGACAGACATATAAAGGAAGGCACAACAGTCATAGAATGAAAGGAAAGCATATGGGAATGTTTCCATTTTTTTAAATTGGGGTTTAAATAAATGAAAAGTTTGACCGCGATTTCCTATTGCTTCACCCCACTAAAAAAAAAAGGAAACATAGAAACATAGCCCTTGCATAGATTGGTCTCTCTGGCTTCATGCATATGTAAAAATGCGTATGTATCATTGCAAACTTTGTCATCAGTTTTTCCAATTTTTCAGATCCGACATGTCGTTACGACACGCTATTCTTCAACAGAAATGATACTATACCTGGTAACAACTGCTCGAGACTACTATGTAATGCCAAAAATAAAAGTCTTACTGTTGAGGAGTAAGTACAGACACCACCAGAGTCAAATAACTCTAAGTATCGGGTACACTCATTAGGGTATCTTTTAAGAGCTGCAGAAGTAGAAGAATAAGATATTTAAAGAGGAATTGGAAATGCCGGTGACGGGGATCACGAGAATGAAGGAACTAGCAAATTCAAATAGGATGCAGTGGATTCCGCGGGTAATCTCAGGTTATGCATAACAGCTCAGGGATAGTAAACAAGAACAAACGGTACACCAGTTGTGCCTTGAAGGAGTGCGCAAACTTGGACGCTAGAAATTGTCACTAAATTAAACTTAGTGCACCGTCACGTGTTACGAAAAGGTATATGATGGATATATTTGTTAAAGGATAGGATTGAATGGGTCAAAGGCTAAACACAAATAATG
Source organism: Amblyomma americanum (assembly GCA_030143305.2). Lineage (NCBI taxonomy): Eukaryota > Metazoa > Arthropoda > Arachnida > Ixodida > Ixodidae > Amblyomma > Amblyomma americanum. Next base: position 123,697 of record JARKHS020033582.1, on the reverse strand, counting down.
ATATCCTAGAGTGCAGCTACGAAGTCGATATGACCGGGACGGATATTGCGTTAGCAGTATAATCGATGATTCTATAGAGTAACAGTAGGGATTTCAAAAGAAGGCATGTTTTGCGAGAGGCGGCAGAGATTCATGTGAGGGGACTTGATTAGTGAGTCTTCAGGGATAAGATGAACGCTGTTGGGACAGAGTATGGTCAAATAGCGTTCGGGAGATACGGGGAGATTTTTTTTTTCACTGGGCAATATCAGGCTGATTTCGATTAATTCAACCTCTAAGATAGCAACAATAAGTGCAGAGCAACATCATGGTGTGGGGAAGCCGCTGCGAGCGCTTTTTCTTTTATATTCGGAAGCCATGTTGATAAGTGCACAGCATTCTGCTTTTTTTGCTGCTCTACCCAGCGGGCAGCTAAGCGGAACATGCGATAGTTCTATGACGTCGAGTCAAGATTTCCGAATGTCGTTACTGCCTTGCATGCTCAACAGCACAGTTTGAATTGGAGGGACTTGGAGGGGCTACCAAAGAACGCGGTAATGGTATGAGAATTGTAGATTACAAAAAAACATAAAAATTCGAGGGCAATTCATTCTGCAAATTCTCCGCGTACTCTAAGGTGGAGCAATTGAAGATCCTATTCTTTATGTTTTACACAGTTTACAGTGCAACGACAAAAATTATGTTCTGTATTTGCGTGCACCTCGCCAGAAACGTTCAAGCGAAAATTCATCTACTTATTCAAAAGCATACTTATTCTACTAACTCATCTACTTTTTCAAAATCGAGCAAGTTCAGTCTTCCACATAATATAGTGGAAGAGAAGAATGTAAATTTATACAAGAACGGGCGTTAAAACAGAAATTATATTAGGAATGCACTAACAATAACTGAAACACATCGTTAGTCAAAGCTCAAGAGAGCCGCGAGAAAAAGATTGCAAAGCACTCATTCAGAATTGAAATGTTTGGTTGACGCATAATATTTGATATTTTTAAAACATTATGCAGTAGTCAGTTTGATATAGATATATAGATTAATTTATTTATCATCGTAATGGAATACAACAAGTATAAGTTCACATAAAGTCGGTCGTTAACAAGTGCGTGCATTTTGAAAATGTTTGCAAAGGCTTCCACCACTGGAAACAGACACAATTTATTTTTGTCTCACTTGCAACGCTTTCATAAGATACACTCAGCCCGCTAAAAGATTTGCAAGTGGCGCTTAATTTGAGGTGTTTCTTGAAGTCTTCTTGCTAAAGTGGAGTTCATAATACTGACAATTGTATTATTACTTTGCGACAGTGAAAATACCCTAGATTCTGAGTTGACAATATTTCCTGCTGTATCTGACATCTGACAGTTGTTTCTGCCTGCTTAGTTTTCTTCAGAAGCTTTACTCAGAAGTCAGCATGGTAGGACAGCAAACCTTATTTAGGAAAAAAAACGTAAAAGTCCATGAGCTCAGAGTTTAAGAGGTTGCATAAGTAAATTCGCATACTTAGCTGCAAGTGAACGGACACTGAGATCCGTTAGTTGCTGATCAATTATCGCAATAGATTTACCTGAACATCGCCCAAGCTTGGAACTGAAGTGGATAGTTCACACACAGCAACTAGTCGCAACAAAGGTCTTCAGGAAAAAGTTAACCTTTTTCAGCAGTTTCCCGGTCAGGCAAAATTTTAGCGCAAACAGCCATACATATGAACTGCTTGATTCTGCTTTGCTTATTCAGGCTCTATAGAGAGGCTTGTCGATGTTTTTCGGGGGCGTATAAAAGATTTAAAGCGATGAGGCTACTGTACTTTGCGAAGATAGAGAGGCGAGTCACCAAGCTGCGTTTGGTGAAAGGTATAGCTAGTGTTTATATTCTTTCGCCTTATTTCTAATGTTTGTTTGTTCAGTCATTGCTGTCTAATAATGTTCGATTATGTGATATATGCTCACTTGGGATAATAGCGAATTATACCTAGATTCAAATATATTACCGCAATACATGAACAAAGATCGGAAATTTTCTCTTAGGTGCATAGGCCCTGTAGGTCGACCTAATGAAACTTTCCCGTACTGCTGTTGGCCTAGAGGAAGCGGTGATCGCAGATGTGAGTACTGTGCATGCAATCGTGATGAATATGTTTTCTAAACCAAGACTCGTATTAATGTATTCATGTTTCACTAAACCAATAAGAACGTGCAGGACATGCCGAATGCAATCAGTGCTTTTCAGCGCGTGTGCCGCCGATTCAGATCTTCTGCTGACCCTGAGGGAGTTTAATATTGAAACAGGAAGATACAATATACGCCTGGCTACTTGTGATTAAATTAGTCTAGCATTCGTAACTAGAATATGAAGGATGTCTAATCTCGCAGACAGATGAGTACTATGATCGTGAAACAGAAATTACAATAAATATTCTCATTTTAAAGGTTAGGTACCATGTCAGAAGCTTAAGCTGCTAACTTTTAAACTGTGGGGAAGAGCATGACTACATTATTGCTCAGATAAAAATAGTCGTGAATTGTTTTCGTTCTTGCAGTTAACAGTTAAAGATCAATGCAATTTAATGATAAACTGAATGGTTGTTCTTAGTTTTGTCGCCGTAAATTATGCAGTGCTTTTGCGACTTTCCGACACAAATGCTACACGAATGTAAGCTTTTTTCAAGCAAAGTATTAGAAATTGCACCTGCGCTCAATACGTATATACTGAAAGCCGAACCACCCTTATTGCGAAACAGATTGCTTTCGCACATAAAGGGGGGAGATCTATATCCCTTAAGGGAGTCTCAGCTTTGTTCAGTTTTTTGTTACTTTTTCGTGGCGTCTCTATATTATAGCAATTAACAGTAAATTTGCATGTTTTTTTCTACAGTTTACCTTGATTTCTCTTCGTTGGACATTAAAAATATAGCTTGGGTGACAATATCTTTATTGCGTTGTGTGTGCACCAAAACTGCGCTTATAAACTTATGTAGCGCTTAACAGCGCTTAAGGCGGCCAGTATTGTCTGCACTCTTATCTGCTACGGTGCGCGTGCGCGGTTCTCCTTATTTGTCTAATTGTGCTGTTTGAGAACGCGTAACCTAGAAACGTAGACGCAGTTTAGCTGGGCTGAGTTTACTAAGCAAGAAAGGTAGCGCACGCGGCAGCATGCAGGACTCCTGGAGAAGCTTGCATGATGGTGAGGAACACCGCGCGAATAAAGCGTCTCCTGTGGCTATGTCCTAAGAGCACTTGCTGCTGGGCTAGTTGGTTTTGGTTCATAATTAAATAGTTTTAGGCGCAAAAAAGGACAAGTCTTGTCCTTTTTTGCGCCTAAAACTATTTAGCTATGTCCAACACCGCAAAACACATTTACCATGATATTTTTAAATGATACCAGTGTCTAAATGGTGCTGGATGATTTTTAATGCACTCTCCGGTGCTTAACGAGTGGCCGAATGCATTGGCCAACGAAGTATAAAATTAAATTTTGATTATTTTGTTTGCATCAGTTTCCATCCTCCAAGCTTTCGATCTGTACATGCAACGGAGGTAGCTCCGGAACGCACTTGTAGCCGTTTGAATGCACACAGACTTTTAAAGAATAGTAAATAATTTCACGCTGTATCGGGGCACAAAAGAACGATTTCATAGGTGTACTGTAAAATCATAAAATTACTTTGAAAGCTTTTGTTTAGAAACATTCCTACGGACATCCCTTTCACTGTTACATCCGACGGTAGCGCCAGCACTACCGCAGCTTGCTTTCTTCGCAGATAGGCGATGGTCTGTGTGCTGCAAAAGAGTGACACTAGGGACCGTATTTTATAAGCTGTCTCTTTTAAAATCTCCATTTTGCGCCCATCAAGTCCTCTGACGTTGGTCACTCAGATATACCCGCGGCTTTCAACTGCCATTGGAAAGCGACACGGCCAATTGGTCTTTGGCGACCGGGCCTCATCATTGGCTGCCATTGGCTGCGATATGCAGCTACTGGTGAGGTGCATCGCAACGCTCTGTCAACAGCTGGCGACTGGACCAGGCCACTGGCTGCCATTGGCTGCGACATGCAGCCAACGGCGCGGTCCGGTCGTCTTCCAACCAATAGCCTGGGCGCTTTCCACGGACTCTTGAAAGGCATGTTCTTTGTACGGAGACATGAAAGACTCGAGTATATGCCAGTGACCAATGACACGGGACCAGATGGACGCGAAATTAGCATTTTAAAACAGACAGCTTATAGATTACGGCCGCAGATATTCTTTTAATGTCATATGCGTATTTCATATTCCAAAAATATTAGCAGCTTGCTGTGTTCTCTTGTTGAGTGAATACCAAGTTTCTGAGGCTGTTGCTTGTAGTCTCTCTATTGGTTTTTCTGTATCGTGCTCCCTGTCATTGGCAGCTGCTTATTGGTGGTATACGCTGTTTCGGACGATAAGAATGTCACGGAAGGAAAAGAAAATATGTGAGACTGAAGCTTACAAAATATGATTCCTGAATTTCAATATTCCAATATGAGTTCTTTTACTTTGTGCCATAGTCTACCTGTATTAATGGATTAATTTCTTCCACCCAAAGCAGAAGCTAATGATGCTTAAAAAACATCTACTTTTACGAACTTTATGCGCCACCACTTAAAAGTGCTAAACATTCGGCGTCAAAGAATGTGGTTATTGCAATTATAAGCCATGGTAGCAATGTATGCTCGCCTAAGAACATGTAATATTGCCATTGTTTTTCAAAAAGTTGCACACTTGAACTGTAAGAGTCCATTCCTTCTTCGCCTTGCCTTCTGAATTTCCTATGGATCGGTACTTTTCGCGAAGTGATTTTGTGGCAGTGAAGAAATTGCATTTTGCCTCACCGAGACGGCAGAGTAGCTTTGGCACGGCAAGGTGTGGACGCCGAGGGGACTTACAGTGCAGGGAAATATACTGGCTCCACATATTTCATGTACATTTTACGGGTGGTTGTGTATTTTTAATACATTACTACACTCCTGGATCTTTGTTTGATGCTGTTAGGGATTTATTTCTATTTTTCTTATGACCACTCCCTCTTTCAGGGATATTTTATTTAGGAGTCTTGTGTCACGCAAAACAACTTTTATTTTAGTTTTGTGGATTAAAGCAATTTAAAAGCCATCTGTGTAATTATCCTCGACCTAAAATTTTGATTTTCTGTAGATTACGAATACACGTCAACGACTCACCAAGATGGAGAGTTAAAAGGTAAGCACCGAGTTCCTCGCCTCAGAAGGAGAGGTTGCATCTTCTGTTTCAGTGACTAAACTATGGAGTCTCAGACGACCGCAACATCCACTAACGTTTCATTAACATCGTCGTTCATTTGAGAGCATTTGCTTGCCCAATGATTGCAGACGCTACTTGAAAGCTGCTTATCTGGAAGGCCCATTTTAAAAGCGCTGCTAAAAGCAAAATATTCGCTAGGCAATACAGAAGAATTTCAGGACAGCTATTAAAGAATACACATATTCCCGCACCTATACCTGAAATAGCGAGGGAGTATTAGGGTACATATGGTCCAGAAAATTTTTGAACGACTTCGAAAATACAAGTGCTGAATGTAAACACAAAACTCTTTTCAGTTTAAAAATGCAGGTATTTTTCTTCATGCAGTGCTAAGATTTATCTGGGAAAAAAGGACCTAGGAACTTCAATATAAAGATTATGGCGACTGCAGCTGTTACAGTTCTCCTTACACACTGAGTAGAGTTCATGGTAATGAAAACTATTTTTTTTCTTTTGCAAAAGTGCCAGCGCTTAATAAAGCTCTTTAAACTCTGCATTAACTAGCAAATGAAATTATAGTTAAGTAATTTTTTACAAGGAGTTTTCGAGAGTTTTGGCGCAACTCAGGCGAAAGCTTTAGGGTGCCTGAGCCTTTGAGGCGGTAGCTCACTTAAGTATTCTCCCAGTAATGTGTATGTTCGGGACATACACACCTAATGTCCAGGCATGCATCCTCATTTCTTTTCTTGACAATAAACAAAAGCTCCAAAGTTCATACCACATTTACAGACTACATTGCAAATAGCAACCGTCTTACTAGTTTCTAGATCGACTATGCAGGAACTCCTAATTTCAGGTTGAACTGCAATTTGGAGCATTTTTCGTAGACTCTCACGGGCAGCAGGTGCAAAACAAAACTATTTTGGCTCGAAACGATGCTCAGACGGCCAATTGGCACTAGGTTCTCTGGAGTTTCCTCTGCTTCCGACGCCTGAGGCATTGCGTACATGCACGTCCTCATCTTTTCTGCAGGACTTCGTTTCTTTAGGGCAACAACGTTTGTTTCGGGACCTACTGCAGGAATAAGAAAAAGTGTGCTTGTAAACAAAAGGCGCTAGGCGCCGGACACAGGCAGCGAGCCGTGATCCGGTGCGCCATCGATAACCTGGAGTCTATATTAGAACTTCTAATAAAAGTTTTTCTTCCAGCTCCGCATCTTTGCATCGCTGTCTATTTTCTCAGCATCGCCTGCCCGGTGTTCAAAACTTTTCGCATGCTTCAAATGCCTGCCGCTTTACATCTACACGCTGTTCTCGCTTACGTTCTTATTATAGTTGTCGGCTTTCTGATCCGGACAACCAATCTCCTGTGACTGCTGACGACTCGATCACGTGAAACGCACAAGCCGCACGCCACTTTATGCCGGCATAATAAATTTACGCAGCTACAGCATGACGCGAATCTACTGAACGTCCCAGTAACAGGTAACGTGCAAAATGAGAAGGCGCATTTTTTTACTGGCTTGTGTGGTAGTATTTCGAGAAGAATGTTTATTCCAAGTGTGTAACCCAACAGTCCTATCATGATAGGCGCTTGCTTAAAAGTGTATAAGTATTGAAGTATATTTCATGTCTGCCTTTTTTGCCTTTTTACAGAAGTAACAGTAACTCCCAAAAGGTTGTACACCGGCCTAATTCAAGGTACGTTGCAATATTTTCAAAATTTTATGCTAGAAGCGCAACGCACAGCGTTGAAAACAGTTGCGCGAAACGCATCCCCTGAAGATAAAGCATAGCTTATACTTCGAATCTGCAGCTTTCATCAAAACAAGAACTTGAGCAAAAGTCTGGTGCACAGTTCAGGTTCAGAGACGTTGGTGACGGTGACCTGAAGGAAGACTGTTAGGGACGAAAAAAAAATTGCTTGTGGATTTGTATCTGTTAAGTGAAGAATTATACTACCCAGACTGGCAAACCATACTCTGACGTCCAACTGATTGAAGACTTCTTTGTCTTCTATATAACCAAATAGAATTATTCAGTGGATAAGGAACAATTCTCTCAGAATAAATTTACTTAGTTTGAGTGAACATGAACACGACTAATATGATTGAACAGGACTGCTATGGCTGTAACCTATAGTAGCGGGTGTCGAAAGTTCAACAGGTTGAACAAGTTTACATTTAAACTGAAGAGGTATACAAAAGCATAAATATAAATATATACCCATGTTTTAGAATGTGTGTGCTGTGACTAGCCTGCACACGTACTATGCCCCTGTGTCGCGGAAAAAATCGCACTAAATAAGTTTTTTTCTACATACCAATTAACCTATACTAGAGGGGGCACTTAAGCTCCGTCTATCAACGCGATAGCGTTAATAGGCCCTGCAGCGGCTTCGGGTCTTCTTCGCGTATCCGTTCGCAGATACGGTCATTCTCTACTTTACATAGTTCGCAGAAAGCCCTCATACCACTCCTGGAACAGTGGCGCAGCAGTTAGATGATGCAGCACTGCCCCGGCAGGTGAATGTTTCAACGCAGCCACTAACGGGGCTTGTAAGACCCAGGTTGCTCTCCCCGAGCAATCTCTTCTATCTCTTAAATGCTTCAATTGCCGCCCGGGGCAGTTTGCTATAGTCTGGTGGGAGGTTGCCACATGCCATAGTAGGCAGGTTGTGGTGACGTCACAAGTTCAGTTGGCCCAAGCGGGAGGAGACCCACTTGCGTTTTCGTTCCCAATGCCGGCGTCAGATTTTCTGCAGAACGGGAACCTTAACGCTGACGCGTTAATAAAAACGCCTCCTGAAAAGTGTACCTGAATGCACGGAAGCACTCAGTTTTTCTGAAAAATCATCCGTGCGGGACTGTGGCAGCAGAACAGTAACAACACAAAACAAACAATGAGATAATCTTGACAGCTTGACTGTCCATCGCAAAATGAATTGTTTCTTCGAGCAATATTTTGTTAAGAAGTAATTCGCATCTTGGCGACGTCTTCTTTTCCATAACAGCAGTCATATTAAAAAAAAGAGTTCCACGTAGTCCGCACTTAAAATTTAGAAGTTGAGTTTTCTCAGTTTACTATGAAGTGTCCTGAGCAGTGGAAAACTTGGAACGCTGAAGTAGAACGGTAATCTTTAAGTAAAAAATAATTATGCCAACCAGCTGTGCATGCGATTCGAACGCATACACTGTATTGAGTAGCCTCGGTTGAACTGCTTCACCAAAAGGGTTATATCTTCGTCTTGTGCGCAGCAATATTCGAAATTGAAGTCATAACTGCATTATACATAATATTTGTAGCATTAACCCAAGCAGCACAATTAATTGGCCCAACATTAGAACTGTATTGGCAAAGCTGGCCCTACAAAAGATCAGAATGGGACCATCCTGTTGCATTATTGGGCCGATGACCTGTGCTGCTTGAGAAAGGACAAGGCCACCGAAGACACGCCGATGTGTTTTTACTCGTGCATAAGTTAGTAACCGAGCTCCGTTAATGAAGCAATACGTATCAATGCCTCCTAATGGTCTTTAGCGTGGCGCCTCTTTTGATACAAGCTTTTGTTAGCATATTGTAATAACGCTCTCTCAGGTCCTGTTTTGTTCCCATGTTAGTTTATTGTTTGCTTCCAATCCGTCATTTTCACCGCTTCTGTCGCCCTCAGCGATATCTAGCGAGTTAGATTCCCCTCCGAATCCAGCTCCAGGCGCTGAGGCTACAAGCAGTAATCTTCCATATGTCCATACGTACTCCCGGAGCCACGCGGGTTATGTGACCAAGATTATCGCATTATCTAAAGTTGCATGGGCGGGCGCTTATGCACTTTCCCTGTTAGGCCGGATGAGACAGCAGCCTTTTAGGCACAAAGACTGGCGCCCTAAATGCAGTTTTATTGATGACGAATGCAGTGCCGCAATATTCCAGGTTTATATATATATCTTTCTAGTCCAGTAGCTTTTGGTAAGCAAAAAACAAACAAACCTTTAGCTACACACCTCAAGATCTGCGAAGAAATTCAAGCGTTCGAATTCTTTTAACACGTTTTCTTTAGAGGTAGATGACTTTAGCAGCAGTTAAAAAAAAAATTCAGAATTATTGTTGTTGGTAGGTTTTTTCACTATGTTTCTTTATAAAGTGTTACCTTATCCTTGACTATCTCTGTCATGAAAAAAATATTGGCTGTGCTCTACTGATGCTTACACCATCTGTTTGGACAGACGATTGAGATAACATTAGCACGGCGAAAAGTTTATGAAAGAGCAGTGTATACTTTCAACGCTGAATTTCCTTATTTGGAACATACGGCAAAGCACATCTTCTGCCACCTTGCTTCTCCAACAATGTCAGTTTCATTTACGCGGCTTAGTTCACAATAGTTCTGTGTATTGACTCTCGGTTGCAGTTTTCTGTAAGAGCCGCACAGGAACTCGCCTCGGTAACACTCTGTTTGTAGGTGGTGTGCGTTTATGCTCGTCTTTCTTTTTTCTAGGAGCAAACCTTTGCGAGAACGACGAGTGGATGTTTTGCTCTGAAGACAAAGAGGCGCCGGCTTGCTGCGGCATTACGCACAGCCATGAAACAAATACAACAGAAGTACAATGGTATACTCTGCTAACTAAATATGGTATTAGTGCTGCACAGCTGTTCGCAATAAGGGCCTGTAATAGCTAAATACCTACAATGAATGCTTGGGTGACTGACATCCGGGAAGATGCAGAGATGTAGGCAACCGTACTAATTAGGCATCACGGAAGGAAGGCGATAAAGCTGTCAATATAGGGTGGCTGAAAGTTGATTTCGCTGATGTGAACTGAACCTACAGTGAGAGTTTTGCAAATTTGTTGCAAAACCTTATCAACTGTCCTTAGATTTGGCAATCGTGAAACATCAGCCTATGACAATTAAAGTTGCAGCCATTTATAAAGATTTGTAAGGAAGAAACAGAATTATTACCTTGACCCTGATTGGTGGCTTGGGCCCAAGCTTGAAATTCACTGCCAGCAGAGCTTAACAGAAAGAGGTGAGCACAAGAAAGAAAAGCCAGTGTTCTTTACTACAGCTTGGCTCTACATGTTCAGACCTTTTCGTGCATAAGAATTGTATTGGGCTGTGTGCACCTCTAATATAGCCTCGTTACAGGAGAGCTATTAGAGTGATTGCTAAGGGGTGAGTCCAATACGAATCCAAGTTACGCTCGAAGATACGTGAGCTGCATCGTCAGACTGTATAGTTCACTTCTTACGGTTAATAAACCGCTAATTTTAAAGGACATCAATTTGTAATATTAGGTTCTAAGGTAATAAATGATTACGTCCGACAGCTTTTGTTATCGCAAAAAAGGGTAAATTATATAGTGTGTCATTTTTTACCAAATAATTGTGATTCTAGAGATCACCAAAGACCATTGGTTTTTATCGGCATTGACCGCAAGGTGGAGGTGGAAAAGACCAGTCCACATATAAGGATAATAACACCCTTATCTCATGGAATTTGGGGTGCTTAGCTTCAGCGAGGCGGTAGTTTGGGACTTCGGGGTGAGGCACATCGAAGTTTAAAGCGAAACTAGTATAAAAAAGCTATGACAACATCTAGGTCTAACAGTCCTGATTATCTACTGCATACCGTGGTGCTCCTTTTGGAAAGCTTAAATTTCATAATCGTCACTCCGCAGGTGTCCCATCCTGCAGAATTCGAGTGCCTCCAATGGTGTTTTAGTAATGGCCGGAAGTTCTGGCGCCCAGGTCCAGTACCCAAGCTGTTGCCCGAAATACCTCAACGACCGAGCAAAAAGGGAGTTTTTTAAAGCAGTGTTTCTTTTTGCAACGCGTGCTGGTACTTATGTGTCGCGAAATTGCTGCCTGGATGGCAAGAAACTAAGCTGGCGATGAATTCACTATTAGGAGAGCCGAAGGGAGTCTTTGATTGTCTATGCTTGTCCTCGTTCTTTCCGCACGAACTTCCTCAGTATGAATTCGGATACCGGCTTTTAGGTGAGCAGCGCAATGTACTTGAACTTTCCAACGAAACTGTGAAATGTCCAGGCTGTTGAAATGCTAGCAAAGCCTCGGAAACGCACATGCAAAGCACTAAATAATTAGAAAGGTCACTTTCGTGTGGATTTGCTTCTAGTAGCGGTGAAGAGGTTTCAAGGAATATTTATATGAAGAGCGTCTCAGCCATATTTTCTCGAGTGAGTTGTTTATTTTTGATGCCCACGACAGGAATAATATGTCCTACGTGCGCTGATAAAAGAGCTACGCGCTGAAGCTTTATCATCCTCAGTGTTTTGTGGCACTCGAAAGGTCCTTGTCCAAGTAAACGTATGTCCGGCTCCGGGGCTGAGAAACACGACAGTTCAAATTAAAACTATATATTCCGACGCAGGACTGTAGCTTTCGAATGGTCGTCAGCATTTGCAGTTCCTGTCTATAGGGACTCAGCCCAGCAAGAAATACGCCCCGCTATGTAGTTGTTAAATCAACGGAGATGTTTAGGTTCCGCTAGAAATTAATTGAGATTCATTGCCATTCCTGAAGGCATAGTTTAAAGTACTCGTGTGACTGAAAACTATAGTAATAAAATGACAGTAGAAGCATCAGTAACAAAAATCGGCCACCCCGCATTACCACTATATTTAACAGCCTTTTTTTTTCGGCCGCCGCCGATGGCAGCGACGCTGTCCGCATAGAACTTCCTCCAATATCGAAATAAGCCGAGGGATGATAAAAATAAGAAATAAAGAGAGCTAGAAACGCTGTGTAGTTACAAGAGAACAAGAATAAAAGTTCCGCATGTTTCTTCAAAACCAAGAAAGCTGTCTGTAAGCCCTGTACTGCGCTAAGCCGTCTTCGTAAGAGGTGTCATGTTCATTCCACCTCGATGCAGAAGAGCCGGACACATTGGCAAATTGGAAACACAGCATGACACTAACGTTGGCTCTGGCTAGACATCCTTTAAATAGCTGCCAAAACTCCATGTTATCCACTCGTAAGTCTGTACACAGTCAATAACCTACAATAACGTATTAAGAATGGTGCAAAGATTGCTGTTTGGTTTTACGTCTTGAATGTAACAATCGCACTCTACTTAGGCACTAAGACAAACCGGAGGCGTAAACTGAGGCAAGACAGGTAATGTGAGCGAACTTCACCTCTTGCTAGTAAGTTTTGATTTTTACATATACATATCAGAAATGAATACAAAAAAGATAGCCAATATATGAGAACAAAGAATATTTAGGAAAATTAGGATCCGACTGCGTATTATTCCTTTTCTAAGACGCATATCGTATGGCATGCGCAGGACACGTGGAAATCGTTGCACTCTCTTGATAGGGTTGACGAATTAGATAATATGAATCCTTCTTTGATGTGCACTGATATCGCAGAATTCACACGCCTTTAATATTTCGCGTCCAACGAAATGCGAACACCCCGACCAGGATCAAACGAGCGTCTTTCGAGTCAACGGCCAGCCAGTATATCTACTAAGCCACTTCGACTGCTTCAAACGAAACACAAAAATGTTCGCCACAGATCCCTAACCTCTCCTGTCCACCTGCGTTTTTCGGCTTTGTGAAGCACTGGCTTGTACTGCAATTCGAGAGAAAAGCTTGCTGTTGAGGTAGTTGATTTGGAGTTCATTCGATTGTTTCATGCAACGCATTAACCTATTTTGCTTCACCCTCTACCACCACATGTTTTTATAATCGAAAAGCTTATTTCGTTTGACAACTGAGAGTAATTTCTACGCTTTATGTTTCCCTTTTACAATGTTACCTTTCCTTCTTTTTTCTCTTCTGCCCTTTTATTCTCCTTTTGATTCCCAGAACAAAATGACTTTGTTGCTAGCCTTCGCACTGCCGTGCTTGATTTGTCGCGCATGTTCCGTCCTTTGAACAGTTGTTTTTCTCATGTCATCCATCAGAAATGCACGCATAGCCCGCCAAAATGCTCCAGCGTCTAGGTTTTCTCCTGCGCTATTTTTTATTTGTGCTTTTAGAACATTCAGGATAGCTATCCTATATGTATTTATACTGGACCTCTGCTCTTTTATTTAAACAGTACATTACCCATGCAACGGTTCCGACATCCAAGATCAACGAGAAAAAAGACGCTGCTACTACAAGCCGGGCAATGACGGACACGGTGAAGAGTAAGACGCCCCTCAAATATACCTCTACGATAAAAAGAAGCCAGTTTTTATTTTCTTTGACTAACATTTCATTGTCTTGATGCTGTCCTGTAACTGAAACTTTTGGAGACAAGATAAGGCAATAGAACACCCGTACCCGCGCTTACAACGCTTATCACTCATCACGGAGCCTCGACCTTCATACCGTATTCCGTACCAGGTTACTTACTGATGTAGAACTCTTGTTGCTCTCATAGCAGGCTGTTTCGCAAGCGTGAATCAAAAATGGCAAAACATTGCTCGTTAAACCTTGTGATTGTACATTGAGCATTGAAAGCGAGGTGGTCTGCATTTTTCCTTTCTTTTCGTTTCCGTCACAGAGTACCATATGATGCAGGTCGCAGTTTCAGAGTAATCCCAAAGCGTTACCATCAAAACTCCGACAAACACGTGATTCCTGGTATCTATACGCTCGGCCGCATTCAGAATGGGGGAGGGGGCAGTGAAGTCAGTGTATTCAAGGGAACACTGTTTGTAAGAAACCCGTCCGTTTTTTTTATTTGGCCAATCTAGGGCAGCCCCATGCTTGGCATGTATTGTGCGTGACCACGCCAAGCACATTTACTTCCTTACACAGTCGCTCGGTGTTGGCACGGATTTAACTTATTCTAGGGTTGGGAATGCATATATACTCGCGCCTGAATATATATCAACTTTGTGTGTTTTTTGACAACCATGCTTTTCATTGGTAGAGAGTAAAAGCGCTAACGGAGTTCACTTTGGACAAAGCAATCCCTTATACCTTGCCAACAGCATTAAAAGTGTGGTATGTCTTGCATACGTGATTTTTAGATGTAGTCATGTCATTCATCTCCTCACTGTCATTTACATGATCTTCTAACTATGAAGGCTACGCACGCACTGCCGCAGCGTTTAGTATTCACGTTCTGTTTCTTGATGCAGGTGCATTCCACGTACCGAGCTGACAACCAACGGTTGCGAAGATGAGCTTGTTCTATGCTATCCTAGAAGCGAGGACAGACTCAAAGAAATGCCTTCCCAACCTTCCAGGTGCCATAGAATGACGTGTCCCAATATCGCAGGTAATTTAGGATCCTGGCATCCATCGCTTAGGCCTCTCCTCACTCTATACGTACTAATTTAGGATCGTGGTTAGTTTTCGTGATTATAACCTTTTCGTTTTAGTCTCAGAAAAGGTGCTTGGGCAAAGAACTCCATGGTTAAGTTACTTTTTTTCATATGACCATTTGTTCTGTAAGTTGGTCTATAATTGCATGGCTACAGCAAAGCAGATCTCAAAAAAGAGGAAGACATACTGAGTCACTGCGCTTAGCCCTTCGTGCTATGACCTGCTTGTAGCGCTGAGGCCGTGAGGTATTTCTTTACTAGAGGCTGATATTTGCTGCATAATAAGCAATGCCGCCGAAAAACAAATTGCAATTTCTTGCAGGCGTCAATAATACTAAAAGTTTCGGTATTCACGTGCTGCATTTGTTTGAATGGCGTTCATTTTGGTGTTTCATTGTACAAGGTACATAGGCCTAGGTATACAGCTCTTGATCACGAGCCCGATTGTGCAGTTGTGAAAATGTTTTAAAAGTGCTGGAAGCATTGCTATCACTGGGACATCTGGACATACAGCTTTCGTCAAAATACGCGACCCAATAGGCATGATTCTTGGCCGTGTTTACAGTACCGCTTTGCTTGAGTCGCTACTGTTCCAAAATTCTGAAAACCGAAACAATCTGTGAACCTAGTCCTGCATCTGTTAGTACTTCCACACATTCTACGGAGACCATACGCGCGCCTTTGGCTCAAACTATTTGGCCAGTACATTTATGGCCAGGACTTTACTTCGTTGGTTCGCATAATCTGCTTCCCACAGAGAACAGACACGATAGACAGACAGACACTGTGCAACGACTTAGTTTCTCTCAACGTTCTGTGCAGAAATATGAAAAAAGAAATACAAAGAGGGGTACATTTCGCAAAAGCACAGCCTGACCATTTTGTCTTCCTTATTGCCAGTTTTCTGCACCGCTACGCTAGCAAGTTCTGCGCGCACAGTACAGAGCGCAATATGAGTTTGACTTATCTAAAAGCCGTATTTGCCCTGTTTCCTCGAAACCACTTCGAACCCGGAAGACATTTCTATCATTATGATGACTGCTAAATTACTTTGTCCAGTGTTCATGAAACTGGCTATCAAGGCCCTTGCAGAAGTTCCTTTGAAGGCCGTTTGTCAATGTGGCACAAATCGATGCTGCCGCTTTGGGCGCTTGGTTCCAGTAAAGGGTTCACTCTTGCTATTAGCTTTGTGCAGCTGATGAGTTCATATTACGCATTCATTGTATGCACTTTAATGAACATGGCTGCTATGCACTGTGTATATAATATCATGCATAGCACATCTCTCATCTGTAAATAACGATTCGCTTTCGGTTGTTATGATTATCTTTTCCACATATCTGATATGCACATTCATTACTTCCTCGATTCTTGACCGTTCTGGATTTTCGGCTGCACACATATGTCAGTGTCGAATAAAACTTTTTCTTGCCAGGTTTCCTGAGGGAGCTTGTGCAAGTTTAGGAAACGACTTCCTGCGGGTCAGGTAAGTGCACTAACAACGTTCGCTGTTTTGAAAACATGAACGTAAATGACGTGTCTAAAAAAACGAGAACAAATTCTCTGTTTATTTGGTTACATAGAGGACATGTAATGCTGCAGAATATATTTTACTGCCTACGGAATATCAAGCCCCCGAGGCATTAGGGAGAAAGCCCTGAAACGCAACTACAGGCACGCGATTTTATCTTACCCCAGTCACAATTAGTGTCAGCTAATTTATGTTCATTGCTTTCGGAACATTCAAGTCTCATTGTCACTCTGGCACTAAACGAAAATGTTACCCACCTTTAAATATTTCATGGCAAAACCACCTCTCTGGCTAAGTGGACTTGGCGTTCGGGTGCAGCTCTCAGTCGCAGGATCGAATCAGGCACTTATAGTCGCCGAATTTCGGCGCAGGCAAAATACCCAAACGACCATGCGCTGTACGCTGTCAAAGCACGTTAAAGAACTACCGGACGGCCGAAGTTAATCCGAAGCACTCCACTAAGGCATCCTTCGTTGTCCATGTACAAGTTTGGGGAAGTTAACCTCAAGCTATATGTTTAAAAATAAAGAAATGTAAGATGATATGAGGGTATCACGATGCAAAACCGCGCTTAGAAGTTTAAACTGAGTGCAATACAATTTTATCAGAAAAACTGAGCCTCCCTGAACAGGTTATGTGCTGGCCATCTTGAATTTACAACTGTTGCTCCGTTTCACAAGCACACTCATTACCCTTGAAACACGTGTTTTTTTTTTAGCAGAATAAAACAATTCATCGTCTCCGTGACGAAGTTTGACAATCGGGCGTGTACTAAAATCGGTCGGGCAGTCTGTTATAATGATACTGTGAGCATTGTTGCTCATTTAGTCATAAAGTCCTACGAAATTCGCCTTCACTTAATCGGTGGGAGGATCTGGCAAGTTTAAACAGGCTTTGCAGAAAAAAAGAAGCACAAATGGGAACTTGCCCCTCAGCACCTGTTACAGGAGGACCCCAAACAGGCAATACAGTGCAGCTACTAATATTTCTTAGTATCACGTCCAAGGCGATTCCGCATGGCTTAACAGTCTATTCTGCAGGCTCGATCTCCTATACCCTAAAGAATGAACAAATGTGTAGCCTTGGCAGACAAGCGAGTGTCATTTGAGGGCAAACCCCTATCCGTCCACCAAGAGCCAGGAACATTGAAATCGCCAAAAAGTGCAATGCGGTAGCGCTCCGGATCAAGGTCATTGCCAAGAGGTTCATAGATCTGGTCTAGTGCATCGGCACCAAGGGACGGGTTTGGATAGTACAAGCCGGCAAGTAAGTTTTTGTGCTTTTTATATTAACTTCAATGCATAGCCATTCTTCCTTGAAATTCGATGCCATCGCCGTGGAATGAATGAAAAGATTTTTTGGCACCGAGGAGAAAATCGCCATCTTAATGCTCGCTTACATGTCTGTTGGTAATTTCTGTCGCAGCGATAAACTTTCGAATCATTATGAAAACTGTTAGATGAGGACATTTCATCATTAAGCGAAGACCCAGTTATCAGATCATACCACGGTTACTGAGAAGGGCATTTTGGAAAAAACAGACTTCGTGCGAAGACCACACACATTGTGATAGCAGAAGGACATTGAGATAGCCATTGCTAACCGTGTTTACTGAATCGTTCCAGGAGTTACGCGAATATTGTTGTTTTAACATACATATAAAAGTGAGGAACAGGCATCCATCGGGCCACGGACAGGCGTCACTCAACTCTTCAAAGCTGGACGCATTCACAGATACATGAAAGGAGCAAGAGCTCGAGAACGTGGACAGTATCTAACGGCAAACAATGCTGAAATCTCGTCGTTTTGTTTCACTTGTGTGTTTACGTAAAGATTTTCTCACACACCCGCATTGCTTTTGACTCTGAAATCACCGCGTCGCTGTTCACGCTGCTTACATATTCTGCCCTGCTTCAATCGCATATATAAAAAAACTAGTTCATTCAATTCGTCTGAATTAGCTGCAGAATTGAGACTTTGGATTGATCTTCCTGTCACCGAAATCTTTTTTGTGCTCCTTAGAAGTAAAAGGCACCTCGGTTTCCATTTACGTTTTTAGCGTTGCTCAAAATGTTGTTTCCTCATTGTGGCAGTTGTGCTGGGTGCGCTCTCTTTTGCATCTTCGCGTTTGATTTCAGCTAAATTTTATTCGTATTTTATTTTCGTTTAAATTTAATTTGTTTACTTCCTTGTAGAATAAACCTTGTTACCTTTGATGTGTTAGCCTTGTACCGTATTCTTTTTACCGATAGGCTTTATTTATATTTCTGCAAGTTTATTTTCTCGGTTCTGCCCACTCACCCAATACTCTGCGGGGCCCGTGAAAAAGAAATAAATAAAATCAAGCCTGCTATGCAGCAATGATAGAGATTTGCTGAAATTATATTTGCCCTAGAGTAGTGCCATGTTCTTCTCATACTATGTTCTATTTTGTCTCCAGCCAAACTGGTTACAGACTCTAAACGCTGCGAGTACGTAAGGGCGTTTACTGGAGGCAAGCTTTAAGACAGCTTTTCTTTGTTACGATTCGTCTTGCTGAAGAGAATATTTCAAAATCCGACAATTTTTTTTGCTGTACTGATAATTTTTCCCTTAAGATATTCGACTGCCGCCATATGCCTAAATACTAGATGGCAGTAAAGCAGGGTTTGCAAGCAACTATCAAACAGTTATTGTTAGCTAATGTTGCCATCAATAGCAACCAGCGTAACATAAACCAGCGCGCAGTCCACGTTCTCTAGGCACTTTTTTAACGCTTCCTGGAATACTCCTCAACGTCGAGAGTGTAAGATTGGGAATGAAAGCTAAAATAATCGTATATGATTTAAATTTTAACCATTGTGAGATGGTAGCGGTAGGAAATATGTGATGAAAGTAATCAGCCTCGGTTATGTCCAAACACTGCACAACTGAAATATGGCACACGCAGGCTTTTAGCCACAATTATTCATATTCTACATTTCTGCTCGCATGCATGGCACATAGATAGCCACATAAGAGAAACGATATTGAAAAGCAGAATCATGATTGAAATCAAGTGCATGATGATTTCTTCTCAGATCACAAGCATCAGAAGGAAGTGTGAGTTCGCCGCTGCAAAAGTACGGATCACAGAGTTAGTGTATTTTGGCCTCAATAAGGAATCTCATATAGAAAGTAAATAGCTTATCACAAGAAATATCGGTCGCTCATAATACTCTTATGCTATCTTAAATGGAGACCTGCAAAACAGAAAGAAAGGCCTTCATAAATATTGCGACCTTATTTACTTTGGGCCATATTTGATTCCTCTATATGTCAGACACAACGTGCCCATCGGTTATTGTTGTGCAGTTTTGCTGGGTAGTATTAGCTACTGTGGCCCTTACCAAGCAAGTGAGAAATCTCCTGCAGACTTGCACCAGAAACAAAACAAATGGGACTCCAGACAGAACAGAAAAAGACCTAGTGCTTGAAGAAGAAACGTACCTTATCTCTTTGAGAAGAGGCGTATACAGGTCACTTTCGGAAATTCGAACAATAACTGTAATCATAAACTGTCAGTAAATAATACAGTCCTCATTTTATAACTACCTGCCAGCCATATTGATTGGACATAATATTTACAGACTGAAGCAGGCACGCACAAGTTCTCAGTCACCAATCAATTCTGAATTCATGAAAACGTAGCCATTTTCCTGACAAGCTTTTTTCTGCTTTTGCCTTTCCAATCTAAAACGTCCGTCGTACCTTACGGGTATTCGTAAATAAAATAATGCATACGATGTCGTGTTGCTGAAGGATGTATTTAGGTGCAGTTTAAATTTTATCTTGTAACCATTTTTGTTCTGGGAAATAGCACTGGGAGATTTGGTTATAAAGCGTATGTTAGTGATTTCTCTGGAGTATGTATGTGGTTCCTCACTGCGCCAGTTTGTGAACGAACAAAAATGAGGTGGTGTCAAGTGTACGACAGCTCTCAGTGAGCAGGGGAACATAGCCTATTCATATTTTGTGCAGTATCGATGCTGTAATGGTTGGTCTCTGAGGCGCCCTTTATTTTAGTTAAATTAAGCTCTCTTGTTTTATTAGTCTCTCTGCCTGTTATTTCCTATATGGATAAACGATTCTGTTATAGTTGCAGTCACCTGAGTTTATGAGCGCCAGCCTTTCGGCTACACCTATGATAAAGAGAGCCACAGCTTTTCAAGCTCACAACTTTAGCTTAATTGAATTGAATCCTTTCACGAGACTTCTTGCTGTACTGTTACTGCTGCTTTCAGTTGATGTTGGAGAGACATAGTCAGCGTTTTCCCCATAGTTAAAAAATGACGCAGAATTTGCTGCAAATTGCGATTAAACATTGACAAACACAGCGTAAAAATATTGGACAGAGTACTCTTCATCTGCAGTTCTTGGTGCGCACGTAGTGTACGCGTTCATTTGAAAAGTGCGTAGTATCAACATTGTCGCCGATATCTTGGTGCCGATAATTTAAAAATGAGTCTAGAGATTGTTTTGGCAACACACCAAGTTTGACTTTCATTAATTGTTCAAAACGTGCGTGTCTTTATGTGCATGTGCGGCTTCATGTAAATTCATTAATTTTAAAATATTTCGCCTCTTGCAGAAAAGCTGTTTATTTTACATGTGACAGGCCACCCCTCTGGCAAGCACTTAATGCTTATTTTTGCGACATAAAATGGATTCGAGCTGCCTCTAAGCGACAGTTTCATGTCTAAATGTCCGTTCGCTCCTTACATCGTGTGACACACTCAAAAGTTAATTTCTAGTTCCACTTTTCGTTGGTTTGGCTGGGTTTAAGGGGGTTTAACGTCCCAAAGCGACTCGGGCTTTTATAAAGAACGCCGCAGTAAAGGGCTCCGGGAATTTCTACCACCTGGGGTTCTATATATATATATATATATGCCCTGACGAAGGGAATACCATTCCCGAAACTGTTGGCACAATAAACCTTTAAAACGAACAGTCGCGTTTGTCGTAATACTGTACTTACACTATATATATATATATATATATATATATATATATATATATATATATATATATATATATATATATATATAATCTGCCTGTATTATCATATGGGAGCGCCGGGAATAGTTACTACCCCAGTAATCGCAGAATTCTGGGCAGTGGTTCCTGAATTCTGTTCAACACTATAGTATACTCAAACGCTATTCTGGCAATACAACTGAGAATTGCAGAAACACAAGCATCGGGGCATACACTGCGATGTCTTTTGAGTTGGCAGAACTTGATTTCGCACCAACACCTTAGACAAAGAAAATGGATTTGTTGCTGTTTGCGCGTAATAAATATTGATATTAAGTATTTTTGAAAGAGCGTATCCTTCAGAATATTTTTTATTCCCTGAGAGCAGATCAGCTTGCCTAGTAGAGTTTCCGCAGCACAGCCCAATTTAAATGTGGCATGATCTCTTGAATAATAATAATAATAATATTAATAATATTAATAATAATAATAATAATAATAATAATAATAATAATAATAATAATAATAATAATAATTGATTTTTGGGGAAAGGAAATGGCGCAGTATCTGTCTCACATATTGGCGGAAACCTGAACCATGCCGCAAGGGAAGGGATAAAGGAGGGAGTGAAAGAACAAAGGAAGAAAAAGGCGCCGTAGTGGAGGGCTCCGGAATAATTTCGACCACCTGGGGATCTTTAACGTGCACTCACATGGCACAGCACACGGGCGCCTTAGCGTTTTGCTTCCATAAAAACGCGGCCGCCGCGGTCGGGTACAGTACGTTATATTTTTTTTAGGACAAACTTACAGAGTGTCAATATTCACAGAAATTGACAAGTACGATTTGTTGTTTTCCTATATTCTCATTCTGCTGTTCATTTTTTTGTGAATTTAGGTGCTCCAACGAAACGGTTCCAGGGAACTGCACATGAGCGGGAGGAAACGCAAGCGACTTTTGCTGGACCTAGTGTGATCTCCTCTTTTCGTGCAAACCTGTGGTTGCAAACTTTTTATTAAAATAGTTTATTTTGTGCGCTTAGTTGAATAATGTAACTGCAAACTTGTATGTATGTTATGGGATGTCCTAGAAGGCGCGGTCAAAGAAAAATATTGAATAAAATTTTGCAAGAGAAAACACATGAGTGACATTTCAAACCTGCGGCTGTGGTGAGCCGTGGTTTACAAAAACCTTGGTGTAGGTAGCATGTTTTGTAGCGAGAGCTACACTATAGGCTACCAGTCGAGCATTCCGCGGTGGCCGGAAGAGGAAAGTTGTGCGCATGCGCCGTTACCATGGCAGCCGGTGAGGAGCAGCAGGTGCGGCGTGCGCTTCGCCGTCGCCTCGCCGCACGCCTCTCTATCACCCGAACCGCGCGTCGCATGTGCAGCATTGCGTATAAAAGTCAGAGATATAATGGTCGGCTGCATTACAACGTTTGACATGGATGCAGAGGAGAGCCCAGTCGCCGCTAAACGGTGGTATAGACAAGGGAAGAATAACTGTTCGGAAATTGAAACTGCTGCATGCTACTTCACAGATCATCGGGCAGTATTCGTCTCCGTCAGGCAAAATGAATAAAAGATGTGTATACCCAATGTCTCTCATTGCTAAACATACAGTGGCCACAACAAGTTCAGTCAAGAAACGTACCTCTCGCTACGTATATCCTGGCATAGCCAAGCTAAGCCACTGCAAATTTTTTTTATTTGTTCATGATACATATGCAGAAAAATAAGCTACATTGCGATAATATGTGCGCAAGCTCCTTCACTACATAATGATGATTTTTACACTAAAGTTCTCCACAGCATCAAGGGTGCGAAAAACTGTAAAACAAGATGTTAAACAGGTCATCTCGCATATATGAGAAAAAATACAAACAAACCTCGACGGAGTTTCGAAGGAGTAGATTTTCCTGCAAAAGTCATCCGTGTACCTTGATTGAGTACATGATTGTGTGCCCAACTAATATGCTCTTTATTTTCCCTGCTGTTAAATACTACAGTTCTTACGAATTAGTTTATATGAGCTCCCACGTGAAATTGGTCGGCGACAACGAATTTATTCTGTGGGCCAAGCTATTTATGAAACTTGCAAAAATTTATTCCAAGCGCCACTGTAGTTGGCATCAACGTCGCTTCTAGTAATTTGAGCTCCAACCAATCAAAAGGGCAACTACAAAGTTCACGGTTGATTCTTTGTATACCGTACTAAAAACATCTCAATGCGACGCCACTACTTCACGAGTCGAACTGACTCACTAAGTTTGTGTGAAGCTTGATCTTGCGTAAACCTTAAATGAAATAAATTTTGCGAACAATGGAATTCGAGCGCGTCGCGGCGCAAACAGATCACCTGAGCTGGCCACTACACGAGGGCACTATGCTATTGCCGCAGCCTATAACACTGTGTGTTAAACCGCAACACACTCTAGCGCTGTGCACTGCACATCGTCGTCTCTTCCAAATAATGCTACTATGAAGCTGTCACAGATAATAAGGAGGCAAAAATGGAATTATGAAGGAAAGAGCGTGAAGAAGATGACGTGGGTTAACCGAAGAATAAAGAAGATGAAGAAGAAGCGTTCGGTGAGGTGGAGAAGCATTCGGTGAGGTGGAGAGAGATGATTGGCGGAGAAGAGAAGTAGAAGACGACGACAAGGCTTAAGTGGACTAACGCCAAGGCTATAGAAGGGCGAGGGAGAGCTAGTAGGCACGGGGGGGGGGGGGGGGGAGTACAGAGAAGCGGAGGCTCCGGCGGGTCAGGGCCGCTTTGGCTGGAAGAGAACGACGCCGGCTACTGCTCCGGTGAGCTCGCGTTCTACGGCTTCGCATCGTGGACTTCTTGCCGTGCCTGAGCCCGTTCCCGGGAGTCAACGGAGGACGCTACCGCCTGCTACGGCCAGGGGTGTCTACAGCACTGTTGCCGCCCATCCGGGTGGTGCCCCCAACGCCAGCAACACCGGCATCACCGCCACGGGCGCCTGGACCGGGAGCTTATACGACGCAGCCAGCGACGCCGCCATCGACGCCAGCCCAAGCACGTCGAACGCCGCCTCGACGCCGGCTACTGGATCCATACAACGCCGCAGCCGCACTGAACGAACCGCAAGCACGAACGCCGACCACTAATAGTAGAACGCTAGTAGTAGACGCTGGTAGCAGTGTGCCCGGGTCTTGAGTATTTATAGTCTTTGTGTTTTGTGTTAGTTTTTTTAGTTTTGTGCTCTAGTGTGTGTGTCACGTAGGGGGCATTAAATGTGTGTCTGTGTGTGTACACCTGTCGCCTAGTCCATTCTTTCGGTCCGAGTGTCCCCGGGGAAATCCGTGACAAAGATAAGTGGCGAGCCTGTGACAGGATACATTTCCTTTTTTTTTGCTTTGTCTTGGATCTTTCCGATCTCTCGACGGCATAAAGTATGGATTTGGCAAAAACTTTAGAACTAGCGCTCAAGCTAGGGTTAAGCAAGGAAGAGGCGATGCGTCTTTATGACGAGGAGCGAAAGAGGCAGAGAAAGGAAAGGGCGCAAGCACGCGCAGACGCTCGCGAAGCTGATGAAAGAGCTCGCGAGGCAGAAGTGCGAGAGGCTAGAAGGATAGAACGGGAGAAGGAGTTTCTTTTGTGGAAACAGGCGCATGTCGCGGGGGTATATGCGGAGATCACGGACAGTGATCAGCGTTCCTTAGCGGGTAGAGAACCTCCTAGACCGGCCAGAATTTGTTCAAGGAAGCTGACGGCTCTCTTCGATGACAAAAGAGATTATCTGGACGCATATCTGCAACGATTCGAGCGGATAGCTTTGGGGCAAGGATGGGAGCGCAGTGAATGGACCACGGCATTGAGCATGTGGTTAGTCGGAGAGGCGCTGAATGTGTTTGGGGATGCCTGCTGTTGATTCCATGGACTACGAGAAAGTCAAAAAGGTGCTCCTCTAAAGATTCAAGCTTACGGCAGAGGGTTTTCGTAAGAGATTTCGCACCGCGAAGCCTGATGATTCGGAAACCGCTAAGCAGTTTTCCTGCAGACTGACCAACTATTTTGATAGGTGGCTTGATATGTCAAACACAGAAAATAGTTTTGAAGAGGTGCGTGACAAGCTGGTCCCAGAGCAATTTTTAGCGTGCTGCAGCTCAAAGCTAGCGCTATTCCTGAAAGAACGAAAGTTGTGTTCATTGGAAGAGTTCGCCGACACTGCAGACCAATTCCTCGAGGCTCAAGGGATAAGAAATTTGAGTAAGGCAAAGGAGGAAACCTAAAAGCTCCTAGAGACAGATGCGGCAAAACCAAGAGAATCTGGCGGTGCATCTAAGGCGCCAGTAAGGTGTTTTCTCTGCGGCAAGGTGGGACAGCGTGCAGTTGACTGTCGGACTAGTAGCGCTGCCCCAAAAACACAGGTTGTGTGTCAAGGTTGTAAGAGGAGGGGTCA
Source organism: Amblyomma americanum (assembly GCA_030143305.2). NCBI lineage: Eukaryota > Metazoa > Arthropoda > Arachnida > Ixodida > Ixodidae > Amblyomma > Amblyomma americanum. Next base: position 98,219 of record JARKHS020033582.1, on the reverse strand, counting down.
TACTCTGGATGAGTGCCGATACAGAACGCAGGACCAAGCTTTGTCACGCCACCCAAAGTTCCACAGCTGAAAGGAGAGCTTACGCCACTGGATAATGAGGCTGTGAGTGGAACACCCAAGTCGAAAGCAGCAATGGTGGTGGTGGTTGGGCAAATAAGGGACCGTCCTATATTGGTGCTTAGAGAGAGCAAAACCAAAACAGTTTTGGTTCGGAGAAGCCTGGTGAAGGACGAGGATCTTACAGGGGAAGCGTCGGCCGTCACTCTTGTAGATAGCACAGTAAGGTACCTTCCTGAAGCCAGGATCCTAGTGTCCACACCATATTATACTGGGCAGGTAGTGGCAAAATGCGTAGAGCAACCCATCTACGATCTCATCTTGGGAAACATTCCGGGTGCAAGAAGTGTCGAAGACCCCTATCCCGAGTGGACAATGCTCGACGTTGAAGAACATCCAAGGGGGGAAAGGCCCGCGACAGCTCAGACGGGTGCAGTCAGTTTCTGGTCGGCAGTGGAGACAAGAGCTCAAGCGACAGCCCGAGCAACGCAGCGCCCGCTCTCTACTCCTGTTACGATGTGCCTGAAACCAGGATCCTAGTGTCCACACCATATTATACTGGGCAGGTAGTGGCAAAATGCGTAGAGCAACCCATCTACGATCTCATCTTGGGAAACATTCCGGGTGCAAGAAGTGTCGAAGATCCCTATCCCGAGTGGACAATGCTCGACGTTGAAGAACATCCAAGGGGGGAAAGGCCCGCGACAGCTCAGACGGGTGCAGTCAGTTTCTGGTCGGCAGTGGAGACAAGAGCTCAAGCGACAGCCCGAGCAACGCAGCGTCCGCTCTCTACTCCTGTTACGATGTGCCTGAGCGTAACACCGGGCGAAATTGCAATTAGGCAATAAGAAGACACGAGTCTGAAAGCCTGCTTCGAAAGAGTCGGGGATAAAGTGAAAAGAAAGAAGAGTCGTACGTCATTCGAATATCAATTGGAAAATGGTCTTCTGCACATAGAGTGCATATTTAGTTCAGGAAGGCGGGTCCAACAGCTGGTGTTACCAAGAGATATGCGAGAGACCGTGCTGCGCTTAGGACATGACGCCATTATGCCCGGACACCAGGATGTTCAAAAAACGGTGTCTAGGATCACCGAGGAGTTCTTTTGGCCAGGTGTTCAGAGTGACGTTAAGCGCTTCGTTCGTTCGTGTGACGTGTGCCAGCGCACAGTTCCGAAGGGAAGAATTGGTCCCGTAACTCTGGGCAAGATGCCAGCCATCGACCTACCGTTTCAGCGAGTGGCGATTGACATTGTGGGACCAATATCTCCAGTATCCGCCAAAGGCAATAGATATGTGCTCACTCTGGTTGACGTGGCCACTCGTTATCCTTACGCTATTCCACTGAGAACTATTGACAGTATCCAAGTGGCGGAGGGTCTCGTGGAAATGTTTTCGCGTTATGGGCTCCCGAGGGAAGTTTTGAGTGACCGGGGCTCGAACTTCACATCGGAACTTATGAAGGAGGTTAACCGCCTTTGGCCAGTAAGGCAGTTACTGACGACGCCTTACCATCCCATGTGTAATGGGCTTGTAGAGCGGTTCAACGGCACCCTCAAAAATATTATCAAGAAAATGTGCCAGGAGAGACCTACTGATTGGGATAGATATCTCCCAGCTCTTTTGTTTGCTTACCGCAAAGTACCGCAAACTAGTCCTGCTTTCTCGCCCTTCTAGATGTTGTATGGGAGAACCTTTAGAAGGCCACTTGCAATACTCAAGGAGCTGTGGGCTAATAAAGAGATTGAATCAGATCTCAAGACAACATACATGTACGTTATTGAGTTGCAAGACAGGTTGAAGGAAACATGCAGGCTTGCACATCAGGGCCTGGAAAGTGTGCGCGAACGCTATAAAGTATATGATGACAAGAAATCCATTCACAGGAGTCTGAATCCGGATGACAGGGTTTTCGTCCTGCAACCCACGAATCATAATAAGTTACTGATGCAATGAAAGGCCCGTGCCTTGTCACGCAGAAGAAAAAGGACATGGAATATGAGTTACTGATAGATGACACTAAGAACGTTTTCCATGCAAACATGTTGAAGAAATACGAAGAAAAGTGTCCCGTACGGTACGTCCCCAAGTTAGCATGTGCGGTAGTGACCGAGGAGACAAGTGATGCTGCCTGGGTGCCCACGTGCAGTGGGAAGAAAAATGCAGGAGGAGATGAGGTACTAATGAAACCCAATGTAAATGAAGACAGACGGTCAAAGCTCGATTCCAAATCAAGGGGTAGATGTTTTCGGATAGGCCAGGCAAAACGGAGGTCATAGGTTACAAATTAGACTTGTATACAAATAGAGCCAACTAAACAGCTCTAGGTATTTCTGGGATGTATCTTGTTGTTGCTGCGCAGGGATCTCTGGGATGTATCGTGTTGTTGTTGTTGATGTTGTTGTTTTGTGATTATACCAGGGAGTGTGTTGTGGACATCAGCATGTTTATTAAGGACTCTGTACGGACAACGGCAGTGGTGTGTTAGTGTTCTGAAAACGCAGTTTGGTGTGCCAAGTTAGTGGTTTGCTTTTGGTGTGTGCTGGACATCTGCGGTTTGGTGTTGCTGGTTCCAGAATCGCCACAGAAGATAGTCGGTTGGCTGGGAGGCTTGAAGATGATTATGACGAGGGCAGCTTTTCATGGAAAAACTCTTGAGAGAGGAGGCCCTTGTAACAGATAAGGAGGCCAGAATGGAATTATGAAGAAAAGAGGGTGAAGAAGACGACGTGGGTTAACCGAAGAATAAAGAAGATGAAGAAGAAGCATTCGGTGAGGTGGAGGGAGATGGTTGGTGGAGAAGAGAAGAAGAAGAAGACGACAAGGCTTACGTGGACTAACGCCAAGGCTATAAAATGGCGAGGGGGAGCGAGGCCCGTGGGGGGGGGGGGAGAGTACAGCGTTCAGATAGTTTGCATGCTGCGCCACCCACTGCAAGATAGACGAATGGGTGTGTCTTGGAAAACAAGGGCAGAAAGGGTTTTGCTCTGCGTGCAATCAATGCATTTGGAGCAAAAATACTCTCTGAATGCTCTGTAAAGCTTGCAAGCTACGACACCGGCATCTGATCACAAAGGGACGTGAGAAAAGAGCTATTGCAATGTAAATATTGGAAAAAGCACTTTTTCAATAATACATAACCTGCAGCCCCAATTCATAAAAACTAGAAACGTAGGAAGGGTTTTGACTAGTGCTGTTTCCCCGGCTCCACCGCTAGCATGTTTCATCGCCACGGTCGCCCTGAGGCGCGCCAAGTGCAGAAGCCATGCTGGTCAGCAAGGAGAGCAGAACCTCTATTTATTGCAAAATCTAGGTGTCTTTTATAGGCATGCTTAACGTGAGGGGAAGGGGGAAGAGGGAGAGCGGCGATGGCGGCTGCCGCAAAGAAACGAAAGGGTGCGCGCCGGTGACGCGCGCGCGACTCATTTTACTGAATAGCATATGACGCACTTCTTCCTTCTTAAAATATGAAGCGCTGCATCGGTCCGCGTTGCCTCGTGGAACGCCTCAGGTTTTGTTCTGGGCTCCTTGCGGCTTCCTCTGTTTGTGCTAGTGCGGGCGTACGTTGAGCTGGAGAAGCGGCGCCGGAAAACCGTTGCGGAGAGTTTGCGCTGCTTTGCGGGTCGATTGTAGAACCAAGCCGGTCTGCCGTCGTTGGCGGGCTAGCTTCCGGACTTCGTTCGCTCGCATCACCTTCGGGCTGTTCATGCTGCATTGCACCGCCGCGTTGCACGCGAACTTGATCTACGTGTCGCAGGGCCAGCCCCCCTGAGTTGCCACCTCTACCATCCTGGCACCGGACGACTGCGTGAAACGTCCCGAACCTCACTTGGCCCCGTTACCATAGTTCCGCACGTAAACATTGCTCTCCGGCCGCAATGTCCAGTCGTCGTCACCTTGTGGTGGCTCTGCTAGAGTAGACGGAAAACATGAGTTGAGGCAAGATCGTATTTGATAACCCAGAAGCATCTCTGCTGGGGATTTTCCACTTTTCTGTGGAGTTCTCCGGTAGTTGAACATTAGTCGCACTAGACGGCCCTCCAACTTCCCGCCTTTCATTTTTCGAAGCCGATCCTTCCCCAATCGAACAACCCTTTCTGCGGCTCCATTTGGCTGAGGGTGGGAGGGCGCGCACTTTAGATGCACCATGTGGTTGTTTCTTACAAATGTAGCAAATTCCTGGCTGGCAAATTGACTGCCGTTGTCAGAGACCAACCTGCGTGGCACTCCAAACCTGCTGAAAATATTACGCAGGCCGGTAACTGTGGCTTCAGTGTTGGCGTGCACCAGCGGCATGGCTTCGACCCATTTAGTATGCGTGTCCACCACAACTAGGATCGTTTCGCCTGCGATGGGACCGGCAAAATCTACGTGGACACGGGGCCACTGTTCGTTTGTCGCTGGCCAGTTAACTGGTGGAGCGGCTGTTGGCATCGGCAGGTTGTGAATGCAGCTCTGACAAGTAGCTGATATTTGCTCGATATCCTTATCCAACCCTGGCCTCCAGAACGAACAAAGAACGTGCAACTGCGTTCATCCCTGTCGATCCCTGGTGGGTTTCGTACAGAAGACGCAACGCCCTCGTACGAGCTTCCTTTGGTACCACCACGCGATTTCCCCAGTCCAATAGCTCATAGGACACTGACAACTCTAGCTTTCGGTCAAAGAATGGTGGTACGAAATGCTGTAACAAGTTTGTGGTTCTTGTTCATCCGTTCATAACGTAACGTTTAACCTCGGTCAAAACAGGGTCTGTGGCTGTCAAGGCCTGTAGTTCACGTGTTGTCACATCCCCTTCGTCCAGTCTTTTCATGGCTAGGACGTATTCTGGTGGTTCATCATCCGGGACAGGTTCCGAAGCTTGTTGTGGTAGGTGGCTCAGGGCGTCGGAGTTGAGCATCTGCCTTCCCGAAGTGTACAGCAGCTTGTAGTGGTCTATAGGCTCCGAGCCAGAGTGCCCAGCTCTGAACGCGGGCGGCGGCCATTGTAGATATCTGACGATCCGGTCTCAGCAGGCCCAGAAGCGGCTGGTGGTCTGTTACTAGTGTGAGCTCTCGCCATAGAAGGTAGTCACGAAATTTTTTTGCCCCAAATATGAGCGCCAGTGCCTCTCGTTCTAGTTCGGAATAGTTCTGTTCAGCTGGCGTTAATGTTCTAGAACGGAATCCAATTGGCTTATTAACGTTGCTGACTGTGTGGAACAGAACCGCTCCCGCGCCGTGAGGGGACGCGTCACATTCCAATTTCAATTCCATTTTTGGATCGAAGTGCACAAGAACTTGAGCAGCTTTAAATCTTTGTTTAGCCGCATTAAATGCGGCTTCCTGCGACTGTTTCCAGTGCCAGCGTGCATTCTTTTCTAACAGCTGATATAACGGGAAAAGAATGGTCGACATGTTAGGCAGGAACTTAGGGTAAAAAGTCAGCATTCCGAGAAATGCGCGCAGTTGAGTGACATTACGTGAGCTTGGCGCTTCCACAATGGCCGCGACATTCTTTTCCATCGGATCAATTCGGTGCCCCAGATAAGATACAGCTGGTCTGCGCAATTCGCACTTGTCATACCTAAGTTTCACTCATCGCTCTCGGAAGCGTTGTAGGACGTTTTTTAACCACTCGCCGTTATCATTCTTTCTTTCTTTCGAAAACCAGCACGTCGTCTAAATAAGCTTGTACACCCGACAGTCCTACCAGCACCTCATCCATCTTTCTCAGGAAAATTGCCGGTGAAGATGCTATTCCGAACGGTAGCCTATTTAAACAGAAAAGGCCTTTATGCGTGTTAATCACGCAGACTTTCTTAGTAGTTTCGTCGAGTGGTGTCTGATTGTATGTATCTCGCAGGTACAGCGTACTAGAACAGTCACCATCGCTTAAGCGGGCAAACATGTCCTCAATCCTAGGCAATGGATATTGCTCAGTGGCACAGGCTGGTTTCAATGCGGTTTTAAAATCACGACAGATTCGAACTGTGCCGTCCTTCTTTAACACAACTACAATAGGTGTTGCTCCGTCGGAATGCTGCACTGGCGACAATACGCCTATAAAAACTAGCCTATCCAACTCCTGCGTCACTTTATCGCGTAGAGCGTAGGGGAGGGGCCGCGCCTTACAGAATTTTGGGATGGCACCCTCCTTTAAGTACAGACTGGCGGATGTCCCCTCGATGAGGCCCAAACCGGCAGAAAAAACATCCTGGTAGTCCTCGAAAATGCTGTTGATGCGGTAGCCGTTCTTGTGGTCTTCGTTCGCTACGTCCTCTGCTGCTTGCTACTTGCAAGATTGGAGCGCCTGCGATGTTCAGTAAATAAAGCAAGTCACGCCCGCACAGGCTTGGTCCCGCACAATCTAGCAAAGTCAGGGGACAGACCACGCACACGCCTTGGTAGCGGACGGGTAACTGAAGTTCTCCAGGGACAGGGAGGCGGCCTGCGTAGCAGGGCCGCTTGAGATTGGATGTTTTCAGACTTGTCCCCTGCTTGCGGAACTTGTCATTGAGTTCCCGAGGGATCACGCAAATTGGTGACCCGATATCTACCACCATTCCCAATTCCACGCCCCCTCCATGTGAATACTCAGTGTATAAGTGGCTCCTGAAAGTTTTTGCTCTGAGGCACTAGCGTCCAGATATGCGCCGCCTCCGTTTCATCGTTCGACGAATCTTCTCTGGCAGCCAACGTTTTGGTTCGCGCCGCTCGAGTTGTGTCGTCTTCATTCGGCGCACGGCTTCGGCACTTCCGCGCAACGTGACCTTTCCGTTCACAGCGGTAGCACTGAAACTTGCCCCACGAACACTCGTTACCATCGTGTTTCCCCGCTACCGCATCTGTCACACCTTTCGCTTTGGTAACGCTTGTGTCCATCTTGCAGCGCTCTTTTCCCGCGTGCCTCAACCTTTAGTAGCGGCGTGTCCTCGATGTTCATTTTTTCACGTCGGTGTCTGCTGCCTCGGCTGCCATTGCTATTGCCTCCGCTTCTTCCGACGATAAATCCTTTTTTGACAAGAGCTGTTTCTGCAGTGCGCTCGACCGTTCACCACAAACAATGCGGTCCCGTATCATCCGCTCCAGAGCGCTTCCGAAATTGGAGTTATCCGCTATCCGGCGACTCTCCACCGAAAAGGCATGAATTGGTTCCCCTTCTGCCTGGCACCGATTGAAAAATTTGTGGCTTTCGGTGATTTCGTTCCATTTGGGGTCATAATACTCGTTCATTGTTGCTACTGCTTCCTCATAAGTTAATGAATTTGGCTTGCGCGTAGTCACTTTTCCTGCCGTTATCTCGACCGTGTGAGTCCTTAATGCTGCCACAAGCAATGCTCTCTTTTTTTGCTGAATCCTCGACGGCGTTTGCTTCGAAATAAGTTTCTACCTCGACAAGGTATGGTTTCCACTTATCTGTACTTTCGTGGAATTGCGGTAGCTTTAGATAGGCCATGGTGTCCAACGGCGTAATGCGGTCCTTGGGCTCTTCTTTCACGACTCGAGCGTCAATACTCGCCGCCACTGTTGCATCACCACGGACGCCCTGAGGGGCGCCAAGTGCGGAAGCCACGCTGGTCAGCAAGGAGAGCAGAACCTCAATTTATTTCCAAAGCTAGGTGCCTTTTATAGGCATGCTTAACGTGAGGGGAAGGGGGAAGAGAAGGAGAGAGAGAGCGGCGATGGCGGCTGCCGTAAAGAAACGAAATGGTGCGCGTTGGTGACGCGCGCAACTCAATTTACTGAATAGCATATGCCACAACATAAAAGAAATAGACATCACGTTCTGCTACAGCTGTACACAAAAAATGTGTTTTGCAACTTCTATGCTTAGTTTGTCAAATGTTAGCGGTTTCTGCATGCTATCTCGCGCTCAGTTAGCCGCTCTAAATACGTAGATAGACGACTGTAGCGACCGTCCCTACTATCAATAACGTTATCTTAAGAAGGGTGTATATTTGAGCTCTGTTTGCCGTTGTGTCAGCAAGAAAATGTTTTCTTTTGTTGCACACAGAATTCATCAGTGAAACTTGAAACTGACTGATGAACCAAACAGGACTGAAATTATCACCTGTTGTTGTTCGCAGCCTGCCAAATTCTTTTTTCTGCTAAAAGGGTCACTTATCTTCCTAAGGAATTTCCTAGCATTCAGCTGCATGCCAATCATAAAGCAACCATGGTGTCTCGGTCCGCTGACCGTGCACACAATAACAAGTTACGTCAACTCCTTCCGCTCCCTTCAACTATAGAGAAAGCTGCGCCTTCAACGGTTGTCCATAACCTTTCTTCTTGTAAACCCAACAGCGCCGAGCTTTCTGTTTTAAACCTGGGCCTAAATTTCAACACTGGACCTACCCTGGATGCCAAAAAACTTGTGTGTGCCGTGGAAAACGCGGTTAACCAGGTTGAAACTTCGCGCGGGGCAAGGACTCGTGCTGTCAGCGTCCTCTCCAGGTACCACCCGCAGCTTTACACGTCCCCACTGACCACTGAACAGCGTGAAGCTGTGAGGAGCCTTCGCAAGAACATGGATCTTGTTGTACTTCCAGCAGACAAAGGAAACACGACAGTTCTTCTGGACCGCAATGACTACATAAGCAGAATGCAAAGCCTACTGCAAGATGACGCCACCTACCCCCGTCTCGACAAGGACCCGACCGCAAACGTGCAGCGCGCTTTACAAAGACTTCTTTCTGACGTGTTCAAATTCGTTCCTCCTTCCCACAAAGCACTTTACTTCAAACTGTTGTGCACGAATGGTTCCGCCCCCGCTCTTTACGGGCTTCCAAAGGTGCACAAACCTGGTATGCCGATGCGGCCCATCGTAGACTACAGTCGTTCTCCTCTTCACAGTTTATCCAGCTACCTTCACCGGATCCTCAGGCCACTTGTCGGTCTCGTCTCAACACACGTACGCAACTCGACTGACTTCATTAAGATGGTAAGCGACGTATCACCGGACGATGACGAGTACATGGTTTCGTTTGACGTCAAGTCGCTTTTCACATGCGTTCCCGTTGACCTCGCCGTACAAGTGTGTTCTGCTGCCCTTGAAGCTGACAATTGTTTACCACAAAGGACCCCCATTGACATTCCAGATCTCCGCAGGCTCTTACAGTTCTGCCTGGACAACACTTATTTCGTCTTCCAAGGCTCTTTTTACCGACAACTTCAGGGCACACCAATGGGCGCCTCTATCTCAGTGACTGTCGCGAATCTGACTATGGAATTTGTTGAGCGCCGTGCCCTTGAAACATCCCCATCACCGCCAAGAATATTTCTTAGATATGTCGATGACTGCTTCTGCCTCATTCGGAAAGATGATTTGCTGGCCTTTTCGTCCCATTTAAATTTCATTGAAGAAGCGATTGATTTCACCGCCGAAGAAGAAATTAATTGCGCGTTGCCCTTCCTGGACGTATTGGTAAAACGAAACAGTGGAAAACTATCATTCAGCGTCTACAGGAAACCCACCCTCACCGGAAGATACCTTAACTTCAAATCTGTGCACCCGGCTAATCAAAAGAAATCTGTTGCCACAACCTTGTTCAAACGCGCAGAACGCATATGCAGTTTTCCTGAAGATCGGGCAGTCGACTTTAGTACTGTACGGCAAGAACTCGCGCGAAACGAGTACCCAGCTGCTTTTGTGGCATCCGCTGAAAAGCAGTTATCTTGCCCGACACGCGAAACTCCCGTGTTGTCCCCTCTGAAACGTGCCGCTGTTCCCTACACACCTGGAATAAGCGAAGCCTTGGCGCGTATTCTGCGCACATTCCAAGTTCACGTTGCCCATGTCCCCACAAGGAAACTTCGGCATGCGCTGGTTAACGTCAAAGACGATCTCCCCAAAGAAAAGTACCCTGGCGTTGTTTACAGCGTCCCCTGCTCTGATTGTGACAGCGTCTACATCGGCGAGACTGGTGATTCTAATAGACGCCTAAAAGAACATTGTAATGACTTTAAAAACAAAAAAGTGAACTCTAATGCTATCGCCGAACACTCCGTATCAACTGGCCACGATATTGACTGGGGTAGGGCACACGTGCTGGCAACTGAAAAGAATCTGTACCGTCGCCTTCACCTCGAATCATTATTCATTCAAACGACTAATCGCACCCTCAATCGCAACACTGGAAATCTAACTCCTGTATACGCACGCTCCCTGCGCCCTCTTTTCAAACGTATTTAATCCTGATGCACTTTCTAATCCTTCTCATTGTGAACAAGGCTCCCGTACGGGAGCCGAAACGTCATTTTGTTGTTTTTTGTTTTTTTGTTGTTTACTTTTGGTCGGCGTCCTCCTTTTAAGTTTTGTTAAGACCAAGAGTTATTTTATAACGAACCTCAAAGTAGCATTTAAAAATTTTCACATCGAAAACTAAGACCAAGCGTTGTTTTAAAACGAACCTCAAAGTTGCATTTAAAAATAGTCACATCGAGAGCTGAGACAAAGCCGTGCTTTATAACGAACCTCAAAGTAGCATTTACGAATGATCACATCGAGAACTAGGACCAAGGAGGGTTTTATAACGAACCCGTTTCTCTTTACTCTTCTTGAAAAAATGACTGCTGTCATTGTACTGTTAGGTGTAGAATCGCGGAGCAAAAATTATGGACGACGTATTGTATAAATGATACCGATCGCTCTATCAACATTTGGGGAAAAAAATCTTTCCCGGTGTTGTCATCAGAGGACCTAACAATGGACTTCATTTAGAAAGAAATGCAAGGAATGTTAGTGCTGCGGGCTGCGCTAATGGCAGAAAGAAGGTAGAGGTCATAGCAGTCGCTCTAAGTTTAATTTAACATTAGTAGCTTTGTCTAGCAGCTTTGTTCAACGTACAACAATAACTGATGGGCACGTTGGTCTGACATGATTTCCAGTGAAACAGCGCAACGGCACAAGGCCAGAGGACAAGAAAGGACGAAACACAGCGCTGACTAACAACAGAATGTTTTATTCAGTGAGCCATGCTAACCATTTCCCAAGCATTTCACCCCAGCAAAGCCGAGCACCAGAATGGGGAAAATTTTTGCAGGGTTTCTCCTCTCATATTACAGCTCTCATTGAGAATCTAGATGGTACATACACAAGCGGTGATATGTGAGAAGGAAAATCTAACAGTGGTAATATTGCGAAATGAGGCTACGATACTAAACGAACAATGAGGAATGAAGCGCAATCGGACGACAAGTAAAGGTTCACAGCATTCTTCACCATCTGCGGGAGTAACAAAAGCCAGAATTGCGAACACAGATTGTTTGCAAATAAGTGCGGTGTCGCCTAGTTACCCTCCCTTCTTTCCGTTCTTCTTTCTCTCCCTTTTCTCTTTCACGCAGGGTGCCACGTGTGCTACGTCGGAAAAAGAAAGATTATAGTTCACAACTCTGTTAAATCCGCCGAGTTCAGTTTCTTGCTTTTAGCCTCCTAACGTTCAGTCCCTCAAACAGTGTTAATTACGCAATCGCATAGAAAAAAAAGGTTTACAAAGTACAGGTAAAAGAAGAAAACCACGGAAACCTTCGTAATGCCCCCAAAAAACAACAGAATATTTTACTCTTTTGCGTTCTCGCTAAGAGTGCTTTAAACGCTTCTATTGCTAGAAATACGCGTGCAACGCTTACAATAAATCAACTAACCTTCTATACGAAACGCTCAGATGAACAAAAATTTTCAGCAATTGCAAACACTGCAAACGGTTAACAGTTGCAGTCATGTTTCACTCCAGAGCCGTCTATTTTTAAAGGTTCATTTCCGCACCGCTGTCCTGCCGTTGTTATCTATGGTTAAAGTGTTTTGTCTTATCGTTTTTATGGACCCTTACTGCATTCTAACGTTTGCTGCAGCTGATCGGGGGTGTAGCGATGTGCCTATAAAATGCCGCGAATACTTGCAGTGTTTGTTCGTTTTTCAAATCTACCGCCACACCACTTTATCGCTATGTTTGCGACGCAAGACACGACTAAATTTATCTCGATTGATCGCAGCCAGGCAGAGCTCATTCTACGTTGTTCCGGAATGTTCCAGTAACTTTGCACGCTTTATCTCGAAAGTTCGCTATCAGCTTTAAATTGAGCCCGGCCGACAGCGGCGGGCATTCTGTACGACGACCGCCGAGCACGCTTGTCGCTTCGCCGCCGCCGAGTGATTCAGTCCATTTTGGGTGCAAGTCAGCCCAAAAAACAGCTTTCTTTTAGAAGACCTTTTGTCCGTCTTCATCGCTGCTTCGACTGCCGTCACCGCTACGTGACAATATCATTTGTGTCTTCCAACAAAGAAACCAGTGGTCAGTAGCACGTCATCGTGTCCACCTTTCTCGCGTCCAGTTTAAGTAGCGCCTTCGTATGACAAAGAACCGTCTACGAAATAGCCCTGCAACACATTCTAATTATCGATGTAGGCTACCACGTGAGATATGAGGTTTCGTAGCCAGCAAGCATTGCTGCCGGCTCTGCATCAAATGGAAGGTTGGCTGATATAAACAGATTATTACAAAAGAAGAGAAACGCCCCGAAAATAACTGTTGGGTGCACATCCGCGCCCTGCGGATGAGTAAAATGTATTGCCATTATTGACGAAGCTGGAAACGGTAGCCGGTTGCGTCACAGTAACGATATACAGCGTGTTCAAAATTAGATTTTAGTGATTTTTTTTAATGTGAAATGCCGTACAATAATGCCGCTTTTGCATCTTAGCAATGCGGCCAGGCGGACACAAATTCGGAATAATTGCCCCGCAAATTCAGTACTTAACTAAAATTCTTTATTTAACTTTTATTGGCTGAAGTTAGCGTACATGTTTACAGTGGAAGCTTGGGGCAGTTGCTTTTGAGGGCTATTCCATGTACAATTTTAGTAACGCGCCTGGGTCCTGAGACAAGGACGTCTAAAATTTCGTCCCAGTTCGTCTAATTACGCATGCCAGACGGCGGCTCTCAGCGTGAAGCACCTCCCTCGTGTGACGCAGGTGTTGCGCATGGCACTTCCTCTTGCAAGAGTCGGCATCGAGTGGCATCCCTTCTTTCTAGCGGCTATAGATAGAATCCCTTAAAGAAATAGCTCTGCCTTATCGCCGTTTCAAGTGTGGTTCATCGGTTTCGTTCGCAAGGAGGAAAACGCTGGTTCAGAACGAAAAGTCATCCGCCTCACCACTCGCTGCACGGTCTTATAAGGCGGAGTGCCATACGCAACAGCTGCGTCACTCGAGGAAGGCGCTTCACGCTGAGAGCTGCTGTCTCGGATGCGAAATTAAATGAACTGGAACTAAAATTCAAGCGTGCGAATCTGAGGAAAGAGGCGCGTTACTAAAATTATACAAAATGGAACACCCCTCAAAAGCAACTGCCTCCAAGTTCTCTATATAACATGCACGCTAACTTCAACCAATGAAAAGTTAATGAATGAATTTTAGTTAATTACTGAATTTACTAGGACTGTTGTTACTCCAATTTGTGTCCACCTGGCTTCATTACCAACGTGCAAAAGTGACATTACCGTATGGCGTTTCACATCTTTTTTTAATCAGTAAAGTATAAGTTTGAACACTGTAGAAGCTGCATTGCTAGAGCGCGGCATAAGCCTTTCCAGCCAGAAGAAAGTTAGGCATGAAATAGGTAACAGACGAGAGCGCGATTTTGAACAAAGCTGGGAGAACAATCAACCGCGTTCGTTCCATGTGGCTCTGGCCGCGCTTTGAGGGCAGTGAATTCTTATATCCGGCAGTGCCTTTGTCACCAGTTTGTTTACGTCGGTCAGGAATCAACACGCTTTGACGGCCACCACACGTACTAACGTTTCTTGCAGATCTTCACGAGAAATAAGTAGGTTTGGTTTCGTTTAAATATAAGGGCCAAAAGTATTCCAGGCTATTGCAAACGCCGTAGTGGAGTGCTCCGGAAACATTCGACCGCCTGGGGTTCTTTAACGCGCACTGACATCGCACGTTACACGGGCCTCTAGCATTTCCCCTGCATCCAAAGGCAGTCGCCGCGGCTGAAATCGAACCTGCGCCTTCCGCGTCCGGAGTCGACTATCATAACCACTGCGCCACCACGGCGGGGCGGAAATTACCAGAGTAGGCGCCCTCGTGGTGTGACGAGTTTATCAGCTAGATTTACTCAAATTCCCAGTGGGGTGGTATCTTTTATCCAGGTTTATATGCCTTAGCTGTCGCGAATTCTCATCTCCCGGGTACCGCTATATATCCATGTGTTGCCTGTTCATGACTTAGACGCGTCTTTCACGATCGAGGAGATTTCTGCAGTGCTACAATCTCATGAGCGTAAATCCGCGCCCAGGGCTGACCGTTTCACCTAGACAATGCTCCGCAACATCGACACCTCCTCCCTCACCACCCTTACGGACTTCTTTAATACACACTTTTCAGCGCACATCTTGCCTTCCGAGTGGCGCCACGCCGACGCTACTTTCGTACCGAAACTCCGCAAACCTCTCGATCTCTCCAGCCTTCTTCTTACCTCGTTCCTTGGTAAACTCTAGGAGCAAGCCGTTCTGAGACGTCTCAAACTATACCTTGACTCGCGTGTTTCCTTCCCCATTCAATACGGCATCCGTTGTCACCTCTCTACCTACGATGTCCTCCTACAACTTCATCACGATACCCTATGACTCCTCACCCCAGCGTCCACTACGGCTATCCTGGCACTGGAACTCCACGTCGCATCTGACAACGGCTCCCGCTCCGCTACCTTACATGGTCTAACCTCTACCCACTGCGGTCCCCGTACATTCGCCTAAGTCAGTGCCTTGATCGCAGACCGCACCGCTACAGAGGGCCTCCGACAAATATGATCCCCACCCTTCCTCCTACACGCCCGCGACACCCCACATGGCTCTGTCTTATCTCCGCTTCTTTTCAACACTGCTGTTGGCGGGTTAATGTCTGGTCGGCGGGCCACATTCAATCCAACGTACAGGACGGTCTTGATACTGTCGCCATCTACGCGACCTCCTGCGACCTGACCTTTTCCTACCTATGCCTGAACTCTTCGTTCTGCGCGTTCGGTCTCGTACCCCTCCTGACCCCGCAACATCTATAGCTCTGTTCCTTCATGGCACCACTACTCGAGCAGTCACTTCGCTTCGAGATCTAGGCCGCCACCTCCAAGCCGACTTGCGTGCCGGTGCCTCTCTAAACCATCTCTCTACGCAGACCGCGCAGCTACTCCGCCTTTGTTGTCGGGTCCTACACCGTCGAGCGGGCCTCGAGGAAGCCAATGCTCTCCGTTTGGTCTAAGCGCTTTTCCTAAGCCGCTTCCAGCATGTTGTACCTTACCTTGTGCTCACTTCTTCATAATACGAAAGATTTGATATCCTCATTGGCTGAATCTACAACACTGCCTTAGGCCTCCCACCGTCCACCCCTACCTCAGCACTTCTTCCACTTAGCCTTCACAACAATCCACGTGAGAGGGCTGAAGCCCATACCATGTGCATCTACAATGCCTGACTTTTTCTTCGTTAAAACATTAAGTTGGGCTAGTTGGTAACGGCTTAAAGGAATCATATTCTTAGCGGTAAGAAACAGACACAACACCAAGCTACACGCACACAGGACACCCGCTAGACGTGGGAGCCGACAAAAAAGAAAGGAAAATTATCGAAGCCTTTCGTATTCAAGAAGCGGGCGACATGTGTGTAAGCACTCCCTCCCTGGCGTTGGCAGAAAAAGAGATTGTTTATCTGCGCAACCGTATGCTTTGCAGGAGAGGGGAGGGCGTAGTTAGACCTGATGCGGATGACGAGGCACCTGCGTGTGCTCAGTGATACATATTTATGTCGTACAAGTGTCCAGTAAAGACAGTTGAAGTCCAGCGGGTGTCCTGTGTGTGTGTAGCTTGGTGTTGTGTCTGTTTCTTACCGCTAAGAATATGATTCCTTTATGACTTTTTCTCTCTCCGGTCGGGTCCTCCTGGTCCACCTCGAAATTCCTCCATCATCCGTTCACTCCCGACAACGAAACTGTCTCCCTTGGTCAATGCAAACTTTCTTTACAGTAAACCTTATCCCACGCCATATTCACCTCACTCTTCTCACTGCTCGTCGCTTGCACCCGGGCTAACTACCTCCGCTGCCGATATGTCTCACCCTCTTCTGCCGTCTATGTAGACGCAGACAAAGTTGCCTACCTAGCTGCGTTCTCGGCAGTCGTGATCGACTCCACTGGTCGCCCTCTAACTACATCCTCGCTCCGTACCCACAGCGCTCAGTCGGCAGGAGTTGGCAATTGCTCTGGCTCACACTATCCTCGGCCCCTCCACACCCCGTTATTTATCGACTCGGCCTCCACCTGTCGTAGGTAAAGCGATCTAGTTGTTTTCCACATAGGCACTACTCTCCATCGTCATCTCCCTCTTCCGCCCCACTGATCACGCTAGTCTGGACCCAGAGGCATGACGTGCTCGACGGCAATCAACAGGCACATGCCTGAGCTTGCGCTTTTTCCTACCGAGCATATTCGATGCCCGGTTCACCGGGCCCGCCTCCGGCAGCTTTCACCGCTCCACGCCTTCTGTGCCAGGACACCCGGACTACTATCGTGCGACCGTAAGCGCTTTTCCACCGCCTCACCGTCGCCTCTCAGGGGCAGAGACGGTCTCTGTCTGAATGCTCCAAACTCAGACTTTCCCGTGCCTCTCTCGCCTCCACCGCATTCACCCAGCTCGCTAACGCCCTCAATTGCCACTCTGCGGGGCTCTAGCAACTCTCTACTGCACTGTCTGGCCCTGCCATACTATTCAAGCGGCCGCTAGTATGCCAGTGCCAACCAAAGAATACTGGTAGAAGACTGGAGGACCTGCGCCTCGAGGGGAGTGGCATGTTGCGGGACTGTGAGTGGGGCCCTGCAGTAAGGGCCCCACTCACAGTCCCGCAACATGCCACTCCCCTCACTCATGTAATAACCATTTCTCAGTCGCTCACTGCCTGCAGAATATCTACCATCGCACAATATTCTTTTTGTATGCTAAAATCATTATTACTCCCAGAGCTCACGCGTATCACCACCCTATTGGGCGAAGCGAGTAGTAAGAACACATTTACTTCCTATTAAAGGAGAAATCTAATAATGCACCTAGAAGAGAGCAATATGTTTATTGTGGTGCATGGTTAAGAAAATTGCACTCTGAATATTGCACGTCTGTTCATTACGACTAGTAAAAGGGTAATTTGCGGGGCTATTTCGTGTATCCTTCGACGGAGATGTACCTACTCATTAAGACGGGACAAGACGGGATATCTGTGTCCTTTATGATTGTTGGAGTACGAAGTAGATCAACAGCGTTCATTTTTGAATTTTATTTTGATTAACGCTCTTTGGATGGAGGAAAAGAAGGCGCTCTTTATTCACCAATGGATATGTTAGGCTGGTAAACTTCCTGGCAGGCTTCTGCAGCGAAATGAGGGCGAAAAAGCTTAAGCAAACCTGATCGCATGAACGCACACACACGCATGCGCGTGTGCATACGCATATGGTATTTACAGGGTGCTAATGAGACTGCAGAGCTCCAGATAAGGTATCTCTAAGTAGCATTTACAAATAATTCTATCGAGAACTAAGACCAAGCAGTGTTTTACACCAAACCTCGAAGTCGCATTTACAAACAATCAGGGAGAAAGCTAAGACCAAGCATTCTTTTATAACGAACCTCGAAGTAGCGTTTACAAATAATCACATGGAGAACTAAGACCTAGCATAGCTTTATAACGAACCTCAAAGTAGCATTTTCAAATAGTCACTTCGAGAACTAAGACCAAGCATTATTTTATAACGAACCTCTAAGTAGAATTTACAATAATTCAATTTGAGACCAAAGAGCGAGCTTTGTTTTGTAAAAAACCTCCAAGTGGCATTCACAGATAATCCCATCGAGAACTAAGAAAAAGCAGATTTTTATAACGAACATCAAAGTAGCAGTTTCTAACAGTCACAGGCTTCGTTTCCGTTGAGCCTTGAATACGCATTTTAACTTAGCCGAGGGCATCGCTGCAGCAAAAAGCTCGAAAGTATAACTGCTATGAGAAAAAAAGAGTGTTGCTATATTTAGGTAAATTTTAGAGAGAAATATACAATTTCTTCGGGATGTGCCCTTTGGGTGTTTCCAGCTGGCGAAAAAAGGAATAAATTATGCCTTGACTTGGAAAGCTGCCGGAAACATTACCTGCTTCTTATTTGCTTTAAAACATGCAAAAGTAGAGCTTTTGCAGTCAGCTATGTGCTCTTTTCTCAGAAATGTCTTTAGCCTCACCCCAAAACAACTACTATTTTGATTTTCGTAGAATTATTGTAGCGAAAGCTACATTGGCCATCAACTCGCAGTTTCGCCGTGCTCGCCATCGCACCATGCTCGCATTCCCACCGTGGTCGCACCGCACCACGTGACCAATCACGTGACTGGTCACGTGACCAACCGCTTGACGAACGACGTGACAACAACTAGCCAAATAACCAGACTAACCTGGGCTTGCAATCAAGATTAACAAAGGCTAACCGAGCTATGTCTTAGCTTTCGCTGAGTACATATCCTGGCATAGTCAAGCTAAGCCACTGCCAATTTTTCCCAGGAGACTCAAGTAATTTCTCAGAAAGCTACTTTAAGCCAATTTCTCTGCCCAATTCGTTACTTAGATGGCAGTGAAGCGATCTGAAAGACTTGGTAAGACAATTCGCTCATAGAATGGACGTCTAAGTCCACATAATAAGTTGTTACCTTGACAAGCATATGTAGCTTCATTTCGGCAGTGCTTTTTCCATAATGTTTGAAGCGTCTTTGGTTGCCCTTCCCTAGCCAGATTATAAAACACTCGATATCTGCCATTAGCGCCCCTAATTCTTCCTGCACTCTTGGAAGCATCAGAATGCACAAACTCACTGTAACGCGTATAAATTAAACAAAGAGCTAATACCTTCAGCTGAAATTAAAATAGGGCATCAGAAAGCTTTCGAATTCCTAACCAAAAAGCCCTAAGAAAAAAAGGGGAGCCACCATCGATGCGAGATATTCAAAGTGCGAGTTTTTGGTATATCCGTGGAAAGGAGGATGCGGTTTCGTATTTGGCTTGCCTATGGCACCGTGATACAGACACCAGATCTAATCCCCATAGCCGCAATGCCTCTCACTGTGTAGAAAATAATTGTTTTATTAGATTGTTTTTCACGTTGTCAAAAATTTCACGCCAGTGAATTTTGGATATTGGTTCGGAAGAACGTCAGCAAAGCATTTCCTAGAGGTTCGCCTACTGAAAACTTGTATAGTATAAATCCAGTTCATATTTTCAGCCCGAAAGTAGCCATTAGAAATATCAAATCATGTCTTCCCGACATTCTGCGATGTATTACGTGCCAAGTTGCAACTTTGTTTTCTATACATATATATCAGAAACTTTTTGGAGCTAAGAAACCTGGGCACATAATACAAAACAATTGGCTAAAGTAATTTGGACGGGGACAAAAGCGGCAAGCTAGGCAAGCGCGGCAAGCTAGTGACGACCTTCTGAAACCAGCAGCATTGTAGCTGGGTCTGAAATAGAATTATATGAGTTTAAAAGCTCGCACTTGTGCGAAGGAATACCTCTTCATCATATAACACAAAATTTTGCCCCGTCCGAAAAGAATCTTAGAACTTTTAAATCCAACTGTTGCATTTCGAGCGCCGTATACAGTTCCCGCCAGGTGCTTTCCGACAGGCTACATTCACAAAAATCATTAGCATCCATTCGTTGAATAATCATAATGGTACCCATTGAGCTCGAAGGGCAACATGCTTGCTGATATATTTTTTCTAATATTTTCCGATCTCTCCTACCGCAGTGTTAGCTTTGTGGTTTGAGCATCCGCCTCACATGCGGGAGGTGCCATCGGGCTTCCACCGGTGATACAATAGATAGAATCTATTCCTCTCGCCTGGTGCTCGACTTCTTTAGGATGAAATGCTTGGAGATGGCAAAAGGGAGGTCTGTTGGCCAGTTGGGTCATGATTATTGTAGAATAAACAGTGCTAAACAAGGGGCAGAAAAAAGCGCTCTGTGTTTCGCTTCTTTTCTATCTGCCCTGTTGAACGCTATTTTGGACAGTAATGCTGAAAATGGGTCTTTGACCATACCTTGAGTATAGGAAACACAACTTATGCCATAGCGCTCTTAAGCCCCAGAAGCCCTTGTGCCATAAAAATTCACAATCATTGCCATTTTCCGGCGTCTCCAGTGTCCACAGCTTCTGATTAGGGCTGTTGCTACATCACCATTAAGTTTCTAATTATGGGAGTTTCTGCCTAACATTTAGAGTGAAAGAAGAAAGGAATGTGAAACTGTAGCTAAAAAGAAGAGACGGAAATTTTAAAAATAAACGACTCTGCTCCTGTTTCACAGCCATATAATTTTAAATTTCTTTTAAAAAATTGAAACGAAAATTGTTTTTTTTCGGGGGAAGCAAATGGCGCACTATCTGTCTCACATCTCTGCGGACGCCTGGACCGCGCCGTAAGGGAAGGGATAAAGGAGTTACTAAGAGAAGAAAACAAGGGGTGCCGTACTGGAGTGCTCCGGAATAATTCGGATCATTTGGGGATCTTTAACGTGCACTGACATTGCACAGCACACGGGCGCCTTTGCGTTTCGCCTCCGAAACGCGACCGCAGCGGTCCGGTTCTAACCCGGGTACTCCGGATCAGTAGATGAGCGCTCTAATCATTGATCCACCGCAGTCGGGTTGCCTGAAAACGCGCAGATAAAGTTCTCACGAAACCGCCACTTTTGGAGGTAGAACAGAAATATACGAGAAAAATAATTCTAATCTACATAATTTATAACCTTTCAATGCATTTTAACGCACTTCGTCCACATGCTGAAAGAACAGTAGAACTTGTAGGTCCAGGTCCTGCACATGCAGCTTCGCAAGCTGTTCTCATTAGCACTTTTTTGACAGCGGCATTCACAGAACCCGCAAGTTTTCGTTACATGCAAAACCCGTCTTAGTATCCTTTATGAAATGCAGACATGCTTTCTTTATCGTTCTATTATTTTCCGCCTGTGTAATGTTCCCAACTACAACACTTGTAACATCCTACGGGAACCGTTTAAATTCTGCATTGATAGGCTGTCGCCTTCCATGTAAAAAGACAAGTAAAAAAAATAGAACGGACACTTGAGCTCCGCTTTCAGGGTATGACGCGATAGCTTAATGTGTTTCTGCCGATGTATGCAGAAAAGGTCATTCGCTACTTTATATTCATAGATCCCTGGGAGTCCTCATCCAACTCCTTGTGCAGTGTGGAAGCAGTTAAGTGATGCGCCACTGCCCTGGGATGGCAGGCACTGCCGCTGGTGCGGCATGTACGACCCAGGTTGCTCCTGCCGAGCAACCTCTAGCGACCAATCATTTATCTAACTTCCACCTTCCACTGTGCGCAATTTGGTCTTAATCTTGTGGGCAGATTGTTGTGACCCCACAAGATGACATAACCTAGGTGGGCCACCTTCCTCAAGGTTGCTTCTGTGAGGATGTTTGTGGATTTTTGACTCACGGTCAACGACGCCAACGCAAGATTTTCTGCGACACGATCTCCTTGACACTACTGCGTAAAAGATATAGCTGTAGCAGAAAGAGAAGAGAGGAATGTTTAAATAGAAACGAATGCGCTCATCGTTATAAACCGTGAAATGTTAGTTGAATTCAGTCGACAAAAGGACCAAAACGTGAAGCGTAGGCTATACGTTCAACGTGTTGAGCGACTCGTTGGTTAAGCTGGATTGTTTAGGCTGTGTCATTGAAACGGCGTCCTTTAAGATTTATCCGAGAACATCACGAAATCTTGTAAGCGGACTTGTGTCGCTGAGAACTACAAGCTGACTCCTCAGGAACCACAAGCCCGCCCATCTTTCAAGACCCCAGGACAGCACCTTGGGCATGTTGGTTATAGATTTGTAATGAAACAGTGCAGAACGACGGGGCAGGACACGAGACGGGCACTGACCTTGCAGTTCGTTCCAATGACAGGTTTCTGTCGCTCAATCAGTAGCGGCTGGCGACCTCGACCCAATCGGAAAGACACCTTGCACTTTCCAATCCAGGGCCTGCCTTGACAACGCGCCCCACCATAGCTACCAGCTGCGGTCTACACTTATTGTGTGGACCGATCCACACTTATCGCGCCGAGGTTCTGCCCCAGCCGGTTTGAGAAGTGTTAAGCCCGGGGCCGAAATTCGCCATCCAACTTAAGAAGACGACACCGTAGCTGCTACCTATGGTGCGACGCGTTGCCAAGGCAGGCCCTGAATTGGAAAGTGCAAGGTGTATTTCCGATGGGGTCGAGGTCGTCAGCCGCCACCGATTGAGCGACAGAAATGTGCCAGTGGGACGAATTAATTGTACGATCAGCGCCGGTCCCCTGTCCAGTCGCGTCGTTCTGCGCTGTTCCATCACAAAGGGAGATCCGATAGCAATAATCAGACTTACAAAAGTTTTTCGTTAGGCTACCCGTGAGGACCATCGTAGGTCGTTTGTTGGATGCAAGTGCCCCAGTACTTGTCTCGCGTGTTGTTTAGTCTTTGCAACAGGAGCAGCACATCGCACAAGTATTCGAGAGAGTTGTGAATTTTATCATCTGTCTTGCTATCTCTAAAAACGCGATCTGCCACCTTCCTTTAGTATGATGAGCGGACTACCCTGCCGCCGTAGTTACGTTTTTGTGAGCTAGCAAGCAATAGAAACAGTCCAAATGTTTTACAATAACCATTAAACAGCCTGCATTTGTTATATAATTGCAAGGAGGCAATTGGGCTTGCACGTCACTAGCGCTTGTCTGACATCTGGCACGTACGAGAAATTAACCTCTAGTAGTGTTTAGTGATAACTCAGCCGAAAGCTGCTCCTCCTCTCCTGTTTAATTAAAGCTCTCTCTCTCTCTACCTGAAAACTCAGGACATGCAGTTTTATTTTTAAGTTCGCTGAGAAAAGCTTGGGACCTATTTTTTTTTAAATTGAGGAGTTCTCTGGGGTCCCAGCTAATATTCGGTTTCATTTTTGCCAATTATTATTCAAAATGAGCCTAGAGCCCTGGGTCGTGTCATCAATGTCATGTCAAGCTGGACTGTGTAAGAACACTCCGCCTCTTTCTAAGGCATTAACACTGAAATGCACTGTAGATCGCTTCGTCGAGGCCATCACATCAAGCGTATGTACTTGTTTCTAAGCAACCACATTAACATGTTATTCTTTTCAAACTTCTGTGATAACATAGAGAAATTAAAGGAGCAATGCAATAGATCTATATGTTTTACTCTAAAGTGCCGTGTTAGGAGTAAAGGACTGTTGTTCATTCCAAGCGTTCCACATGCACAATAGCAAGTACAAATGAATTAACAGCATGTAAGCGCACTGTGTGCATGAAAAAAGAGTTATTTTTTATGCTACTTGTGGCTATGCAAGTTTAGCACGGCAGTCCTCATTTTCCACTACCTTCTGGTAATTATAAATCAATTATTCTTTAGCATTTCACTTTCTTCAAGCCATTAATTGTCTCCTTGAGTGCCATATGCTTTCGAACTGTTGAGGGCTAGAACAATGCCGACGTGATGATAGAAAAGATTGCAGCTTGTTCCTAGAAATGTCTCTCATTTCTGGGAACATAACCTAGAAACTCCCATATAAAATCGCTCTTTCCCCATTAGCGACCACAGATCTCTCCACCAGTCGAAGACAACCGAAGCACCGAACTTTAACCCAGATTCATCTGGCTAAGGTAAGCAGTTAGAGACTGTAGGTACTTTTATTACAGCTCTAGAATTGTTTTTGGTGAGAAATAAAT
The DNA here is from genome assembly GCA_030143305.2 of Amblyomma americanum. Lineage (NCBI taxonomy): Eukaryota > Metazoa > Arthropoda > Arachnida > Ixodida > Ixodidae > Amblyomma > Amblyomma americanum. Next base: position 74,357 of record JARKHS020033582.1, on the reverse strand, counting down.
AAATGCTTTCTATTTTCAGTTAAACAGTAAACCTCGTGTACCTAGACAAAAATGTTCACTTAAATGCTACCGTTTGAATGCTACCTAGTACAATGGACGCGTGCCTAATCATGGCGCAGGCAGCACTTGTTAGCGCAATGGGAGCGTCGGAAGCGACAGACATTTTCTTCGGAATTCTTCAGCACTTCAACTAATCCTTACTTTTAGGACGTGCACACTCTGAAAAGCTGGCCCACGATTTATATGTTCAATTTTATAGATTTTACGCATGTTGTTTTATTGCACTAATCTCTGGTTTCTCTGTTGCCGGCGTATTTCTGCATCTCCGCCTCCCATCCCTTGCCTTTGCCTCCCTTTGCTTGTGGTCAGCCTAAGAGCTGGAGCGAGAAGACAAGCAAAAAGGGGAACCGGTTCGCTTACTGTATGGCATGTTGCCTAGTTTCCGCATATCCCCGTACGGCCTTACAATACAATTTCAAAGATAAAAACACTCCAATACGGAAGGGTTCAACCTTACTAGATGCATTTTCTGCCTAGTGTATTAGAAAGGACTGATACTTCTTATTTTTCTAACCCTTCCTGTCCTTTGTTTGTCATACATGCGATGCGTCATCTAACATCTTCGGTTACGGGCGCGAAAACAGACACGACACAAGGTAGAGAGACGGGACGGAGCGCCACTCACAACTCCTCTGTCACTCTACTGTCATCTAACAGTGTTTCATAGAGCTAAATGAATATCCGAGTTATGAAATAAAGCGCAAATGAAAGGCTTATGGTTTTTGTTGTTTGAGCCGTGAGGCCCGTGACACACCCAGGCGTGGCACGAAAAAGAAAACACGTAAAGCAGGAATTTAATTTGTAGTTTCCGGCTCCCAATTTCTTGCGCCATCCGTAGTGCAGAATATAACCGATCTACAAGCTTGATCAGAAAGAAAATTTTGGCACGTCGCTGCTTCCGTCGGGGCTCAAAAGCTCCCATTTATAATTATGCGGGGGTTACGCAGCCCTCGTCCAGTGGTACACCAATGATCACTATTAAAACAGCGGCTTTCTTTGGGCCGGCATAACAGCTTGGAAATACGAGACATAAAATGTACAGACGGTGCTTACCAAATAGTCATGTGCTCTCAAGAGCGGTACGCTCTATTAACAGTCGCAGTTCATCCCCGAATAACTATCCTTTACGACACAGCTAAAGCAGTGGCAGCTCGAACAAAGATGTGAAGTTAACTGTTAAGCCGCTGTTATCTCTGTACACCTTCCTTCTTCTTGAGGATTCACATTTTCTGCATGTCCGGAATAGACCACCATCAATCAGCTAATGTCAACGAACTTGGTGGTGACTGGCCCTTGCCATCGACAGCTTGTACGGACGCAGCAGAAACTGGGGAGAAATTACCTCCATAGACAGATTGGTCAGCCATTTTCTGCCCTTAATGCCGCGGTCAGGCGCACATATAAACCAGCTTTCACAAAGAACCGGCCTGTTTTATGTAGTAGTATTGATCGCTGGCCGGATGCCGGAGTTTGTAAGGCGTTTTGGTCCGCGCACCCGTAGAGCCCGGTATTATCTGCAAAGTTTTAAAACTTGTTAGACATGAATTCGCAAATTAGATACGCTTCATCCATAAAGCTCTCGCTCGGGCCAGGGCCCGCTCTAGCGTCTTACACGCCCCTGCCTTCTCCCTACAGAAGAGAAAACTAACTCGCAGTCAATTAAAAACACAAGTGTTTATTAAACGGTATTGTGCATTACAAACCATTGCACTTATAATGACACCACTTAAAAAAACAACATAGCCCCGCAGCAGCACCCGAATGTGGGACATCGGATACACACGCAGAAGGCAGACTGCAGGTCTTTCGGGCGGAGCTAAGGGCGCTTGCCTGCCACCGGCCGACCAAAGGAATGCATTGCGCAACACCATAGGAAGAACGCAGAAAAGCGTGCCTAGCACATTCTTGGCGCCCATCACAGCACATTTTCCAACGGTTGCCACTGCGCGTGCTGAAAGCTTCGCTACTGCTATAATACTACGCCTGGCTGAATGGCCGTATACTACATGCCTGTTGTGGTCTCTCATTATTCGTTGCGAAGAAGATAGTGCGATGAATTCGCGGAAGCGCGCCACCAACGAATTTTAGCCATGCGAATTTCCGATTGACAGTCAGTTGCATGGATTTTGGCCATGCAGCGGTGGTGCCGTGAACTACGGAGCGTGAACAGGCGGAGCTCTTAAAAGGATAGAAGAAGCAGGTCGGCTTGAAAAGAGCGGTACAAACAAGCACGGCGAAGCAGTGCCTGTAAGCACACTTTGATACCTTTTCAAAGGCATGTTTTTTGGCGATTCGCAAAAAAATGACATGGAAAAGATGGTCTGTAGAAAAGATAACCTCCCATATATATATATACATATATATCTGTGGCGAGGAAGGGAATATTGACTAGAAGGTATATACTTACGAGGGGAACTGACACACCCTTATAAGAACATACAGTTTTACTAACGTTTCGACTGAGGAACAGTCTTCTTCAGAGTGGATACATAATTATTCGAGACGAGAATTTATAGGTGTTGGAAAAAGACTGCGGTTAACCCCCCTCCCCCCACAAACAAAATAAAAAGTAAGCAAAAATTGAAACTAAAGAGTACAAAAATGGCACCTATAGCGCGCTTGGCGTGTGGTGAGTCACAGCCCAGAAGGGTGTCCAGTGGCCTTACTTCGGGCAGAGCACAAATAATAATAATAATAATAATAATAATAATAATAATAATAATAATAATAATAATAATAATAATAATAATAATAATAATAATATTAATAATAATAATAATAATAATAATAATAATAATAATAATAATAATAATAATAATAATAATAATAATAATAATAATCGGTTTTTGGGGGGAAAGGAAATGGCGCAGTATCTGTCTCATATATCGTTGGACACCTGAACCGCGCCGTAAGGGAAGGGATAAAGGAGGGAGTGAAAGAAGAAAGGAAGAAGAGGTGCCATAGTGGAGGGCTCGGGAATAATTTCGACCACCTGGGGATCTTTAACGTGCACTGACATCGCACAGCCCACGGGCGCCTTAGCGTTTTTCCTCCATAAAAACGCAGCCGCCGCGGTCGGGTTCGAACCCGGGAACTCCGGATCAGTAGTCGAGCGCCCTAACCACTGAGCCACCGCGGCTGGGCGAGCACAAAACACCGGAACAGCACTCAGCACAAAACGCTGAACACACGCGCACACACACACACACACATTCTATTCCAGTGGAGTGTCCGATAAATTCATTGTCCGTAGTGGGTGGTGCCTCGGTCAGAACTTGGTTTCTTGATCGGATAGGAGTTTGCTTTGATTGAAGGAAGGACATGCGTCATATGGACAGTTTCCGGGAAGAGCTGTAACTAATCTGAAGGAGGATAACGGTCTTCGAGCCTAAAGTAAGGCAAGGCCCTGAAGATTACGTCGGTGGAGTCGCCCCTACTTGTACTTAGAAATGGTACGTTTGACATCTTTACAACAGGCGTGTGTATGTCTGGCCAAAGGCGCGATGACGGGTGGAGGAAAGAACTGAAACTTTAAGGCAGGCTGCAACCTGCGCCTTTATGTCCTTGCTTCCTGTTGAACACAATAGACGTGCCCTGGGGCGCCCGTCAACCTCGCCCTTTGATTCACCCGAGTATGTGCGGGACAGGTGAAAATTGTGATAAAAATAACCGATACCCAGAAGAGAGAATAGAAATGAAATTGTCGAGTAGAAAGTAATTGACTTAAAATAACATCGCAAAAAATTTGAAAAAAAAACTGTTTTGTGCAGTTGCTCGACTCTTGCGGGTCATGACTAAGAAGAGGGAATAGCATGTTTCCCATATTAAGTTATGAGTTATTATGAATTTCATTGTTTAGGTCTGCAGCTGGGTTTGCCAGGGCTGTCATTGAGTCCCGAGGAAGTTGTTTTGAATTTAGAGATGCGATACGACTCTCGTACTTCTATTGTCATGATGAGTGCGGAAGTTTTATTCAAGGATAGTTATTTTCAGGTTGCTTAATTCGTGAATTTGTCCATCAACCTTTGTCTTCCTTACGCAGGTGAACACAATATTGAACGACGCCACACAACGTGCTTCGACCATGATTAAGAAACTGGCAGTTCTAAAGAAAATTGCTAATTAAAATTACGTTTTTACTTCTGAAGCAGATTTTTAAAATGAATGCATATTTACGGCTTTGTTCATCTCTACGGTAAAATTTTATCTGCAGCTTTTATGCACTAACCTCGTGTCAAAGGAAAGGCATCTCTAAGGCCACGAAAGACACACGATGGTTTTTATGGTATATGCGGGTTTAACTTCCCGAAGCTGCTCAGACTATGACGAATGCCGTAGTGAAGGGCTCCGGAGATTTCGACCATTTGGGGTTCTTTAACGTGCACTGACATCGCACAGTACACGGGCCTCTAGAATTTTGCCTCCATCGAAATTTGACCGCCGTGGCCGGGATCGAACCTGCGTCTTTCGGGTCAGCAGCCGAGCGCCATAACGACTGAGCCACCGCGGCGGCGAAATATACAATGCTCCTTCCTGAATGTTAAACTTTGTGTGGTTAATGTCACAATTAGGCGATACTGGAGCAGTTATGTTCTAAACTGAGGGCGGAGTGCATTACCATCTTGACCGAAGCACATTTGCAAGAATAAAGACTTCATAAGCAAGGCAAGAGCAATATATTGAATTAAGTGACGTTTTGCAATGTGAGGTCAAGCATTCCCAAGTGCGCTTAGAAAATAACTTGACTGCGCCTTTTATTGCGGTGAAAAGTTCTCTATCGCTCATGCAGCCAGTTTGGTAAGCGTTGCGTTGCACGACAGAACGCATGACAGTGTACAAATTCAGGATGCTGGGACTCGTCGTACTGAACAGTCTAATTCAACCCAATAAAAAATAATTGCGGCTTAAAGTTTTGAAGTTTAAAGAGCCACCGATGATGGTTTTGCTGTACGCAGTGGTGCATAAGGCAAAACATGATCAACTTTGTTTTCGGTCAGGTCTGTCGTGCTTGTCTTCATATGCGCATTATCCTAAACTGCGCACTCGAAACATCCTAAATCAATTGGAATATCGGCCAATCAACAAAGTATCTTCCGCACGTAAAGAATAACAAATTCTCTCCCCACACTGGAAACATGTTTGTGGAACTATCGTGATTTTCTCTGGAAGTAGGCCGAGAAAAACGCCACTATGATAATTTTTCTGACAATGCCAGGATTGCTGCTGCATTAAAGTGGTACTCTACATTCTTTTCTGACATGCAGTCAGCCTGAGAAATCTACATGTCGCTTCAGAAAGCGAACTGCATACTCAGCATGACACAACAATTCCAGCAATTTTAACAGTCTTATTTTGCCTCCTTCAATACTTGCTTTCAGATTGTCGCTCAGTGAAACGTTTTGACTAATTTATGGACTTTTAACTTGTGCTTTTCTCCAGGTACCTACAAAACCTCTATACGATCCACGAGGGATGGCTGCCATTCTGCAAGCAGTGTTATTCTTCTTCACCCTGGGGTTCGTCTACGCGACTACGAGCTTAGATTTGGTCTCCTTTCATGGTAAACAGTTCAACAGTTATGAATAGTTCAGTCAGGGCTTCAAGAATAATGGAAACCGTCTACCCTCAGTGTAAGGAGAGTGAACAGTGTTTGCTGATTTAGTTTGATTAGAACAATCAAGGCTCCAGTGAATGGGCTGCGATGATTGCGTTCATGTAATAGCAGGATTACAATGAATGCAGTTCAGTTCGAATACAAAAACACAAGTAGCCTCATTACGCTACGTATGATTTCCATTAAGAAGGCGGTGTACTAGCCATATATTTTTTTTTCACTGGGTATCGCTACCTCGGCGCGTTCTTTAACTTTGGAGTACAAGGACGGAACCACGATGGCAACTAATACCAGGGGAAGAAGGGTTGTACTACTAGCCCTGTGAAAGCGAGAAAGTGAATAGTAGGAGTACTCACAATAAAAGGTAGTAGCACAGAAATAATTCGTAATCGTCATCATCATCAACAAAGTCACACGTAGAGCAACCACGGCCACGGCATAGAAGCTGATTCCCTAATCTCTGCAATTTCTCTCTGCAGCCTTCTTGCATTCGGCAAGGAAAATCACAGTTATCTCCTTTAATGCAAAAGTAGTTAACGCGAACAATACGCAGTACGTTCTGCGTCTGTATGCGGGATTTCAGCACTATTGGTATGATTGAAGGGGGATACGTATGGCACAGATGTCGTGATTTCGCCTCCGGGAATGTGGGTGTTGAAAAAGATAGAAAATGCAGTGTGGCAAGTGCGTCCTGCGCCTTTGTAAGTTCAGTTCGCGGAGCACCCAGCAGACGCGCCTCGGGGCTGCGCGGCCATCTCTGCCCAGTCACGCCCTCAGGTGTAGCCAAAGAGGACAAATTGAAAACAAAATAACAAAATTTTTGACAGATGTTCGAGACAAACCGAAGTCTAAGGAGAAAAGAGTAATTACGACAGCGAAACAAACCTCCGCCTCATTAAACGAGAACAGAAATTAAGAAAATAAAAAAGAAAAAAAACGAAAAGAATAAAACGAATAAAAACAGTAAACAAAATAACGACGATATTCGTAGTTCAGCCAAGTGCGAGTTAGGGGTGCTAGCACATCGTTTTTCACTTCCAATCCGGTGTTTAGACCAATTTTTACGGATGGAAGTTATTTTAATGGTGACATTCTCTAGTTTACATTAATTTATTCGTTTATACCACTCCTGTTGCAGTGGTTCAGCGGCAAATCAATGCGTCATTGCCCTGCGATGGCAGGCGCTGCTATCAGTGGTGGTGTTTGTCAGACTCAGGTTGCTCTTTCGTGGAACCTCTCGCGATCAATCAATTATTGAAGATGCAACTGCCACGGTGCGCAGTATATGGGTGTGTTCAGATAAGAACCGTAATCAAGATCCCATGATCTACTTTTGTGCTTAATTAAATTTTTGTACGTGATGAGAAAATGTGTGGACAGAAGGGATTCGCGCTTAGTTTTACAAGAAACGCTGTATTTTGTTTTTCAAAAATCATATTTCAAGCCAGGTAGAAAACGTCGGTTTTGTGATTTGGCAAAATTGCTAGCTTGTATTCCAGCAGGAAGTAAGCCGAGAACGTCATTATTTTTTCAATAATCGTACGCATATTGTCCTGTTGGAGTGAACGCAAAATTATTTTTTTTTGCTCCCACAATTTTGCAGTAAAAAAAATCGCAAACATTGCTGAAAAAGTAAGGCAATCCAATGGCCGCAGTTTTTTGGGCAACAGTGGAACAATTAGCAGTAAGAACCTGAGGTTGAAATTTTCATCAGTATTAATCCTGCTCTTTACTGTCCTGGGCCAAAATTTTTGCTTCTGAAAGGAGCCGGAGATTGTTAGTTAGGCGTTCAAATCTTGTAGAATTCAAACAATTTGAAAGAAGGCGCACTTTCACCCGGATTTTAAAAAATACACCCTATGATTTTTAAAAAAAAAAACTCGGCTGGAACACCTTCACAACCCAAAGTTCTAACACAGACTATATTTGTTCAGTTACCATTACTGGATATAGTGTGTTAAAAAGAGCAACATTCATGAATTCGACTTCGAAGTGAGCGTGTGTGGATACATTTTAGTTGGCACAAAGAAAGAGTTTCAAAAAATTCTTGGAATCATGTTTTTTCTTGTAATCGTTCTTTTGGAACCCTTTCAAGTAAAAACAAGAATTCTTTAACTTTTTCGCATGAATACAATAAGTCTTTCCAATGGGATTCAAAATTTTGACCTATTTCAAGTGTACTTCACGGCATTTCAGCTTCAAATCTGCCCCGAAATCACTAAAAATCACTACCCTCGCTACTAGCCGGCAACTAGAATTGTTAAAATTTCTCCACTGTGTCGCGAATTCGGGCTATCGACTCTCAAGCGAGAGGCATATCATGAGTGTCATACTATCTTCAACACGATGTTATGATTATCTTAATTTTTCACCCTACTTTGCTCGCACTAATGTGTTTAAATACAGTTTCTATCCGCGCACCATCGAACTCTGGAATAAATTGCCCGGTTCTGTGCGTTCCCTCCCTATTGACAAATTTATACAGGCCATAACTGATTCGTAATCTCTTTATTTACTGTACTTATGCTCCCAATCTGTGCAATTTTTTCTATGTATTCAACTTCATGTTTTAATCTTTTGATACCATGTCTTTAGTTTTTGAACGTATATGTCCACTCCTGCGATAGCCCCAATAGGGGCTACAGTATGTACAAATAAAGTAAATCAATTTTTTAAAAACAATTACAACAAACTCTCATTGCGTTTAGATCAACGGTAGTTTATTTAATTATGCTTAAACTAAATCGTTTAATTAAACATAAACTCTTTGCTTCTGGTACTTCAAACGGAGCCACGAAACCAGCTTTATGAAAAAAAAAAGATTCAGGGCATATGTCGGCAGGCTAGTGCCACCTTCGCTTTTGGTAAGAACAAGCGTTGCCGAAAAGAGGTACCTTTCTCCACAAAAAAAAATTGAATTTTTAATCAGCACGAAAACCGAACCGCCATTTTAGAATCAAATTGAGTGGTTAAATAGCTGTTACTTCTCTATTGCTATTCAAACAACTGTTAAGGAAGGCCATGCAATTACTACCCAGAAGTACAAAAGATCTATTCCAGCAGGATTTACGAATGAAGGAAGGCAGAGCTATAGGTACAAAATATAATTATGCATTGTCGCTTTGTCTACAACTATACAGCGTACGATTGGAAGAAAGTTAGTTACCGTTCTTCACATGCCGTACCACCTAACAAAACTGGACCCTGAGATTCGCCATTATCTCCGACGAACTGTCTGACACACGGTCACCGGATTCGCGACCAGGAATGCTAACGTGTCGGGAAATGTGGAGAACAGAGAAATATTAACGTGAGAACAATTATTATTAAACCTAATTTTAAGAGGGTTTCTTTCATCCTCTATATCGGAGCTGACACGTTGAAGATTACAAAATTTTACCACATCCGCGTAACGCAGTTGAAGTTACCGCTTATTTTATACATATATTAATATAGAGAGAGCTCAGACAAGAATAGGGAAATGAAGGGTGCGCTATGACAGACATATGAGCGAAGCGAACACTCACAGAAAGCAGGAGAAGCATTGGGGATAGTTTCTATTCTTTTTATTTTTGTTTTAATCAACGAGAAATTACACCGTTATTTCCTACTGATATACTCGAGAAACGCAAGATAGAAACATTCTTCTGTGTTTAAATTGGTTTGAGCTGCTATTTGCTTTTCTTCATATGTAAAATATGTGTATGTATCGATCCAAATTATCTTACCATGTTTTCCGTTTCCACTTTTTCAGGAAACACATGTCAGTACGATAAGCATTTCTTCCCCAGAAGGTATTATTTGTCCGAAAACTGTACATGGCTATCATGTGATGCGAAAAACCAAAGAGTAACTATTGATCAGTAAGTATCAAGTTCATCAAAAATAAATAATTTTAAAACCTAATCAATATAAACCAAACTCCATATGTTATCTGCATTAGCTGCAGAACAATAGAAATAAGCCAGCTTAAATTTGAATCTCGAATACAGGTGATCCGGATGACAAGAATGAAAGAACTACACCAATAAAAATGAGACGCAGTGCATTCGGTTGGCACTCTAAAGTTATACATAACAGCTTACTGATTTTAATCAAGACGAAAGTACACAACAGTTGCCTCTTGCATTACTACGATATGTACAAAAACTTGGATGCTAAAGACATCTCATCGAATTAGGTTAAGTTCAAAAATTAAATTTATTGCAGCGTTGCGAGTTATGGAAAGAAAAATGATAGGTGTGTCGTGAAAAGACAGGAAGAGAGTACAACAGGTTAATGACCAAACGTGCATAGAGTTAAATATGCTTTGCAGTTTATGCTGGAGGCAGTTAACTGTAAATAAACAGCCTAATTCATTGATCACCACAGCTTACTGGAACAAGAATAAGTGCTTTTCAAAATTGGTGACTGACAAGTGTGCACATTTTTTAGATGTTTTCACCAAGTGGTCTCACCACTGACATCAGTCAAAAATTATTTTTGTGTCAATCATGATACTTTCTAGACGAGAACTACACTCAGACCGCTTAAGGCTTCTGCAGGAGGTGCCTAATTTGTTCATGTCTTGCTGATCACGGCACTGACCGTTGTATTAGCGACTAGTTATATCGAGAATGGCGCCTTTCCGCTCTATTCTCGATATTTCCTGCATTATCCCAAGTATCATGGTTTTTTCTTCTTGCTTAGTTTTCTTCGGAAGGGTAATTGCCAGGCACTATCGAAGCACAATGCGACTCCTTAGGAAGGAAACGTAACACTGCATTAGAGTGATTTTTACGAGGCTGTAATAGTAAAGTATAATATTTGGCTCTAAGTGAATGCGCAATGATATCTCTGATTTCTGGCGAACTGTCCCACTCAGTTTACTTGAACATCGGGCAATGATTCATCTCAAGCGCATGATCGACAACACCGACTAGTTATAACAAAGGGCTTTGAGGAAAAGTTAACCCCTATCATCACTTTGCATGACAGCCAAACTTTAAACGCAAACAGGGATGCGTTAACTTCCTGATTGATTCCTTGTTGCTTATTCAAAGCCTATTAGGGGGCTTCTCAATATTTATCTGGGATATATAAATATTTCAGAACTTCTTAGGCTCATGTCAACTACCAAGCCACAAAAACCAGCCTACCGCTTAGACCATAGAAAGTCATGATTTGTGTTTATATTATTCGGCCTCATTTCTTTTGTGTATTTGGTTCGCCATTGCGTTCGAATAACATGGTAATATTGTATGCCCACTAGACAAAATTATACCCAGCTTTGAAATATTGGCAGAATATGTGGCTTCAGACAGGAATTTTCTTCTACTTAGATGTGAAGGCCCCATACGTGTGGGCTCAGAACACCCTCCCCGAGATTTTCCGGACTGCTGTTGGCCCAAATACGACCGTGGTCACATGTGTGAGTACTCTGCATGCAGTCATGGCGGATATATTTTGTAAAACAATAGCCGTATTGAAGGATTTATGTTGCACTTATTCATTACATCTATGCAAGAAAATCCGAATCTAATATAGCGCTTTGGAGCCCGTGTTCAGTTGATTCAGGACTTCGCCAGGCACTGAGGAGGTTTAAAGAAAAAAGATATTGGGGCTTACAAGACCCACATGGCTCCTTCCCATTCGATTAATCTTACATTCGTAAGTAAAGTAGAAGGAATACCTTTATGAAACAACAGTTCGAATAAGCATGGGGACGAAAACAAAGACGACACAACGAGCGCCGTACTCTCAACCAATTTTATTAGACTTGAAATGAAATTTACATACGCGTGAGCGTCAGGAAAAATGCATGTAAGGAAAAGGAAGAAAGAGTCTACAGTTATAGATAACAAACAACATAAAATCTGCTCAGCCTTCAGCTTGTGTACAGGAATGCAAGCTCATTATCTATAACAACTACTGTGGCCTTGCCGATGTACGTGCCTCGGTTTTTTGCGATACGGTCGTATTTACTTTACTTTCGTCGTTTTTACTTTCGTACCCATCCTTATTCGCGCTGTTGTTTCATATTTCACTGATGCCAAGTCGCCCAACTCGCTCTTCTTCTACAAGGAATACCTTATTTTCCAGAAATAAGCGTACTGTGATCTTGAAGGTGAAAGTATAATTAACATTCATATTTTAAAGGCTAACTGGCCAATGAGTAACTTCAGCAGCTGTGCTCAAGCTCACGGTTACATTATCCCTTATATAATCAGTGAAATGGTTTTGCTTCTGCGGTAAATAAATAAAAATTATTGTAATATAATTATCAACTGACTGGCTGTCTCTAGTTTTGCTGCCATAGATTACTGAGTGCTTTTGCGACTTCGCGAAAATCATGCCAAAAAATCTAGGTTTACTTCAACAAACTTATTTCAAATAAGACGCGTTCTTTAAATATATACTGAACGGCTGCACTGCGAGTTTCCGAAACGCACTGGTGTGGCAGATAAATAGGAAAAGATCTATATCCCCAAAAGCACAGTAATCTTTTTTATCTTTGCCAACAAAGTGTTTTTGTTTACTGCTGCATGGCATCTCTCTGCGATAAGATTAGCCTTAAATTGTCTGTGTGTGCGTGTGTTTGGCTGAATTTAGTCTGATTCATGTACTTCTGGCACTAAAATAGAGCTTGGGCGAAAATAAACTTTTTTTTTGTTGTGTATAAACGAACACCATGACGAGCTTCGAGCTTGCGAGAGCTGTGGGCAGCCAGGAATATCGTCTGTACTGTCTTTGTTACAGTGCTCAGCTCACTTTTGTTGCCTTACTGTGCTCTTCGAGAACTCGTAAACTAGATCCGTAGACGCTGTCTAGCTCTACCGGCTCTATTAATTTGGAAATGCAGCACAATCAGCAGCTTGCAGGACTCCAAGGGGAAACTTGCGCGATGCGGAAAACCTCTCAGCGGATATGGCGTCTGCTGTGGCTGTCAGAAACCACAACACACATTTAACACGATATTTTAAAAAGATACTCGTTGGAAAATGGGTCCTGGAGCATGTTTTATGATACTCCTTACCATAGCAAATTGCGCTCGTGCACTTTCCTTGGGTTTACGGGGAACTAGGGTCCAATTCGTGAAATCTTCTTCAGCCTTGTGTCCATCAGCTGTTTCGTAACCTCGATTTTAAAATAAATCTTACACTTGCACCCTATGTTATGGCAAGTTGCAAGTAGGGGCGACCTCATAGGTGCACTAAGAAATCATAAAATTAGTTTGAAAGCTTTTGTTTAGATACATTCCACCCGATCGCTACAGTAGCGCCACCTCATCTTGCTTACTTCACATATCTGGGTTAGTCTATATGCTGTCAATGAATATCAGTAGACATTGTTTAATGCCGTTTTAAAAAAAAAGATAATACGAGCTTATAATATTCTCTTGCTGAGTGAATTCTAATTTAATGTGGCCCTTACTTGAAGCGCTTTTATTGGTTTTCCTGTCCTGTGCACCCCTGTGATTTGTAGCTTCTTGTTGAGGTACGCTGTTGCGAACAAGAATTTCAGAGAAAAGACAGAAAAATGTGAGATGAAAACCTGCAAAATATGTTTCATGGATTTTAACATTTCACTGTCAGTTCTCATTTCTGCCTGAATCAACAATAAATTTCTGCCGTCCAAGGCAGATGCTCATTACGCTTAAAAACCATCGATTTTTATGCGCTTAAAAAACTTTTTGACACCACTTACAACTGTTGTAGATTCGCAATAGCAGTATGTGCTTATTTTAATAATAATCTGTGCTCTGAATTTATTATCGCTCGCCTGAGAGCATGCAATATAGTCACTGTTTTTCAAAACATTGTGCACGTGTACTTTGAGAGTATATTCATTCCTTAATCACCCTAATTTCTGAATTTTGTATGCATTACGAACTTTTGGAAAAGTGATTTTCTGACAGTGAATTTAATGTTGCCTCAACGAGATGCCATAGTACCTTTGGCATTGCAGACTATTGACGCCGAGGGGGCTTTACGTGCGGTGTAATATAGCGGGTTCACTGCAATGTTTATTATTTTTGCAAATCGTTGTTCAGTCCTTCATTAAACTACCATACATAAAACCATTGTTTGCAGCTAATAATTGATTGTTTCAATAAATTTAGTTGGCTACATGACCAATTCCGCTCTCAGTATAATTTTTTTTAGTCTTGTTCGGGTGAAAATAAAAACTTGATTTCCTGGACTAAAACAACGTAAAAGAAATCTCGGTAATAATCTGCGCTCTAAAATTACAATTTTCTATAGATTTCGGACACACGACAAGGACTCACCACGCTGGTAATTTGAAAGGTAAGCACCCAGTTTGTGATCTGTGTAGGAGAGGCTGCGTCCTCTTTTTCGAGGAGCTAAGTATGGGATGTCAAGAGACGGCAGGAGACTGACTTTACATTCAAGTCATGCTTCATATTCTATATCATTTACATTCGTACTAGATTGCAGCTGTCACATGAAAACGCGCAATACGCAAAAAGTATTTTGCAAGTTATGCCCGAAAGCCAATATTCGTTAAAATGTGTGCAAGTCTCGTAACAGTAGATAAGGAACTTACATCTTCCTTCACCCACAACTGAAACACCAATCTTACTTGCGAACGAGCCTCCGGAGAAATATGGCTCAGAAAATCTTTAAGCACTTTAAAAACACAAATGGTTGCTGCAAATACAAAAGTTGCTGCTTTGAAAAGTTGTAGGTAATTTTTTACGCAGTACTAAGAATTCGGTGTGAAAGTAGGCAAAAAATTCGGATGTGTATTTTTAGGAGAGTGCGTCCAACGTACTGCTCATTGCTGGATTAGTATGTTTGTCGGTAATGAAAACTGTTTTCTACGTTTGTAACTGGTGTCAGTGCTTCCTGTCATGGTCCTGAATGGGAGTTCAATACTAAATGCCCAGGCATCCATCTGTATTTTTTTAACATCAAAGACCTCCAAAAGTGCATGTCATTCTTTCTAGCTACCCTGTATACGGGAGCCGTTTTCATGGCTTCTAGACAAGGTTGTCAGGTGGCTGCATTTTTTTTTGGCTTCTAGGTAGTGCACCCTAACTTCTGTTTTATGTTTGTTATAGGGTCCCGGTACACTCTGCCGCGTGCACCAGTATATTTATCTATGAAACGTTATACAGGTCGTCAGAACTTCTCTATTCATGGATGTTAATAGCGGTTTTATCGATATCGTTCGCCTGTTAAAGTCTACGGATGTGTCAGATATTGAGAAATAGCAATGCGCTCGCTTTTTTATCCCAATAATACATACTCTCAACATGCGGAACTCAGTAGGGAACGTACGCGTAATATATAAATGGCGCTTATGCTAACAACTGGCGCTACATAGCGACGTAAGTTTCCACAAAGACCAGGCAAATATAGGAACATGCATCCACCGAAAGCGCCACCTAATAGCGACAATTCTGGAGTCCTCCGGCTGCGATGCCAACTTTCTTTTTATCACGGAAAGTAATATTTTACAGACTCTAAAAAGTGATATGAAGGTAAAAAATGTCGTTTTTTTATGTGGGTTTAATGTCCCAAAGTGAGTCGGGCAATAAGGGACGCCTTAGTGAAGGGCTCCAGAAATTTGACCACTTGGGGTTCTTTAACGTGCACTGACGTCGCACAGTACACGGGCCTCTAGAATTTCACCTCCATCAAAATTCGACCGCCGCGGCTAGGACCGAAGCCGCGTCTTCCCGGTCAGCAGCCGAGCGCCATAATGACTGAGCCACCGCGGCGGCACCAAAGAATTTTCCTGGTAATATCAGGGATAGCCTTTTCCTGACACGCAATAGCGTAGAGAGAGAGGGAAAAAGAAGGACAGAAAGGCAGGGAGGTTAATCAGGTGATGACCAGTAGGCTACCCTGCAATTGGGGTGCGGAATAAAGAAAAAAAGGAAAAGGCGGCAACGAAATCAGTTTATCGCAAGTCCATGGGGACAGAGAGCGCACACTTCAAGCTCAGAGTTTACAGTCGGGAGCTCAACCCCAGGTATATTAGTGATAAATGAGACGGTTAATCCTACATCTTCAACTGAAATTAGGAGCGCTTTTTAAAGAATTTCATGGACACAAGAAGCAAAATCTAACAGATTGGCCTTGAGATGATAGTTAAATGGTCGAGTGGGGCGCCAGCATGACTGGCCTGTTTTCTGCGTCCTGCGCGTTTGGCTTAGCATACGTGCACTTGCTCATTTTTGCTGTAGATCCTCGATGGAGTCCGCCAACCCGCGAGGTCTCACTGCAAGGATGAGGAACATCGCGCTCACTAAGCCAGAGGCGCCGGACGCAAAAGACAGGCCAGTCAAGCTGGTCGGTGCAGTGAGCCGTGGTCCGGGTTGCAACCGACAACCTGGACGTCTCTATCAAGACTTCTAATGCAAGACTTTTATGCATTCCCCCTATCCTTGCGCAGCTGTTAAATTTTCGCAGCATCGCGAGCCCGCAGTCTATGTTTTCCAAGGCTTCGCGTGCCTGCAGATCTAGATTTAAAGTAGACTTTGCTTAATCTCTTAATCGAGTTGTCTGACCTGTGGTCCAGATGACTCCTCTTCTCTGAGCGATTGACCAAACGATCACGTGACTCTCACCACGAGCCACGTGCCATGCGGTGCTGACGCAGTGTATTCACACAGCTACACGATGACGCGAATCTAATGAACCTCCCACTAACGAGCAAATCTACAATGAAGACAAATACTTTATTTTTGTGGCAAGTAGTCTTGCAAGAATGTCTGTTTCAAGTGTGTTACCTAACAATCTTTGCGTGCATAGTAGTGTTTTTAAACGTGTAAACGTAGTAAGAAATATTTCATGTCTTGTCTTTTACAGTGGTGACAGAAACTGTCAAAAGGGCGTACCCCGGTAATTTAACTGGTAAGTTTAAATATTCTAAAAATTGCATGGAATAAGCTCAGCGAAGCGCGCTGCCGATGATACAGCAAAAGACATAGCCTCAACAACGTTCAAATTCTGGTTTGATGGTTCATAATTCGGAGCAATAGCGCAAACAGGACAAGGGACCAAGATCAAGTAGACACACACAACGCTATCTTCCAACAACTTTATTGGAAAAAAGCACAACAATTTATACATGAAAATAATGCCGTGTCATCACAATGCATGCGCAAAACTCAGTGCGAACGTAGGTATCCAATTTCTTTTTTTGAGAGTCTGAAAGAAGGAGTGCTTGCACAACCACTTCCTAATCTGGCTATCTTTTCTGCTTCAATATTCTCTCGAGTGCTCTTGTCCTTACTTTTCCCATCTAAAAACACTTGTCGAGTAACGACCTGCACTTTACACATGCGTTGCAATGCTTCATTAGTTTCCCGTCATCTTCGTTTTTATTGCATACATTGCGATTATGCTCACGGAGGCGGTCGTTGAGGTAACGACCAGTTTGACCGACATATTGTCGCCCACATGAGAGCGGAATGTGGTACACTACCCCTACCTTGCATTCAACAAACTGAGTTTGATGTTTCTTTGTGCACTCTTTGTACGAAGGACGACACATTTGTGAACCTTGCATAGGCTGTTTAACTTTTCAGGGGCAGGAAAAACAACTGGCACATCTATCCGTTTAGCAATGCGCTTAAGATTGTGAGATATGGTATGCAAGTATCGAACAACTGACATATTTTTCTTCTGTCTCTCCAAGTAAACATGCGTACCAGGTTCCAGCTCAGTGTTCAGCTTCTTGAGCAAACATTCCGCTTCTGAAATCTGAAGGTGAGCAGGAGAGCCAGCATGCGATAGTCTACTGCACTGTTGTTGCAAACTTTGATACATCAAATGCGGACAGGATTTTCGGAGGACATTTTGAAAGCACAGGTTCGCAATCGCTCTTTTGACGAGTTTTGAGTGGGCGGATTTGAGGGGCAGGAGAGGCTTGCTATTGCGTGGTTCGTAAACCCAGCAGGTATGACCTGAGTGAAAGATAATGCTTATATCAAGATATCCAAGCTTGTCATTAGAAGGCAGTTAAAAAGTTAGAATAAGTGGTTTAAAACTTTGTCTGAGCATAGTTGGATTTTTAAAAGCCTTGGATTCGAAGGAATTGTGGTCACTGTCAATAAAAAATTAAGGAATCATCAACGTATTTAAACACTTTGGCAACCTGCATATTGTCTAATCTGTCACTGACGGTTTTTTCGAGTTTGGCTAGAAAGATGTCACTTAAGATCGGGGCTATACAAGAGCCAATACAAATCCCTTCTTTTTGAAGATGAGGCTTATCATTCCACAAAATAAAGATGAGCCTCAAATAAAAGGATAAAAGTTCTAAAAAGCTGCTAGCGTCAATACCTGCTGAGTCTTGAAAACCAACGATTCCAAAATGGTTCATACACTCTTCAACACATTTTAGTAACTTATCGTGAGACAGTGAATAGTATAGGTTTTTGAAGTCGACTGTAAAAGCGCGAAGGTTATCACATTTACCTGACCACATGAAATCACGAACTTCGTTAGAATTATTTACTAAAAACAGGTCTTCTGTTTTAAGCAGGCTCAGGTTACACCGCAAGAAACCTGACACCTGTCTTTGCATTGTGCCTTGTTCAGGCACGATAGGTCTAAAAGGCCTCTCAGGCTTACAGGTTTTTGCACTAAAAAACACATGAAGGTCTTGTTTTGCGTCTGAAATGCTCTTAGAGAGGCTACACAGGTTGAAATTGTTACATAATTGTATCGCTTGCCTCTTAACTTTAGCTACCTTAATGCCGTCATGGCAAGCAAACACGGAAGTCACAGCATTATCAGCTTTTGACTTAAAGAGTTCAGAGGATAAAATTGCAAATCCACCTTCTTTATCGGCGGGAATCACTGTGAGACCACTCTCTTCGATTAAGGTTCGGACCTGCTTGACCGTTTGTCGGGATGGGGTTGTATTGGAGTGGGAAAGAACGTCAACGCCTTCCGAGATGCGGCGATCATACTCACTGGGGGGCGCATGTCGAGATATGTTGTGCACTAACGAGAGGAGTTCCGGTGGCGAACGCTTAGGCTGAACTGCGAAGGTCGCAGGTAGACCACCTGCTCTTTCGCTCACAACGACGTGACGAATTTTCTTCACAACGGGAGCCTTAGTGCATAGAAGCAATAAAGCCTTGCGGAAAACCATACCCAGCGAGACAGTAGCTACCAAATATCAACATAACGAAACATAACGTTGATAATGGGACGGCTTCCTCCTAAATCAAATGCCTGCTGATGGATTATGTCGTTTATAAATTATATTGGTATTTTGAGGAACGAAAATGGCTCAGTAATTGTATCACGTCTCGGTTTACATCCGAACCACCCCGTAAGGGAAGGGATAAAGGATGGACTGAGAGAAGAAAGAGGTGTCGTAGTGGAGGGCTCCGGAATAATTTCGACCACCTGGGGATCTTTAACGTGCACTGACATCGCACAGCACACGGCCGTCTTTTTTGCTTCGCCTCCGCCGAAACACGGCCGCCGCGGTTGGGTTCGAACCCGGGAACTCCGGCTTAGTAGCCGAGCGTCCTAACCACTGAGCCACTGCGGCTGGTCAAGGAATAAGTATTTGGTGGTGGACTCCTTTAGTTTAACAGCGGTAACATTTTGTAAAAATGATAACGGGGAAGGTCGTCATAATCCATCCGCAAATCGTATCTGCTGACCTTTTTCGGTAAATGGAGAACGAATCCGTGCAGCGCTAAGTTGGTAGCGCTGAGGTAGAAAGGTAACCTTTTAATACACAATAAAAGAATTCCTACGAGTAGTGTATGGAAAAACAACGCGTGCTTCTTGTCGATGTGCAATAACAACTGCGTTATAGGTCATAGTTAGAAACTCCATAGAAACAAAATAACCAGCTGGAGACACGCCAAAGTGGTTTGTCACTGTTTCGAAAAGTTAGCGGTCGAGGTACGTTAATAAGATAGTAAAAAATGTCAGTGCCTCTGAATGATTAGTATAGTTCGGCGTCTCTTTTGATGCAAGTATTTCTTAACATATATTCTAGTAATGCGTTCTCAGTACCACGTTTGTTGACAAGCTCTTAATTCGCTGTTTTGCTTCCTATTCATTTATACTCCCAGTCTTGTAGCCTTCTTTGATATCCAGCGGGTTAGATTACATTCCGAATCTAGAGCCACGTGCTCAGTGGACAATTACTGACCTTCTACCTTATGGCCCTATGTACTCCCGAGGCCTCGCGGAGTATGAGACCAAAAGTAGCACATTATTGCTACTTGCATGCACGGGTGCTTATGCAATTATCTGGGCAGACCCGCCGAGGCAGCCTTGTCTTTAGAGAGGAATACTGAGTCCCTAATGTCAGTTTTATTGACGCTCAATGCATTTTTTGAATATTCCAGATCATTATGACCGAATTCTGGCCCATTATCTTTGGGTTGCGAAAAACAGCTAACTACACACCTGATGATTTCCGAATAAACTAAATCGCTTAAAATATTTTAACACATGTCGCCTTGAGGTAGATGAAATGTGCTTCAGTTGCACAAATGATTTCGGAACATTCCTTCATAAGGTTTCTTTCTCACGACGTTTCTCTAAAATTTCCATCTCAGCCCTGAGTATCTCTACAATTTAAAAAATTTCTTTTGTTCTCCTGGTGTTCAGGAAATTAAAACCACCTCTTTGAGCAGCTGATGATCATAAAATTGGTTACTGAGAATAGTTTATGAAACAGCAATGTCAACTTTTTGAACCCAGTCGTATTACTTGGAGTGTACAGTAAAGCACATCTTCAGTGTCCTTGGATGTCCAACAACATCAGTTTACATGCTTATCCACCTTCGGTGACAAAAGTTCTCTTTCTTGAACCTCGATTGCATTTGCTCCTGGCGTCGAACAGAAAGTCACTCTGGTGGCATCCGGTTTCTAAGTAGTGTGCGTTAATGCCTCTATTTTCTTTTCTAGGAAAAGAGTTATGCAACGCATCACTGCAGCACTTTTGCCCTGAAGGACATGTGGCGCAGTCTTGCTGCGGTGTTACATACAACAAGACGAAGAACACAACCGAAGTTCAATGGTACAACTTTGTGAAAGAAATATGGCATCAGTGTTGCACAGTTTTTCAGAACACAACATTGCCACCCCAGAAAACCTACTGTGGACGCTTGGTTGATTCGGATGCCGGAATATGCTGAAATATAAGCAAGCGCACCATAAAGCAACACGGAAGAGAGGAGATAAGGCTGTGAATTCATCGCACCTCAATATTTGGTTTCACTTAAGTGAACTGAATTTTCAGTTAGTGGTTTGCAATTTTCGCGCTAAAATTTATTTACTACTAATGATTTTTTCATTCGGGATTAATTATCTTGTGACAATGAATATTCCACCCATTCACAAAGCTTTGTAACGAACGAGCAGGGTTGGTACTTTCACCCTGATTGTGAGGTTGGGCAAAGCTTGAAAATCAGTGCCAGCCGGCCTTAATAGAAAGAGATGACCACAGGAAAGCAAAGCGTCAGTGTTCTCTACTGCAGCCTGCTTTGAGATGTTCATATTTCGTCGTAAATAACAATTGTTTTGCACAGTGTGCACCAAGGATAAAGCGTAGTTGCAGGACAGAAAATGAAACGATAGCTAAGGAGCCAGCAAAACACGAGCTCAAGCTACGTTCGAACAGACGCGAGCTACATAATCAAACTCAAATAGTGAATTTTCCTGTAAATAAATCACTGCTTTAGTAGGACACCAACATATAATATCAGGTTGTAAGGTCATAAATGATAACATCATTTGAGGGTGTGTGTGAATGCACTACACTGGTTAGTTATCTCAAACTCTTCAGGGGAATTTGATTGTAAAGATCACCACAGAATACTTGCTCCGATAGCTATTTAATGCGAATTTCTAAAGAGAAATATCAGTCGAGATATAGGGCTAATAACGCTCTTTTTTCTGCAGTCTTTAGTGCTTACTGTGAGCCATTTCGTAGTTTGAGACTCTAAGCTGAAGCGCGTAGAATTTTAAACCAAAACTAGCAAACAGTCAATCATATCTTGTATAAAAAACACTATGCCAGTACTGACATGTCTGGAACTTCTACCTATTGTATACATGACGTTGTGCTCCTTTAGGGAAAGCTTAAATGTCATACTTTCCACTCCACAGGTGCCCCTTCCTGGATTATTCGAATGACCCCAAAGGTGCTTTAGTAAGTTCCGGAAAGCCTCACGCCCAGTATCCGGACTGCTGCCCGGAATATCTCCACGGCCCAGCAACATGTAAGTGTTTTAATATCTTTCATCTTGTAATATACGCTGGTGTTTATGTATCGGACAACTGTTATCTGGATAGCAATAAGTGACGCTGAGGATGAATTACAAAATCAGCGTTTTCGTGGGCAGCTCAGCGGAAATCGACTGCTTAACGCAGACGTAAATGTCCAGACTATTCAAATGCTCGCGCACCCAGGGCAACGCATGTGCCATGCACTCCGCAATTATAAACCGCGCTTGCGTAGGCTTTTTTACTAGTAGCGGTGAAGAGGTTCAGTGAAAGTTTACTTGTAAGCTTTCATAAATATTGTTCTGAGAATTATCTGTTTATTTTCAATGAGTACGACAGCAGCAAAAACTACTTAATTTAGTCAAAACTGCCAGGCGCTGAAGCTGGTTCTCTAATGGAGCAGTCTACTTACTTTTATCTCCATAGTTTTTTTTTTTGTTGCTATGGAAAGGTGCTTGTCCAAATCAACGTATACCAGACAATGGGGCTGATAAACGCGACAGATTAATTTAGAACGTAATTTTTCTATGAAAGATTGTCACTTTCTGATGGTTATCGGCGTCTGCATTATCTGTTGTCAGGGGCACGGCAAGAAGTCTGCCAGACATAGGTAGCAATGAAAGTTAAATTAACTCAGATGTTACAGCTGTAGTTGAGACCTCTGGGTAATTTTAGAAGGTGACAATAAAACAACATTTGAGATATAGACCATAAAAATTCGCCGGTTTATGTTGCTGTTTTTCCTTCAGCATTTTCTTTCTCGAGGGCGGCCGATGGCAGCGTCACTGTCAGCATAGTGCAGTGTGCATTATTCAAACGTCTTGAGTTATGGTAGCATAGCAGGAATAAACGCCGCCGGAAATGCTCACTATTCGGAACAAAGGCAAAATAGAGGCAATCAATTTCTTGCAGCCCAAAAATCCCTATTCCATGTATTGAGCAAAGTCCTCATAACAGTAGTACCAGAAGAACGAGACAGAGGGACATATTTAGAAAAAAGGGGGGTAGAAACTAACGTCTGCTAGGGAGACGCTCTTTTAAGTCGGGCAAAATCACGAGGTCTCGGCACGTTTTTCTTACCATAGGGAGCGATCTGCAATAACATGTAAGCAAATGTGCCAAGTTGGCTATTTGGTTATGCATCTTGAATGCATAAGTTGCCCTCCATTTAGGTACTAAGACGAACTTCGGGACGAAAGAAAGACCAGTAACGTGCGCTTATTTCACCTCTTGTCAGTGGAATTGTTGTCATTTTACCTGCATTATCAAAAACTAATTTCCAAAGGTACCTGAGATAAGACTAACAGTAAAGAAGAGATCGACCATTTCAGGACAAGAAATTCGTTATTGTCCATATCGTACCACGCATGTCATAGCATGTGCTGGGGACCGGGAAACTGCATTGTTAGCGCGAGCGCGCGATGAAGTAGCTTTGTTAACGGCGAGAGCACGTTAATAAATATTCATTATTGTAAAGAACTGGCGGCCTAAGTGTGCGTAAACATTGCATCAAAATACAGTACCTGTCTTTGATACGCTGTTCACACACATTCAAAACGCCCCAAATTGCCCAGATTGAAGTTTCATTCAAAGGCGACCAAGGTTCCTACAGCACCTCCTTTGAAGGCCATTTAGCAATAAAAATCTAATTTTTAGGGCTTTAATTTCCGGGATGTTATAAAATAAGGAGAATTAGTAAAGCCCGGAGCCGAAAGTTGAGTGCGATTATTTTAATATTGCAACTTTACCAATGGCCCAAGGTGAAAACAACTAAAGCTATTTCTGCACGTAACGTGACGTTAGGAACAGAATGAAGCGTAAAATGGCTTTTCTTGCAAGAAGCTTTGTTATCCAAAGTAATTCATGAAGGGATCACAGAAATGGAACACGATAACCATTTATGATGTGAAAGCTGCGCGAGGCTTCTTTGTTTGTCCACGTTATAACGCGAAACAGTAAGTGATCCATGGAAGAGATCTGGCCTCTAGACATCTCTGCGAACACATTGCAAAGGGAGGTGTGGCGTTCAAGAATTATTTATTTTAGAGGTTCTACCTGAGGAAATCTAGTCTTTCGAGGGTCAGCCACTCTTTTCTTGTAGGGAAATAGTAATGGGGCTCCACACGGGCACCTCCTACTACAGGTAGTCATATGTAATTTCAATTAGAAGTATTGTTCTGGGAGTGGAAGGCAAGAAGGGCAACCGCTCTTAAAAGAAATAAAGATGCAAGCCTTGGTACTGAGCCTTTTCAGTGTAAACGGGCCGGTACTTACGTGAACGTGCCGTTTGCTCGAGCGTTAAGCTCACAATATCTACGAGTGGTTTTTCAGGGTTTTATGAGCGCTAGGCAGTGCACGGTAGGCTGAAGCAAGACTGCGGCAACCTACTGCTCGATATAAAAGATATGAATGTGTTCTACGTTGGTGCCGATCATTACACAGCTGCGCAGCCAGTCTTCATCTACGTCCGGTCCTCATAGAGATCAGGATTCCAAGATACAGTAAGCCTTGAAGATGAGCCATGATGAAAAGACAAGCGTTAACATGCCGCTGTCTCTTACACTTGTTGGCCTTGAAGGGCGAGATTGCTTGCTTAATTACTCTTTGTCGGGAGAGGCGGCTTCTATCTTTTCGACCGGTGGTGTTAGCGCAGATAGACGCAAAGCAACCAATGATTTGTTTTGGCTGTATGGGATTTAACAGCCGAAAAGCGACTCAGCCAATGAGGGACGCCGTAGCAGAGGGCTCTAGATAATTTCGACTAGCTGGGGTTCTTCTACCTCCGTTGTAATCCCACATTACACAGGCCTCTACCATTTCGCCTCCCTCATAATAAGACTTCAGAGGCCGAGAAAGAACCAGTGTCTTTCGGGCCAGTAGACCAGCACCGTAACCACTGACCAACCGCCGCGGCATCAAAAGAAACGTTCGGGAATGAGCCCCTACTTTTCGTGCTGGTTTGTCTTTTTCGGCTTTGTCGAGCGCGGCGCTGTTATGATCCGTCCAGAAAAAGACT
Organism: Amblyomma americanum; assembly: GCA_030143305.2. Lineage (NCBI taxonomy): Eukaryota > Metazoa > Arthropoda > Arachnida > Ixodida > Ixodidae > Amblyomma > Amblyomma americanum. The sequence continues at coordinate 49,444 of JARKHS020033582.1, read as the reverse complement.
TGCTCTTGGGCACTTCATTTGGAGCTTACACGAGAACTGAATACAGCGCTTGACATGAATCATTGTTGATTATAAGAACTCTTTCGTTTTAAAAGCATATCTCCGGGCATTTATGACGCCTTCTGTGTTTAGAAATCTTACGCCTGTCAGTGCACTTTCCGTTATGTTGCTGTGAGAAAAAAAAATGACTTTCCGGAAACGAACGATTACGCTTTTCTGTTTTGTTTTTCCTTTCTATTACCACTCGATATTTTTTATCATTGCCGGACAGAGTTTATTTGAGAAGTGAGAGTAAATCATACCCGCTATGCCTTATTTTTCTTTGTTAACCTTCCTTCTGTTTCTCTTACGCCCCTTTATGATCCTCTCTATAGCTTTTTAACTCCCGGAATAAATTGATTTAGTTCCAAGCCCTGGCGGAATCGTGTGTGATTTGTGGCGTATGTCCCATTTTTAAGCAGCTTTATTCTTGTCATCAGTCTGGAATGCACGCATTTTCTACCAATTCCTTTAATTTTTAATTGCTTTTTTGCGCTATTTTTAGCTTTACTTTAAGCGCAAGTTATGACAGACATCAAAAGCTATTGATGCTGAACATGTGATCTTACGTTCAAACAGCGTACTGCCCATGCACGGACTCCGGAAATCAATCTCAAGAATACAGAAGGCCCTGCTCCTACAAGAGATGCAAAGTCGAACAAGATGAAGAGTAAGATGGCATTGAATTACTGTTTTCTGTTAGTATAATGAAGGCTTTTTCTTCTTTTTGACTCGCATCCATATCGCATCTTAGTGTCCCGATATGACCCTGTCATAAAAACTTTTGAAGAAAGAATAAGGTTTGGTTTACACTTTCATCTATGGGGGTTTAACGTCGCGAAGCGACTCCGGATATGAGGGACGCCGTATTAATGGGATTCGGATGTATTCGACCACCTGGGGTTCTTTAACGTGTTCAGACATCGCACAGTACACGGGCCTCTGGCGTTACACATTCATCGAAATGCGACCGCCATGGCGGGGGTCGAAGCTACATCTTTCAGGTGAGCAGCCAAGCACTATAACTCCTGAGCCAACGCGGTGATAGGGTAAGCAATACATGACAACTGTAGCTTCTTACATTGCTTATTGCTATTCATGGAGCCCCGACTACCTTCACCCTACATTCTGTAGACGACTGATTACTGATGGAGCATTGCTCTTTCTCGCATAATAGGGTCTGTGCGGCGAGTGCTGCCGCTCGAATAGTACACACTTGCTCCTTAAAACTTTTGATCGTGGTTCAGCATTAAAAGCGAGGCGATAGGGATTGGGCATTCTTATCGTTGCTCTCACAGCGTACCGTATGATGTAGGTCGCAGTGTTACGGCAAGTCGCAGTATTAACGCACGCTACGTTATGGTGCAAACTACAACAGAAACGTGATGCTTACCCTTGATACGCGCGACAGAATTCAGCGGTTGGGTGGGGGGAATGATCGTACTCACGGTAACGCTGTTTATAAGAAACCAGTCCGTTTTGGAATTGGCCAATCTACGGCAGCCCCATGCGTGGCATGCAGTCTGTATGACGACGTCGAGCACATTATTTGATTACCCACTCGCTTGGCGTTGGCATGGAGCTCTCTTAGGCTAGGTGTCGGAAAGCATAGCTACTCATGCCTAAATATGTGGAAAGTTTTAGTGCTTTCTGGCGGCTCTGCATTGTCTGGAAGGATGACGAAGGTGCTAACGGCACTCACGGACAAAGCACTAACCAACACCTTTCCAACGCCCTTATAAGTGTGGCCTACAATTTGTGTGGGCTCTTTCATTGCATGCATGTCACTGATTACTGCACTGTCATCTAAAATATTTTGTTAGGAATACAGGTATGGACTCACAGCAGCAGTGCTTGAATTCCCCGCTCTGTTTCTTGATGCAGGTGCATTCTAAGGGCCGATATGGAAAGAAAAGGTTGCAAGGTGCAGCTCGAAGACTGTCATCTTAAAAGCACAGATCCGCGCTGTCCTAAAATGATCTGTCCCAGTATCACAGGTAATTTAGGCGCATGGCTATTTTTTTACGAAAAAATTTTATTTTCAGTCGGGTAAAAGGGGCTTGGCCAAAACTCGCCATGGTTGATGCATTTGTTACACACGACCCCTCGGTGTGCGACTTGAGTCGAGCATTTTATGGCTACAGCACAGCAGACATCACATAACAAGTGGAAACAAGAAGGCGCTGTGTGACGTCCTCCTGGCTATGCCCTGATTGCAAAATTGTAGCCATGTGATAATTGTTCCTTAGAGCTTGGTTTTCGCTGCATAATATTGAACAGAGCGCGAAAAAAGATTATAATTTATAGCAGCTCTATGTATTCTAAACATTTAGCTTATCCACGAGCCCGAATGCGTCGATGTGGAAATGTTCAAAAAGTGCTGCAAGCACTACTCGCGATAATTGCCTTCAAATGCATGATTGTCCAAAGTATGAAAAGTGAGAAAACCTCTCGCTGCTACCCCTAAAGATAATTAGATTACCTCGCCTTCTAGAGAGTCCAACCGCACGGCTTTCACCTATGCTCTTCGGGCTGTATATTTCTTGCAAACACTATATATGCTTGATTTACGTGAGTGGCTTCCCACTAGAAAACTTCTTATGGTGACGATATCGTGATGTGGACTTACGGCGACGACAAAGTTGCTGTGTGTCTTTCCAGGTTTTAGGTATAGAGACACACAAAAAGGAATACAATGACAGACTTCAGGAGAGCGCGCCGTCAGTGCGCATTCTGTATTTATTTTTCTCATTTGTGAGCAGCGGTTTGTTGAAAAGTCTCGTAAGATTATTGCGTGTGCTATGAGGTGCACAGCATAAGCTATATTTTTTTTACAGTCGTTTTTCGCCTCTTTCCAGCAAAAGACTCCAACCCTGGTGACATTGCTACGGATCTGAGGGCGGAAATTATCTTTCCTAAATGACATTTTATAGTAAATATGAAATTGATGATAAGGGCCTTAGGAGTGCCTCCTTTAAAATCAACTTATCAGTGATGAACGAAGTTCATGGTGGACCTTTATGCGTGTGAACCGAGAAAATAGCTGAATCCTTCGATAAGCGTTCTACGACTAATCTGTTTTTCTAAGGCTGTTTCTACAATGTTGGGAAAGAATTTCCGGCGCGTTCTTAATGGCAAACACAATTATCCTTGTTTTAAAATTACCTCTAAGTAAATACGCTTCTAGGAGAAAAGACAAATTTTACATCTATTTGACCAACCGGACTACTTATAATTCCGCGATGTATATTTTATTTCCTACACCTACATTATGTCGATTGCCTTCGGCGTTAAGGATAATGCCCCCTAACGTACAGTACAGGAAAGCCAGTTTATCACAAAAGCGCCACCATTGTTGTACGCTTCCGAATCATCATGCCTTACAATTTCATTTCTCATTGTTGCTGTGCGCTAACCAGGATCGTTGCCTACCTGTAATGTTTAAAAAAAGAAGCGTGCTGCTGTTACGCTGTTGCTTTGAGGTAGGCTGCTGACCCCATGACCACAAGACCGAAGCAACTCCTCTGCGGACGCATTTCTCAGGATGGTCAATGAGAAAACGCATGTGTGTTGTGCAATACCAGCACGCATTAAGGCCTCCAGCAGTTGAAATTCATCTGGAGCGCCCCACTACAAAGTCTGATAGCCCATACATGCCAGTGAAAGTTCAACCCCACATAAAAATTTTTCACCAAAAAAATGTAAGAAAATAGGCATCAATCGGCACTGCAGAAGACATTAAACAATTTAAAAACACGGGAAAAAAATTTTTCAGATAAATACTGCCTCCAAGAACGGGCTAGGAACGAACCATCTTGAGTTTAAGAATTAGTCCGTCAATGGCAGACGCAAAACTTTGAGCCGCTCAAGAGGCAATAAATATAAAAGCTTGTTTAGTATGATCTCTGCGGCCATACTTTGTTGTCCTAACGGCATGAACTGTGACAAAATGATTGTCAAAATTTTTAAATGCTGATTTCTTCAGTTCTGAAGAAGCTTAGCAAAGGATGATTACTTAATTAGATATATTTTACCGATGCCAAGAATGTGCCTTTTTTGTTTAGATTGGGCTAGGGATGATAACTTCTCGAACTAATGTCACACTATGGCATTGCTCAATGTTTCGCAGACAACAAATATCATAAAGGAAGAGCAGTCCGCATGACCCACTGTGTTAATCTTCGCACAGTAATCGCACTCGTGGATAGCAAACTGAAGATGTGAACCTAGACGTCTTTCGGAAAAACAAGGCACGCTCCCCTGATTATCACACGGCCAGATCTGCCGTTAGTGACAATAAGCAGGGTTATGTTGAAACCACTAGGTAGTTCTTTTTACCCCGCTTTTTATATTGTTGCGGGAAAGAATATATTTACAGCTATGTATACCAGCGAAGGAACAGCTACGAGCGGCACTCAGAACACAGTCAGAACTTCGTTGTCGTCTTCGTCTTCGTCCACCCGTTCACCCGCTCAGTCTCGTCGTCGTCTTCGCGCTTCAGGATCCCCTGGCTGATGAGACGCCGTCTCGGCGTTAGAGTGGCGACGTATGAACGTCGTGATAAGGTTTTAGGCGGCAGACATGGACGACGTCGGTGGAGGGGCCGGAGGACGATGGCGAGCACGCAAGGGGTGCAATTTCATAGTTCACGTCGGTGACACGGCGCACCACACGGTAAGGGCCCCGGTAGTGAGAAAGGAGCTTCTCGGAGAGACCGACGCTGCGTGACGGCGTCCAGAGGAGGACGAGTGATCCGGGTTCATATTCGACCGCCCGGTGATGGCGGTCGTAGGCGGACTTCTGGGAAGCTTGTGAGGCACGGAGCCGACTGCGGGGTATTTGGCGCGCCAGCGAGGCCTGGGCGATGGCGTCCTGAGCGTAAGCAGTGGTGGCGACTGAAGAAGACGGCAGGAGTGTGTCCAAAGGCAAGATGGGGTGCAGACCAAACAAAAGGTAGAAAGGGGAATAGCCGGTTGTGTCATGCCGTGAAGAGTTATACGCAAATAGTCACATAAGGCAAGGCAGCGTCCCAATCTCGGTGGTCTGGCGAGACGTACATTGCTAACATGCCGGTGAGAGTGCGGCTGAACCGTTCCGTAAGCCCGTTGGTTTGTGGATGGTAAGCTGTCGCGAGCTGGTGCTGCGTGGCACACGAACGAAGAATGTCATTAATCACTCGGGACAGAAAATAACGACCACGGTCGGTGAGCAGTTGACGATGGGCTCCATGGTGAAGAATGACGCTTTGGAGAAGAAAATCGGCGACATCGGTAGCGCAGCTGGTAGGCAAAGCACGCGTGATGGCGGACCGAGTCGTATAATCAGTTGCGACAGCGATCCACTTGTTGCCGGAGAGGGACGTGGGAAAAGGGTCAAGAAGGTCGAGGCCAACACGGTGAAAAGGTTCCGGAGGTACCTCGATGGGTTGTAGGAGACTGGCTGGCAAAGTGGAGGGCCTTTTCCGACGTTGACACAGGTCGCAAGCGGCAACGTAACGCTTTACGGAACGATATATGCCAGGCCAAAAGAAGCTGTGCCGCACTCGAGCGTACGTGCGGGACACGCCAAGGTGGCCGGCTGTCAGCAGATGGTGCAATTTTTCAAGGACAGAAGAGCGTAGATGTTGGCGTATGACGAGCAGCAATGGAGGACCATCGGAGCGTAGATTGTGGCGATATAAAATGCCATTCTGGAGCACATAAAGTTGCAGAGATGGAGATCGGTTTGCAGAGCGGAGGCCATCAAAGATAGGGAGTAAATATGAGTCGTGGCGCTGTTCGTTGGCGAGATCGGTGAGAGCAGTGATAGCTAAGAGGCAGGGCAGGGTCTCAGCGTCTTCTAGGTCTGGTGGCTCCACAGGGTACCGGGATAAACAGTCAGCGTCCTGGTGGCGACGACCGGACTTGTACACTACACAGTATGAATATTCTTGGAGGCGCAAAGCCCAGCGACCAAGGCGACCGGTGGGATCTTTTAGTGAAGACAGCCAACAGAGAGCGTGGTGATCAGTGGCAACAGCGAATGAGCGGCCGAACAGGTACGGGCGGAATTTAGCTACAGCCCAGACAAGGGCGCGACACTCGCGCTCAGTAATGGAGCAATATTGCTCTGCGGCGAAAAGTAGGCGGGTGGCATAAGCGATGACGCGATCTTGTCCCTGTTGGCGTTGGGCTAGCTCGGCACCGATCCCATATGCGGAGGCGTCGGTGCGAACCTCTGTGGGAGACGACGGGTCAAAAGGGTCTAAGATGGGCGGACAGGTTAGGAATTGAACAAGGGAGCGGGGCCTTGAGGGGGTAAAGGGGGTGTCGTTCTTGAGAAGGTCGGTGAGGGGGCAAGCGATGCCGGCGAAATCTTTGATAAAACGGCGAAAATACGAGCACAAGCCGACAAAGCTGCGCACATCTTTCGACGACCTAGGAAGAGGAAAGTCCTTGACGGCTTGAATTTTGACTGGATCTGGGCGGGCACCAGAAGCATCAACCAGGTGTCCGAGAATAGTGAGTTGGCGGCGTCCGAATTTGTATTTCGATGAGTTCAGCTGGAGTCCGGCGTTACGGAACACTGTCAGAATACTGGAGAGGCGTTCGAGGTGCGTGGCAAAAGTAGGCGAGAAAACCACAACATCGTCAAGGTAGCAGAGGCAGGTCGGCCACTTAAGGCCGCGAAGAAGGGAGTCCATCATTCGTTCAAAGGTAGCCGGCGCGTTGCAGAGTCCAAATGGCATGACTTTAAATTTGTATAAGCCATCAGGCGTCACGAAGGCGGTCTTTTCGCGGTCCTTTTCATCAACGGCAATTTGCCAGTACCCCGATCGAAGATCAATTGAAGAGAAATATTTGGCGCCTTGGAGGCAATCTAATCCATCATCGATCCTCGGGAGAGGATATACGTCCTTTTTTGTGATGCGGTTTAGGTGCCGGTAATCAACGCAGAAGCGCCAGCTTCCGTCCTTCTTTTTTACCAGGACAACTGGTGAAGCCTAAGGGCTTGACGAGGGCTCGATGATGTCTTTTGCAAACATCTTGTCCACCTCTTGATTGATGACGGTGCGTTCAGCGCTGGACACGCGGTACGGACGTCTGTGGATAGGAGCGGCATCACCAGTGTTTATGCGATGCGTCACTACAGAGGTACGAGCCAAAACACGGGCATCAAAGTCGAAGATGTCGCGAAAAGATGATAAAAGGCACCTAAGATCGTGAGCTTGCATCGGCGGTAGGTCAGAAGAGATCATGTCGGCGTAGTCGTCCGTTGGTTTCTCGGTTGATGTAGCCGCAGGCAACATGCTTTGATGAGTAGAAGGTAACGAGGTGTCCACTACTGATATGACACATTCGGCAGCCGGGCAGAGCGTGGCGGGTGAGATGCCTTGCGGGAGCGGTTGGATAGACGAGCCAAAGTTCAGAACCGGAAGGTACGCTCGGTTTGCCGACATTGTACAGACAGTGTGCGCAAGAGCATTACTTCGCGAGAGGGCGACGTCAAGGTCCGGAGTGACTACGTAGGGACCATCAGGGACAGGAAGAACAGATGGGAAAGGAATGTAGGGCGGCTTTAGGCGTTAGACGGAAAGTCGACAGCACAAAGGCGAGGTACAACTGGGGACGGTGACTCAGCAGAAAGGGGACGGTCAAGCTGGACAACACTGGTGGCGCAGTTGATGAGGGCTGAATGCTCAGACAGGAAGTCGAGGCCAAGAATGACGTCATGAGGGCACTGGTCCAGAACAGAGAATAGAACGGATGTATGGCGGCCGGATATGGTCACACGGGCTGCGCATAGTCCCACCACAGAAGGCGTTCCGCCGTCGGCAACGCGGAGAATGGCTGTGGCTGCACGGTTCAGTACTTTTCTGAGGCGGCGTCGGAGTGTTGAACTCATGACGGACACGTGCGCGCCCGTATCGATCAGGGCTCTCACAGGGATTCCATCGACATGAATAGCGAGCAAATTTTGGTGTGCGCGGAGGGCTAAGCGAGGATTTTGGGACTGGGGCTGTACTGCAGCATCACCTCCAGACACTGCAGTGTCTAGTTTTCCGCTTGCGAGCGTACGTAGGGGCCAGGAGAGGAGCGACGGCGTAGGGGTGAACGAGACTGCCGACGCAGGGGGGACGGGGAGCGGCTGGGGCGGGAAAACTGGCCGTTGACTGTAGCACTCTGCCGGGCTGGAGGGGGCGTGAAGTGGCTGGGCTGTTCTTCGTTGCGGTGAGAGCTGAGAGGATTGTATGCGCTACGACGGGACCAACAATTGCGACAGTGACGGGAGATGTGGCCAATACGGCGGCAGAGGAAACAAATGGGCCTGTCGTCGGGTGTCCGCCACTCGTTAGGGTTACGTCGACGTGGAGCGAAGTAGGAAGGTCGATCAGGAGCAATCGCAGTGATGTCGGGTGGTGATGAAGAACGTACGGGGCTGACGGGTTGGAGGCCAATATTTGCAAGCTCTTGACGGACGGCGGCTTGTACGATAGAGATGGTGGGAAAGTGGTTGTCGCCATCACGTAGGTGCAAGGAGGCAGGGCACATGCTTCGAGTTCGCGTCGAATGATGCGGGTCACATTTTCTGGAGGCGCAGGAGTTTGTCGGTGCAGCAGGTCTTCACATGAGGAAGTGGCAGCCGTGTTGGGGAGGCGTGTGTACGGCTGGCTAATACGCCTGCTTTTAGCTTCCTTGAAACGGCGACATTCCTTAAGAATGTCGTCGACTGTAGTGCAATTCTTGTAGACGAGCAGGTTGAAGGCATCGTCGGCGATCCCCTTCAACACGTGACCCACTTTGTCAGATTTGGGCATGTTATTGTCGACTTTGTTGCAAAGGGCCAACACGTCCTGAATGTACGAAACATAGTATTCCGTAGAAGTTTGAGCTCGGGATGCAAGGTCCCTGTTAGCGGCGAGTGTTCGGCCGAGCGGCCGTCCAAACAGGTCGCGCAGTTTCTGCTTGCAGACGTCCCAGCTGGTCAAGTCATCTTCGTGAGTCTTGTACCAGACTCCGGTGGTGTCTTTAAGGCAGAAAATGACATTGGCGAGCCTAAGGGTTGGATCCCAGCGGTTGTATGTACTCACGCGTTCATACATCTCGATCCAGTCGCCCACGACAACGTTGTCGGTGTCGGAAAATGTCCAAGGGTCACGAGGAGCAGAAAGAACGAGTGATGGCATGGCCGATGGTGATGTTTTCTGGCAGGCGTTCTGGGTCATGATGAGCGAAGGCAGCTGTAGGCCGCTGCGGAGCTCCGTCGTTGGTAGACGTAGAGGAAAGGCGCACCTCCACCAAATATGTTGCGGGAAAGAATATATTTACAGCTATGTACACCAGCAAAGGAATAGCTACGAGCGGCACTCAAAACACAGTCGTTGTTGTTGTTGTTAGCCTATCAAAAGATGGCACATACCCACACTGGGGGATCGGCCAAGAATCGGGTGGCTATTCACCGGAACGCAGTTAATAAAAAGGAAAAGCACGTGGGAGCGCAACACCGGTGAATTCTTCATGAACAGTCAGAGCTTCGTTGTCGTCTTCCTCTCCGTCCACCCGTTCACTCGCTCAGTCTCGTCGTCGTCTTTCCGCTTCAATATATAGAGATTTCGTCGGGGGAAACGGCGCTCTTCTCATGAACGTTATTTTAGGCTTATTATGTGGTAATTAAACATTTGTATTTATTATTATTAGTGCAAAAACGGGACACGAGAAGGAACAGCACACAACCTCATGTTTGCTGTTCCTTATCGAGTCCTCTATTTTGCGCTTAATTAACTTCCATGGAGAACCATCCAGCCCAACTTCATGCGCTTACAAACATTTCCACATTTTGCTATTTGGCAATAAGTACTCCTTGAGAGGGCTTACGTTTGAGCGCTTCGGAGAATGTCCGTGTGTGGTGACAAGTGTGCCAAACGCACGTCGTTTTACAATTGTTGTTGTCACTAAGAAAGGAGGCTTGCGTTATAAGCGTGCTCCACCCACCGTACTCATGTGTAGGAGAGCGAACGACACATTCTTTCTCAATTCGCATGTTGTACATAAGTTATGATTAACCATAGAAAATAAAGCCTGCAGTACAGCTATGGCACAGATCCATCGGTATTGCTTATGTCCAACGAGTGTGCTGAAAGTTCTAATCACAAACCAAGTTCTCTTTTTGTTGCAGAGGAAGTCGTAGAAAATAATGACCACCGGGAGTACTTATACGACAACAGTAGAGGTAAGCTTTAACAAGGCTTTTCTTTTTTCGATTCATTCCTCTGAAGGGCACAATTTTTCTGAGTAGTTCTTTGTGCTAGACTAACACTTTCGGGGTGGTGCAGGTATTTGACTGTTCAGTATTGTTCGCGTTCGGCATCGGTGAATTACTAAAGGGAGTGTTTGCAGGTGTAGCGTATTAGTCACGAGAAACACGTCAATAAGGTATAAAAAGGACAACCAACACATACAGCCCACACTAGGAACTGAAGGCTTATTCTTGATTTTAAGGAAAAAGAATTGCTAGAAAATACATAAGTAATAATATTAATAATGCTTTATTCTTCAGTATTTCGATCAGTCTTGTCCGGTAATGATAAATAATAATCGTAGATTAACATTGCTTGCTAAGTGATGTAGAAGACGGGACTAGATGAGCCTGATATCTTGCATCGGGTCAATGCTTAGACTGGCAGCCACAGACAACATACTGTCAGGTAGCCCAGATTTTATTCCTTCATTCGCGTTTATCCTCCAAGCCACAAGGCTTGTGCGCACCGCGTATATCTGAGACGGCGCAGGTTATTCGTGACATGCATCTCTGTGTACCTTCGAAATTTGACTCTAGCACTTACTAACCTGAGGTAAAAGCAAAGCGAAAGTAATATGAAAGGGTTTCATACTTTTCGCCTCTTAGTGTGTTGCTCCATTTGGCCTAGATAATGGTTTGATCGAAATTGGTCTCGCCACTCCGCGAGCTGGCGTCTGCTGCGGCTCTGTTTTTCCCACATCGTGGCATTGCTCGGCAAGGTTGGTTAACTGTGAAGTAGTGAAGCATTGTTTCTTAGAAAGCACGCAAGTAACCACGCAAATTGAAGTTAGTATCAGCTAATGACGTCACGTTCATGAGACACCGTAACATAAACTGGGGCGCCGTCTGCAATCTGTTTCGCGTCTCCTCAACAGAAGGCCTAAATGCTTCCAGACGCATTGGAAGTGAGAGCATTAAAGTCAGTATTAATATGAAAAATCAGCAGGATCAAAACTAAACCCTTAGTATAGTGCGGCAGAATATACGCGAAGCGGAAGCGGCAGCATATACGCGATGAAAGTTGCTGATGTTTATGTACAGTCTCAAGTCCCCGGAATTGAAATGTGGTGTTAGCAGGTATTGTCCGTTTATTCGTGTTCAACAGCTCAGCTTCTACCCTTGGCTACGTAGTGGAAATCAAGTGAATGCTGATTTGTTCGCAGATGTCAAGGTTGGGAAAAACGATTGCACGTACCAAACAATACAATTCTCTGGTACACTTAATGGAAGTGTACCTTGTGAGCTGTGGACGTGCGATTCAGACAAAAAACGAGTTTCTATCACAAAGTAAGTGCACTTTGCTTTGAATACTGAACATTAGTGACAGAAAATTTTGCATCACCATGAACATCTATGGCTCATAATGCTTTTATTTATATGTTTATTGCACATCTGCAACACAAAAAAAAACATTTATCCTAGATACTTTGACCTGATATACTTTGTGTGTGTTTTGCCTCTCTAAAACAGACGCCTCTCTAAAACAGCAAAAAATATTCTGCGGGCTTTTAACGGGAAGAGAACAAATATCAGGCAGAAAGATATGCTGAAAGCAGAAGTCCTCCTTATGTCTCCGTCAGGAACTTGTAAGTGACGTATTGGTCAACAGCGCTTAGACACACGGACGGAGCACAAAACACGACGACCTTCAGTCAGTGTTGAGTTCGTGTGTCTAAGCGCTTTTGACCAGTATGATGCAGCACCAACTATCCTGACAGCTTGTCTTAGTATAAAGGTCACTTTTAGAAATGCGAACGATAATTTTAGTCCCAAGCTATCACCAAGGAAACAGTATATAGGCTCTTTAGCTGTTCTGAGGCGCCTGTCCTGTTGTGTTCTTGTGCCTCTCTCGTCCTTGTTCCTTTCGCGCCGTCCTGGCATCAACTGCATCTTTAGATACACCTCCATTTTGCATTGCTGGTATATACATTTTGGGAAGTTGCATACATAGGTTTAGTAAAAATGCATGTTAGGCAGATTTTAGGATCTGTGCACTTGATTCCTCATCGCACGAAAAAAAAATTATGGCCGGGTTAAATGTTCAACTATCAGAGAGGGATGATAGCGTAGTGAACTTATTTTACATGCAACATTACACCTGCAATGGAGCATGGGTGGCACCCCCGTAGTTTTTGTCGAATTCTAGTATCATGTGTGTCAGTCTGTTTAGCTGTACCTTTACAGAGGCATTAGCGTTTATGTTATTATTTTTTTCTTCTGAGAGCAGCTTGGGAACACAAATATTTTGCTGCCCTCGTAATAAACCTGCCAGAGCCATTCAAGCTGAGAAATTTAGTTTTGTTGAAAACTTTCACAAGGGAATATGTTCACACTTCACCCACAGTTAAAAATGACGCTAACTGTGTTGCGTTTTGCGATTAGGCATCGTCAAACACAGCTTAAATGTGTCAAAAACACAGCTTTTTATCCTCAATTCTATGTGCAGGTGTGTATCTGGCAGATATCCATGCGGAGGGCTTCAAAAATGATTACGAAGATTTTTATTGCAATCACAAAGTTTTGCTTCAACACTGTGTCAAAAACACACATCTCGTTTAGGGCGTTTATAGTTTATGGTATATGAGGGTTTAACGTCCCAAAGTGACTCCGGCTATGAGGAACGGTGTAGTGAAGGGCTCCGGAAATTCCGATCACCCAGGCTTCTTTAATTAATGTGCACTGACATCGCACAGTACATGCCTCAAGAATTTCGCCTCCATCGACATTCGACCGCCGCGGCCGGGATCGAACCCGCGTTTTTTGAGTTCAGTAGCTGAGCACCATGACCACTGAGCCACCGCAGCGGCTTAGGGCGCTTACAACAAGGTTTAATTTCACTGGTTTAAGAAGATTTCGCTCTGCTTTGATTGTATCACATAGAGAATATTTCCGCACAAAGCTGTATCTACTGCTTGTGACTGCGCACAATTCAGTCAAAGAATGAAGACTTTTGTTTACAGGATAATAATTATGCAGCAGCTGCCTTGAACAAATATTTTGCACTAAAAGCTTTGCCCTCTTCTAACAATGTGTCACACTCTGAGCAATGAATTTCGAGAGATTTGTCCTGCCACCTAATTCTTCAATTCATAGAGTCGCGGGGTATACACGAGTCTATATTTCTTTATATTTCCGGCACATGCGATGGCGCAACGAGCTGCCTATATACTTTAAGTACCAACAGCTGTTACATATTATGTGGACGTTCGTCTAACAGGTGAGCTACGCTGGAATATTTAAGGTCTGAGTATCATCATCTATAGGCACACCGTGATGAATAAGTTTACCTAGTTTTTCTTTTTTTAGTAGTGTACATGAAAACCTATTCAACGCTGAACAATGCGATAATAATCCTATGATAATACCGATGAGACTTGGTGAAATATGTTTTCGTGAAGGTGTGGCCAAATATTTTCAGTGGCTTTTGGCGCAACTTGCTTCTGTGTGAACTCACCAGCACATTAAGAGAATTCCATTCATTCCTGCGCCTATGTTAAATTATTATTATTTAATAATGAAATCGCGTATTGTCAATTGCAGACTTCTTTTTGTTTCACAATCTACTTGACAAATAAAATTCGCTTCTTTGTTGAGCCAGCCTACACGAGGTTATTATCTAGACAAACTGACTTGTAGGCCACAGTGATCTTCTATAATCTGACTCTGCCGTTCTATTATTTGCACAACTAGGTGCTCCAACGAAACCCTTCCAGAACACTGCAAGTGGACCGAAGGAAAAAAAGAAAACATGTTTCCTTATTGTTGCCCTCGAAAGATATGCGAAAAGGAATACACACGTTTGTCATAAGTGTCGTGTGTACCTCACCGGGAGATTGGATGCAGTTCCCGCTGAAATAAAGCGCCTACTGCTTGCTTGTCATATGGTACTCACTGATATTGACGCTGTAATGGCTATTTGTTCATTCTTCAATGCGGCTGGGGCGCTGCTTTATCGCCATGTTTTTGATAGAAGACATAAAAATATTTGTATCGAGTGATCGCATCGAATCGGAACAATTTCTAATTCGTTCTAGACTGTTGTTATTTTGCACACTGCATATCGAAAGCTCTTTGTCAGCATTAAAACGAGCACGGTTGTTTCTATCGCCGCTCCCAAGTATTTCAGTACTTTGTGGGCGCAAGTCAGCCGAATAAACAGTTTGTTTTGCAAGTTCATTTCGCCGCCATGCCCACTGCCCCACCGGGAAAGCCACAGAACCTTTCCCAACCGAAATCGAACTGCGAGCAGCCGCCGCCCCCAGACGCGTTCATCTAACTATAGAGTACTACCGAACCCCACGCGAGTACAGAAAGACTCCTTAGCGCCGACATCAGCCATGGCTACGACACCGGCCTCTATTATTTTGCACCCGCCCCGAGTTCCGCCTATGTTCAACGGTTGACCGGGCGAGGATCCCGAAGAATGGGTGGACCAGTTTGAGCGTGTCGTAGTATTGAACAGCAGTTGGGATAAGCAGACGAAATTCAGGCACGTTTTCTACTCTGTAGAAGGCTGAGCCAGGATTTGGTACGAAACCTACGATCCTTTCCTGGCGACATGTATATCGCTCAGACGGCAGTTCCTCAAAACTATCACGAGTATAGTCAGGAAATAAAAACCGGAACTGCTCCTGCAGTCCCGTATCCAAGAGCTACAACAGACCGCCATTGAGTATGTTGAAGAAATGTGTCGTCAGTCCCGACTTTTAGAATTCGACGAGTTTCAAGGGTAGAATGTGGGAAACTTGGAGGTAACACATGCGAAGTATGTTTGTGCTAGGGTTTTAAATCGCACAAGAAATCCGCATTGGTGGTCAGGCTTCTCTGCAGTGTGCAGTGATAGGCAGGAACCGCAACGATGACGTCACATTGGCTGGCGCTGCGTTTCCACCTAATAAACGGTTGCTTCAAGGAATTAATTCAACGCCCCCGACGGTGAATCCAATGAAGCATTGTTTGGCGGTGTTCGAAGGCTCACTTCAGCTCGTGGGCGAAGGTAGCGGACGGCTGAAATTTCGGCAACAATGACGTCATGACAAGTTTCTCCGCACTTCTCTAGTGTAGTTAGAAGAAGCCTTACTATCGCCGTGGATTTAATCGGTGATTACGTCACTATTTTAAATGCTGGCGAAAAAATACTTGGCATGCTTTACCTTGAAGCTTCATAGATTTGATTTCTTGAAAAACCTCTAAATATGAAAAAATTATTTCACCTTCCTTTTAACACAACCGAGTGGAAGAAAATGCGCGCGTTGATGAGGGGCTTCTGCGAACATTCCGCCTTGTAGGCTCGAAACCTGGCAAAGTCCACTGCTTAGTTCTCAACCTATGAACCTAGAGCCGAGAATTCCATCAACACCCGGGCTTAGCAATAAATACCACTCCTTTTTGCCAGCCTTCCCCACGAGCCAAGCGGATACTTCAACTCCCAGTAATTACAAGTTACGGAACATCATCCTTGAGATCGTCCGGGAGGAACTTTCGTCTCTCCTATGCTCGTCTTCGCCGCCTCAGCTCGCGTTTCTTATTGACGTGGCTCATAAAGACGTTCGCCAGGCTTTGCAGGCAAGACGTCCCCCAAACGAGGCGCCTAAATGAAGAGCCTCAGGGCATGAACTAGGCGCCGCTACGCAACGCACTTAAAGCCGCCCCGTTAGTCCCAGCCCCGCCTCTAACTAACCACCTTCACGGTCAACTACCCATCCATCCATGATTGGTCCATTCACATTAAGCAATGCTGGCATTTGGAGAACACCTGAGCAACTCCGCCCCCTCTGTTTCCCTGCGGGGAACAAGGGCATATACTACATCAAAAGCCGTAAATACGTCACAGGGGAAATAAATGCTTGCACACTATCTTCAGCATGCCTGTGCAATTGTGAAGGCACTGATGCATTGTCACATTCATTCTAGTGGTTCAAAAAAGCTGCATGCTGCAGAATGCTCTGAAGCGCCTTGAGACATGAACGAATGACTAGCACGAAGCGACTGACATTTGCTGAGTAGCTTTAAATATTGCAGGATTGCACTTAAGCCTGGTTAAGAGAAGAAATGCGAACGATTTCTTTCCTCACTTTCTCCCTTCATTTTTAATTTTTATTTTTACTTGGTTTCATTATATTTATTTCTTATTGTTTATTCTTTGTTCTTTTCAATTTAATTTTCAGTTTATCATTCATTTATGCTTATTTTTCTTTATCTTCATTTTTCTTCATTTTTGTTTTTATTGTTTCCCTGTCGCTATTATCATCAACGCTATCACCAATTATCGCTATCGCTAACAGTCATCATGACTATCATCATCACTATCAGTATCTCTAGTACTATCACTTTGAGTAGGTGTCATTATCACTATCACTACCCTCCCTTTCACTGTCTATTTCTAGCATTATCACTATCACCACTATCACTACCACTAGCTCTAGCACTAACTGCCACTATCAGTAGGTATTATCACTATCACCATTTTTACCGTCTATTTATTAACTATCACTACTATCATTACACGTATGTTGCTTGTCAACTGCTGCTTAATCAACTTCAGCAATTTTATATTAATTACCATACAACTTTGTCCCATGCGATCAGCCATTGATGATCACTCGGGGAGGAGGGTAGTGCGGGGCCTTAAATTGGGCACTCCCATGCGGAGTGGAATAAAGTGGGCTGGGCGATTTTGCATGACGGGCAGTGCGCAGGCTATTATTAGACGAAGAAAATGTGCTTGTGGTGGAGGTCAGCGGAGTTCTCCTGGAGCTGGAGGTATAATATGGGCGTCTTTTGAACAGGCGAGAGCGTGTCATTCATAGCGTGGAAACACATTGATGTGACGCTAAACCTCAGTTTTTTTTTCCTATCGTGCAACAATAATCCATCGGAAACCCCAGAATGAAATGTTTCCTAAATCTAGAGAGGTTTAGCACATTCGCACTGTAAATTATTGTAACTACGACTGCACGGTAAAATATGACCTTGCAAGAATGGCAATAGCAACACCAAGTGTTACCGAATTGGCAGAGGGGTTTTCCAGCTCTGCTGAAACTCTAATTTTTACTAAGACTGCCTGAGTACAGAATTTATGGCGGAATAAGCAACAGAAAGCACTGTTTTTGCGCAGAATGATCCATCACTGAAATTAATTCGCAGCAACCAACTCCTCATTGTGCATGTGAAAAACAATATCATAATCATTCATCTATTTTACCTTACACATTTCATTTAATTTCCTTGAAGTGCGAGGCCGCAATAATTGAGTATTCTAGGAATATGTTTCCATTATACAAAAAAATTATTTTATTTGCTGGTAACTTTTTAAACAAAAGGTCATACAAACTAAATCCCATCAACAAGTGTCAGGAAACATCTTCTAGTCAGAATAAGTCTTTATTTGTTAATATATTACATACGTACAGTATATCATACAGAAGGAGGTCCCAAAGTCAGATTGTAATTAGACTTCCTAATCAAATACATCGTGTAAAACATTTAACAGCTGCGACAGATCAGATGAATATGAGAAATTGAATATATAAATATGGTGTACAACTTAAAGCAGACACGTGGGAGAGAAATAAACACTATTAAAAATCTATTACAAAAGACCACCGAAACATACTAAGTTATATATAATACTGAATTATAACGAAGGTTAGGAGGCAGTGCAAAATACATGAAGAAGAAAAGGAAACGAATTAATCACAATGAGGGCTCTTAGCTAAGAATTGCTCGTTTAAAGTGTGCTTTAAAGATGAAGATTGAATGAGCATTCTTTAGTTCCAATGGTACAGTATTCCAGACAGCAACTGATAAAAAATGGATTCCCTGTTTCCCGTAATTGGTGCGTACTTTAGGCAGGACAATATTGTTATTTAGTGCAAACCGGGTCATGTGGTCGTTTACAAGATAACATTGAGGTATGAGAGGAAGAGAGATTATATTGTTTACAAGTTTGTACATGAGAATGCCAAGAGAGTATCTATCAAGCTGTGATACGGAGAGGATGTTATGAGTTGAGTTGAGATGTTGAATGCTACAGGTGGGGTTAGCCTTGCTTTGTCTGCCGGCAATTGCTCCACCGTAGCGTCCCTTCTATATTGACAATGTCCTAAAGCCTGTCGCATCTACCCCGCTATGCGCACAGCCTCTTATAATAGCACACAATCTCTCAACTGAACTCAACTCAGGATGTTATGATCCTGAAGAATAAATGCTGCATCGATGTTATACGAGCTTTATGTAAGTATAAGAATGGCTTGATTTTGAATTGTCTGCACTGATTTTAGATGAATAGCAAACGTGGTTCCCCAGCACACTATACAGTAATTGATGTGTGGGTGTATAAATGCGTTATGTAAGCTTATTAATGTGCTGTTAGAAAAGTATGTACGGTCTTTAATAAGGATTCTCAAACCTTATGCCATTTTCTTCTTTATATTGGTCATGTGTTTACGAAACTTTAGATTACTGTCACCACATCGCTCACTTTTGCGTGCGTTCCCAGACACCCTTAGAGCGTGTGGGGGTAGCGGTCTCGGTCACAGAGGAGATGCCCTCGACTCAGCGTGGCAAGCTCTGCCAGAGACCAGCTACCAAGTGACAAGGGGGTTGGTCGTTCGGTGCCCAGCTTTCGCCGGTCGCAAGCCAGAGAATGGGTCGGAGCCAAAAGTTCACAAAACAAAACAAACTTTATACAGCTAAGAGACGATACAAAGGAATTTACAGTCACTCGTACGAGCACATACAAAGTGATTCACAAATACAATGAAACTCATGCAAATTCACAATAGAGAGAGGTACAATTCAACAAAATCTTTCCACCTAAAGTACACTAACACAGGGAGAGACAAATAAACAAAACACAATTTGTTCACCGGGCACTGCGACAGTCCGACGACCTGAGGAGCACGACGGGGCCGATCCGCAGGCTGGCGCACGTTGCCTCGCTGGTCCGTGGCTGGGCGAGTGGTGTTCTCCCGGGAGTCGAGCGGGCGCGCTTCTCGGAAGCTTGGATGGCGGCTCGGGCTAACAGCAAGCGGTTGAAGCCCCTCATTTATAGGCGCAGTCCGCGTCTATTTGTTCTTCGCGCCAGGGCAGGCGCGCACATACACGCAGCTTCAAATGCACAAACTCCTCCTTCTTGCGCCGGGCGCGCGACGCCATTGGTCGAGCGCGGAAACCACCTTCTGGAACAATCTAGGTCATTCGCGGCACATGAGTCATCGGCGCCGGAGCGAAGGGGGGAGGGTATCACTTTGGCGCGCACGAGGTTACCCCGTTCCGTCGACAACAAGCAAAAACTGCTCCGACATTCGAGAAAAATCGACGCCGCGCGCGGCCATGCCCCCTGCGGCGCCACGCCGGCGAGCTGAGGGGAAAGTTACGCAGCCCCCGGGTATCCTTCTCGGCTGTTTTTTTTGTTTTATTTTATCGCGCGCGGGCGCGATTGCTTACGCGCAGCGCCGGGTTTTTCGAAGATGCGCCGAATTTTGTGACAATTACTGTCCAAATACACTCCCAGAAATAACGCGAAATCGCAAGCCTCTATGAGATGTTGACCAATTGAGACAGGAGGAATGGAAAGTGACTGGCGTTTATGCGAGCTGAAAACAACAAACTTCGTTTTACTGGAATTGATGGGCAAACTGTGTTGATTGCACCAAGATAAAAGGTTGTCCAGGTCATGATTACGTTTTGATAGGCGATTAGCAACGGTTGCATCTAAGTTATAAATTGTGGTGTCGTCAGCATATATTATGCAGTGGGAGGAACCGAGGCACTTTCGTAAGGTATTAATATAAATTAAAAATAAGAGGGGACCCAGAATAGAACCTTGTGGAAAGCCTAAGTTCGTAAACACAACATCAAACTATACATCTTAAATAGTGACAGTTTGTGATCTATTTTGCAAGTTTTTTTTGTAGCAATAATAACGGGGGGACGGAAATACCAATTTATTCAAGGCACGTTTATGAAATTCGGTGTAATATCTTGTTATGAACTTCGCCTTTTTCCCGCACTCTAAAATGCGGACGCTGTCAGGCTTGTATTGAGAAAATTAAAATTAAATTGCTAAAAATACACAATTTGTGTTCTGCTAAGAGAATGTGATTGCTACTTTTTGTTTTGTGTTCATGGTTGGTTTAGTTCCTGCTTTGAAGCTGTCGGCTATAGTACTTGATTAATTTAGGCACCTATTCCCATGATCAAAACGTTCTCTCTGTTTCTACAATATTATACTTCTACTGACAAACGTACATAGAAAGCAGTAAGAAAATTGTGTCAACTTCCTATCAGCAAATATTAATAGAACATTCTCGGCTCAGAGAAAGTGACTGCTAATGTTTGTTTCGCGTTTAAGGTTGCCTTGTTAGCTTTGAAGTGTTCGCCTATAATACCTGATGATTTTAGGCATTTATTCGAATGGCCAAAAATTTGTTCTTCGTTTCTAGTATATTTCTACTAACAACCATACACAGAAATTAGAAAGAACTATTTATTAAAATAGAATGTCTTGTTTTAAACCGTTTTTCCTAACCTTGATTTGGTTCCAAATGTATTTCTTAAGAATAATGTTGGACGCTTTTCAATATAGTGAAAATGTTAACTAGCTGCAACAGAGTTCACCATGCACTCAGGTAAGATTCCGTCACGGTTATGCGAATAAAGTAGTTTTAAACCCCTTAAACACCATGCAGTTTGTTCATTAATTTATCTCACTCTGTCAAACTGCACCAAGATCATGTAGTAACTTTCTATTGACAGGCGTATATAGTAAGAAGTAGCATTCTACCAGCGTAGAATGTAAAATTATTTTCTACTAACTTTCTAATGACAGAAGTACATACAACCAACTTTACCAACTTTTTATTAACAATTGTTTATACAATGTAAAACTTACTACAAGGTTACTGGAGTACATAGAAAAGTAATACAAATGTTAAAGAAAATTGATAGCAATTTTTGTAAGGTAGGTTCTTAAGAAAATAAGCAGTCATTATTGTTTAATTCTCTCTCGCCCTACTAAAAACATGACGCGTCCCGGTTAGCTCCGGTGAAACGGTGGTCCCTGGTTCGAACCCCGGATCAGGACGAATTTTTCTTTAGGCGCGAAGTTTCTGAGAAAGCTGTATAGCTTTTGTTTTGTAGTCGAATCGCGGCGCTTAGGTGGATGCCGTTGATTAATTACTCCGTTATTACTATTGTGAGAGGTACACCTTCTGAAAGATTTTATAGTACCAATTGAATGCACGTTTTCGGCCCAACAGTATACACGATACAGGCTGTTTTAACCACCTCCGCTTCGTCAGCTTCCTTCTGAAGGGTGCCATTTCGGCGTTAGCGTTAGCAAGCGTAACGCACAAACTCATGACATCGAGAGAGGCAACGGATACCATCAATCACGCAAGAATTTTGTAGGACTACTACAGCAAAAATACACTTTGACCGCTCTATTCATGCACAAGGCCTAATCTCTGGGAAAAAAAAAATATTTATCTTTGTGCGATTGCGTTGCGCACACATCGCCATTTACTTTGTGACCCTTCTCGCCACAAGGTAGATAAGTTTAATGAAACGAAAGCAGAGAGGTCGGCCATAAAGATTGAGATCTGGCCTGCTACTCCACACTGCGGAAAGGGAGGAGGAGAAGTAAGAGGGTCGTGATGGGTGACTTACTGCTAGGCGCTTGGCCGCAGCGTTGGCAAGCAGCCCAAGCAATGCGGGCGTTTTCGCGTTTTTTTTTTTTTGAGTGACACGGGCCTCAGCTTACGGTTGTGATGCCATAAAAATATACGTGCACATACTCTCATCTTTCTTCTCACCACGTTGTTCTCGCCACAAGTAGCTAAACATTCTCAAAAGAGAATCCAACAAGCTGTCGACTCGACAAATTCATTGCTTATAGCTACCAAGAATTTAGCGTTACTACATAAGAAAGCGCGACGACCGCAGTCACTTCCAGCGAGTGCACTGCTGCTTTCCAGCTGAAAGTTCCTAATGTCATCAACTGTAGTAATGGATAAACACGGTGCCAACTTGCTTCCGTTCGTCAGAGATATCGGCGACACCGGAACTCTTCGATTTCTCTACGGTAGATTGCGTAAAAACGTTCGTCTGCTCGCGCTATTTTTTGAGGATCACCAGCTACGTCGTCGACAAAAATTTGGTCTGATAGCCTCTGATACTCTTAGAGATTGTCAAAATTAAGTGCTCAGCGTCACAAACGCGCTTACCCCCCACAAGACAGCACGAATTTTGGCTCGTGATTATGATGATGATTATGACTTTTTTGCCTTTTATTCTACTGCCTTCATTTGTAGCACAAGAGCGCAACGGCACGAGGCCAAAGTAAGAGAAGGGACGAAACACAGCGCTGACTAACAACAGATAGTTCATTCAGAAAGCCAAAGTTTATACAGGCGCAGGCAACACTGAAAACACAGAACAACATCAAGAACAGGAAGGGAAATCTTGCTGACCATGTATATATTTTTGGTTCCGTGAGGCAAAATTACGTATTAATAAAATCTAGTTTTTTCTTAGAGATAGCAAAACATCGGGTGCTTACACAACTTGGACCTAACTTCATAACCTCAGATGCCTGATGATTTCTCCTGTGAGCTGATATTTGTTTTTAAGTACAATTCCAGCCCGCCACATCGGCATTCACTGCCGCGAATGTTCATGTCAGCCACTGTACAAAAACAGCTGAACTCTAGATATTGGTAAAAAAAGGATCTTTTCGCAAGCAGGGGATAAGAGTCGAGAAGCATCGAGCATTAAACGGAAAGGTGCGCCCAGCATAGTGGTCCAGTAAAGCCTTCACACCACTCTGGGACAATTGGCTGTCCGCCGCGGTGGCTTAGTGCACGATTATAGTGCGCGGCTGCTGAACCGAAAAAGTGGGTTCGATCCCGAATTTCTATGGAGGCGAAGTTCTAGAGGTCCGTGCACTGTGCGATGTCAGGTCTCCAAAAATTCCGACCACCTGGGGGTTCTTTTACGTGCACTGACATCGCACAGCTCACGGCTCTCTAGAATCGGGTCGCGTCTATTGGGTAGCCACTGAGCCACCGCGGCGGCTTGTCTGCAGTTACCTATTGTTCACAATTATACCTTGAATTTTCAAGTTCACAAAAGAACAAACAGCTGCCTGCAGGTCGTAATTTCTGACTTTACTAGATGTTAACAATTTTTCGCGTCAACTTATAAGCCACTGCCTCAGTTCCTAGCCTGCAGGCTGTCTCGGCAAATGATTGGCTGCCGGGTATGCGGGTGCCAAAAGATTAAGTTTCTGTTCTTGATTGCCTCACGAAAAGAAATTAGTCATCGAGGCGGCATAAAACGCTTTTGCCGCTTATTTATCACCTGGCCTCAAGCAGCTTCGGGAAGAGTAGTCCAAGCTATAGAATCGAAGCCGGAAAGGCAGCTGTAGGAAGCTTCTAGTGTCAGTAATAGAGAATCCTTTTAAATTAAGGGCCTGTTGCTAAACAACAGTGGCCGGAACGACGAGACCATCAACAAGCTTACCACCAACGCAATGGATGCCAGCCGACTCATAAACCTAGTCTCGACACGACGGGCGAGCATGCGTGAAGGCAGTATCGTGCGCCTCGTTCAGTCGTTCGTGATCAGTTACATCGCCTACGTTGCGGCCTACCTCAACTGGCAGGTGAATGACAGGACAAAGGTCAACACGCTGATCAGACGGGTTTACAAGATGACGCTGGGCTTAATGGAGACCACGAGTACGTGTCGTCTTCCGCAGCTCGGCGTCCATGACACCCTAAATAGCCGATGTACAGCTCCCCACGCAAATAGAGCGTCTCTCTACCACGAAGACGGGTCGCCGTATACTGACGTCACTGGTGTACAACCCCCGAGCTCTTAGTCGGCAACCATGCGAGATCAGCGAGGAGGCGCGAGCCCACATTCACGTGCACCCCGTGTACAACCAAGAGCGGCGGCAGGCGCGGGCCAAAGCTCTCACCGAGCAACACGCCCAAGACCAGCACGCCCGGTACGTGGACGCGGCGGAATACAAGCGAGAAGGCTCCGCGGTAGTGGCTGTTGCGGCGGCCACCGGCAACAAGACAACGGCAGCGAGCGTGCGGTGCACGGACGCCACAGACGCCGAGGAGGTTACCATCACTCTTGCGATCTCCGAGGCCGAGTGTCGCACCTTGCTCAGCGACTCGATAAACGCCGTGCGCAACTTTGCCAAGGGGCTAGTGTGCGCGCCGGCGGCCGCCATCATCGGCAAGCTCCAGCTCCAAGACCTCGGCAGCGCCATCCGTATCAAGCGGTTCGCGGTGCACGCGGGAAAGTGTGCATCCTCACCAAACCAAAACGAGACGGTCCATTTCGCGGCACGAGCGCTTACCTTCCGCGCCGCCGAGATTTACCGTTCCGTGTGGTGGTTCAAAACGAAGGACCGAGCGACCAATTATGGCGAAGTTACCAAGTGTTAACGCCTAGCCCGATGGGCAATGCCGCCTCCCCACCCGGCATTCAGTCGGGAGGAGGCCGTCATCCCAAGGCAGATACAGACCGGGTCACTCCTTGCCCGGCAGTGCTACACTTGCTTCACCCAGAACTCCATCCCACTGGTGTATACAGTGTTTGTGCAGTAGGTCCGGCGGACCAGTATAGCACATCCTGTGGGACTGTGCCAGGTTCCCGACCGAAGCCACCTCCAGGACATACCCGCCCGAACTTCAAAGAGCAGTGCAGTCTACAGACAACGACACTCAACCGTATGGGTCGTCCAGCAGGCCCGCGGTGCACTCGAAAACGCACAAGCCTCACGACCCACCACAAATCAGCCGAACTGGGGCAGTGCAGAGTAGGGCATAACCCCTGGTCGACGCTTGGCCAACGTCACGACAGCGTTAAATGGTATGTTGTCGGCATTTTAATAAAGTTATTCATATCCGATCCTAAGCAACCACACAAGAGGCCACAGGTTGAGCGGTTGGTGAGTTGGTGACGGGACAGAAACTGAGGACGGCATTTAATCTTCTCGATCCAGATATTACACAAGCTGTTTTGAAAATGCAACTAAAGCAGAAATTTGAGCGGAATAAGGACGCTCTGCTAAGGCCACATCTGAAACCATCAGACGTATCTGTGCATGCAACATTCTACTGCGTCCAATCAAGGCTCTTGCCTCTGTAAACGCTCCTTCACTGAAAGACAATGCTGGTTCCACCTTGCCAAATAGCATATGCTGGCAGTTGCACAAAGATCTACTGGGCTCGCGTGCTGCACCACCTGATCTGTCCAGAATTAATTCAAGGAATATGAAACGCCTGCCAAAATTAGAGTCTTTGCCTCCACTAGTGCTGATTGAAGCACAGCTCCACCTCAGTGCCGACACTCAGAGCGGGACTGAAGGCTCTCGTACTCAGACTATCTAGGATTCACAGCAATACATGCCAAAAGCTACGCCACTTTTCACACCCGTGAACCTCGTACGGCGGCACTGAAAAGTTTCAGACCATGCAGAGCACCACTAATTATGACTGTCTTCCAAGTTATCCCCTTATATTAAGTTTGATGCCGATGTCAGTTGTAACATCATTCACGGACGTGAACGACCAGTCTCGCGGATTCGTCTTAAGATTATATGGCTTTCCCCATTACGCTAATCACAGAAAAATTACGTTTCGTTCCAAGAGGACAACTGAGTTTCATAGCTTTGAATAAAACTGCCCGTCTTTGTGACATCCTTGTTTTGTAAAAAAAAAGGAAGAAGGCACCCTGTTCTCTCGGAAAATTTTCCAGCAAGCGCACGAATATGTAATAAACCATTTTTTTTCCAAATTTCGGTAAAAACATGGAGGAAGTCATGTTAACTGTGCGCGGACACCAATATTGGTTATTAATTCAGTATTAGTACGAATGCAATGGGAGATTACAAGAATTCGTCAGCAAGGATTATATATCTGTATAGTAACTTTATTTCTGGCTAGGCTTCTTTTCTAGCCACCCCTATTGATTTAGTGAACTGTTTCCGCATACAGCTTTAGGACAGCAGTGGGGAAACCTTGCCGCTTTGTTTACTTCAGTTCTGCACCCTGCGGTGAGCAGTTCTTCTCTCCGGTTATCACACCTAGGAGTAGAAGGCAAAACATGGGCGTGAAATCTTGATTGCAAATATAAAACGGTTCAGACATCTGTGGTAAAATATAATCAGCATAATATAACACATCAGTGTTGGTTTAGAGGTACTAGGTCCAAGGTTTCATCGACATTTGATTGATTAAATCTGCTGACAACTTCACTGGGCTGCGTTCCCTTTTACACAGGCGAGCAAGTATTTTCACGTGGCGGAAAGGACCAACACGTAGGAAAGAAGCCATAAAGATATCAAAATCGAAGAGAAACGGTTTGTTAAACAAACTTGTGCATGAGAGTTATTCCACTGAACTGCAGCAGCTTTCGTATGTGCCAGTGCTTTTTAGCACGAAGAAGAACACCACACATGTGAACTCGTTTCATTGGTAACATTCGCGATCCTCGAGTTGGTACAGGAAGCCCCCGCTGCGCATGCAGCATGCATTTATCCCACCCCGGAAATGAAGACTACCCCTGAAAGCCACAACATCAACCTCTATGAAAAGACCATATTTAAAACGATCACAGATCGCCTTAGCTATAGTTCTGATTATTATGCTGCTCCTTACACCGTCCAGTCACCCCTCATGACGTGCAAATTTCTTAATGCCCGAGAATAAACCGACAATTTTATCTCAATGCTCTACTTGCGTCCCCGAGAGTTCGCTGCGAGTATTGAAATATTGAAATTCAAGTGCTGGTAGTTCCTAAAAAACTAGAGGAATAAAAAACAAGGAGCGTGGCCAGCGCTCGTATCATCCACTGCTATTTCGCTTTCTAGTTTTTTTTTCTAGTACTACGCAGCGCGTGGTTCATGGTTTATGGGGGGTTAACGTCCCAAAGCGACTACTCATGTTATGAGGGACGTCGTAGTGACGGGCTCCGGAAATTTCGACCAACTGGGGTTCTTTAGCGTGCACTGACATCGCACAGCACAGCACACGGGCCTCTAGAATTTCGCCTCCATGGAAAGGCGACGCCGCGGCCGGGATCGAACCCGCGTCTTTCGGGCCAGCAGCCGAGCGCCACAACCACTCAGCCACTACGGCTGCACTACGTAGCGCGCGCATATCTAGATAACTAACCTGTGGGTGAGGTTCTTTTCCCAAGTGAAGCGCCAAATGTCATGGCAAAATCGCTCACCAACTATTCCATTTCACCCATACCCTGACTTTTGCATAGCAATCGCCGTGCAGCGTGCATTATTTATTCTCATTTATTTGTGCTACAACATCGTTCATTGTACAACATCACCGCGAGATCTCCGCGTGCAGCGTATCACCTTGTCTTGAGCGCAGACATTGGCAACAACTACAGGTAAGCATTTTTTGCCGTGGTTTTACTATGGCAGCGCATGCTGACTTTTCGGTGCATGCATGGCAGTCGGTTTCACGTGTGTTCGCATCAGTCATTATATATTTGTTTGTTTTTATTGCGAAGCAATACTACTTTAGGTCGCACTTCAGCCCGTTCCGTGGCGAGGCGGTGGTAGGCACCATTGACCTTTAGCGTGACCTCGCTGCGTGACGTCACACCACGTGACCTAGAGTGACGTCACACCAGCTGTGTAAAAACGGGGCCCTATCTCACGCCGTCGCGAGGAGAGGCGGTAGTCACCAACGGCGGCCTAACTCCCGCTCCTCTCACCAGGGGCGCTACGGTCGGTGTGACCTCACACCAGCTGTGTAAAAACGGGGCCCCATCTCACGCCGTCGCGAGGCGAGGCGGTAGCCACCAACGGCGGCCTAACTCCAGCTCCTCTCACCAGGGGCGCTACGGTCAGAGTGACGTCACACCAGCTGTATAAAACAGCTCCGCTCCTCTCGCCAAGGCAGTCATACAGCCAGATGTTACGATGATGTCTACGAACAAGGCAGCTCGGCAGAATGCAAAGAGGAAGCATCAGCGAGCTACGGAGACGGAAGAAGAACGACTTTCTAAGCGGCGTGCCCAGTATGCAGCTCGGCGACAACGTGCAACCTCCTCTGTGGAAACAGCAGAAGCAAAGGAAGAAATTATGCCCGACAGTGAGTGTCCTTCTACTAGTTCAGAACGCGACTAAACGGCGGAGGCGTGTCCAAGAAACCCCGGAACAGCGGCTCGAGAAGGAACGTGCGTTTCGAGAGAAGGAAAACGAAAAGCGAAGAAAACAGCGTGCACAAGAAACGCCCCAGCAGAGACAAGAGCGTTCGAAGAAAAGACAGGAGAAATCTCTCACCAAGGCTGGCCCGACTCAACCCGAAGGACACATTGCAGTAGAACGACGTGAAGAACATGCGAGAAGAGTAAAGGAGTTTGAGACGGCAACGCATGAATTCAACAGACGCTTTACTAACAACCCGTTCGCCTATGCGTGTTCGGCTATGCGGCGGCGTGTACCAGCCATACTACCAGCTGATCCGAGAATAACACACTATTGCTTCGCAATCACCAGGCTTAACCAAGGTAAGCCACGCCCGTTTTTTCTCTCCGCATTACAAAGGCCTGTAAGGAGCAACAGTTTAGCGGACGATAGATGTATTTTCCTTACAGCGTGTAAAGGCTCAGCGGTCTAGCAAACCATCCATACAATGCAACTGAGCGTGCAGAGTGTCTCAACACATCGCACTGCATACGCATAAAGAGCCTCGTTACAATTATATCATAACTGTTGTATTTCATGCAAAAACACACTACAAAGCAGAGCAAAGTCAACGTCTCGTGAGCCTTGAATAATGCTGTGCAATCAGCGATGTTGCAATTCTGATAAATTAGTATAACAAGCGATATCAACACAGATACTGCCATGAAGCAATCGAGTAGTAGGACAAAATTGGAACCGCTGACTGCACAAGCGTACCTCACCCAAAGGCCCCTCTTTTACACTTCCCAAATTCTACCTCCTGCTTTATAGATAAGGATAATCTTCACCATACTAGCTCGTACCACTACCTAACAGTCCATGTGCAATCGGAGCTAACATCGCAGAATGACATCAGCGTTAATTTTGCATCTACTAATCGCTCATGCGGAGTCATCCAACACAAATAAAAAAAGTTGGAGGACACATAAGATCCACTTTTAAGGATATGACGCGATATTGCTAATCGGTTCCGTCCGCGGCTCCAAATAATCCCAATAGCATATTATTCTATCACGTGCGCTACTAATGTTACCAAAGCACATGGCACACCAACGTCACCTGGCGCAAGTACACAGTCATTCGTGTACACTCACCCCTAACGGACTTGCATTTTACTGCTCTCTTAATCATTATTTCGTTATCTAGTAGCCTTCAAATCACGCCAATACTCATTAGCATCACATTATGTGAAAGAGTACGCGACAAACGCATAAAACCTGCTTTAACCAAGCTGAATGGAATTTGTGGAATAGATTCACAGTTTTCTGTTCCTTCAATTTTGTTCTTAATCTAAACAGATTTCTTAAATCAAATCGTGGAGCTTTTGAGTACTTTCTGTGTACTTTATTTTTGCTGCATTTAAAATTCTAAAAAAAATTATGTCTGGTCACCCTGCTGTTCCTTGCAATACACCCTTCCAAAGCTTTGAGAGTAGTCCAATCAAAAATATGGGGCCGCTTAAGTCCCCTTAAGAGGGAAATGCGATGGCGATATGTTCTGGACTCATAGCGCACGAATGAAATTTTACGGACGCGATTTCTAAAATACAGCGCGAGAGACTGGCTGCTATACGCGTGGGATCGTCGGCTGCGAGGATGGCGTGGTGTTATAATGCTGTGGACAGCTGAGGTGATCTATTCGTGCCGCCGAAGGTTGGAATCCTGTTGCCGGAAGTACAGTGTTCTGTTTATTTACGACGTTATCAGTCAACCTGACACTCGGATGCTCCTGATACACATGCGTTCTACGGTGTCGATATCGACAATGTTGCAGCCTTCCATCTCCTTAAGTGCTGATGGATTTTTCGCATTTGACAGCGCGCTGTTATAGGTCCTTGGAGGTCACATAACGAATTTGACTTCTTCGCTGTCTCAACCAATCACGGGATTTCTTGACAACCGGCGGAATGGTTTCGGTGATGCTGGATTTTATAATTTGCGCTGTGATCGATCACTGGGTTGGTTGGTTGGTTGGTTGGTTGGTTGGTTGGTTGGTTGGTTGGTTGGTTGGTTGGTTGGTTGGTTGGTTGGTTGGTTGGTTGGTTGGTTGGTTGGTTGGTTGGTTGGTTGGTTGGTTGGTTGGTTGGTTGGTTGGTTGGTTGGTTGGTTGGTTGGTTGGTTGGTTGGTTGGTTGGTTGGTTGGTTGGTTGGTTGGTTGGTTGGTTGGTTGGTTGGTTGGTTGGTTGGTTGGTTGGTTGGTTGGTTGGTTGGTTGGTTGGTTGGTTGGTTGGTTGGTTGGTTGGTTGGTTGGTTGGTTGGTTGGTTGGTTGGTTGGTTGGTTGGTTGGTTGGTTGGTTGGTTGGTTGGTTGGTTGGTTGGTTGGTTGGTTGGTTGGTTGGTTGGTTGGTTGGTTGGTTGGTTGGTTGGTTGGTTGGTTGGTTGGTTGGTTGGTTGGTTGGTTGGTTGGTTGGTTGGTTGGTTGGTTGGTTGGTTGGTTGGTTGGTTGGTTGGTTGGTTGGTTGGTTGGTTGGTTGGTTGGTTGGTTGGTTGGTTGGTTGGTTGGTTGGTTGGTTGGTTGGTTGGTTGGTTGGTTGGTTGGTTGGTTGGTTGGTTGGTTGGTGGTTTAACGTCCCAAAGCGACTCAGGCTATGAGAGACGCCGTAGTGAAGGGCTCCAGAAATTTCTACCACCTGGGGTTCTTTAATGTGCCCTGACATCGCACAGCACATGGGCCTCAAGAATTTCGCCTCCATCGAAATTAAGCCGCCGCGGCCGGCATCGAACCCGCGTCTTTAGGGTCAGCAGCCAAGCGCCGTAACCACTGAGGCGCCGCGGCGGGCCGATCACTGGGGGTCATATGTCACCTGTGACGTCATCCCTGTTTTTGACCTATCAGAAAATTTTCTTACACCCATGGTGTCACTACAGCTCTAATGCTCTCGCATTAATAAATATGTTCAATCCATGCTTCATAAATTTCTTCCCCTCTCAATTGCATGAAGGATAGAGCGCCGAGACGGGCATGGAAACCTACAACGCACGTCTCCGACCTTCCTCGAATATATGAATAAAGCCCTGGAAGATGCTTTAAGAGAGTCGTCCTTTGACAGGGAGCCGGAATAAAAGATATATTTGCGCACATATGGCAATACAAAACAACTCATAATAAACAACGATATAATAAGAACAAGAACACTGATGCATTAAACATACTCACCTTCACTGGAGCATCATATTTATTCTTAGACCAAAATGGTTAAAGTGCGAAGTAGCAGAAGGAGAGAAAATCTCACAATAGTGGACATAAGCGCTGGTACCACACTTTGAAGTACAACATGCACAGGCTGCGGGTGCGCGTGGCGTCGCTTTGTATGTGTAACCACGCGCACTGTTGAGGTTTACAGGCGCCGTGGAAATTAATTTTGCTCCTAAAGTTTTAGCAATCATCAACAAGATTAAGGCCCGCTGGCTGCATTTTATATTTTGGCGTGTTCGGAATCAAACAAGACGCCCAAAATCTCGCTCTGAACCCATAACAATAGCCGAAATTAACATCGTTTAGATTCAGTACTCTAATGATTTGTGGAGAAATTTCAGTTTAATTCACATCCTCGTTGATTCAATATTGCGTGATGTTTACGTGAAACGTTTAAATGTTGAAAAATTATACAGCTTTATGTCTTATTTTTGAAGATATGCAACTGGAACGGCCAAGCTTTTTTTTGACCAGACATATTTGATTGCAAACAAATCTATACTCACATACGAAGCCACACCTTTCTCGCCGGAACAACACAAAGAGCATATCCGCAGGTGCCGTTGAGGTACATTCTGGCATTATTCTGGATTTTAGAGCCATTATATATGCAATACTCTGGAACACATTTAATTCGGTTGAGTAATTTTGATGGCTTACCTTATCTTTTGAAAGACAACAAAAATGCTAACGTAAATCGCTGATGAAGCAACTTTCCCTTTTGCTTACACACGAAGCAGCGAGATTGCAACATTCCCATTTTCCATTCATGAATACGGTAATACAAGGTACCAAAGTCTTTCTGCTATTGTAACTTCAGTAGTTATCATTCATCAGTACTTATCTTCTGCGAACAAATCGCATATTTTTACCAAATGTTTCTTCAGTCGTTAGGCGATTAAAGCTAGACGAGATAAAGGGTCACATGGGAAATGTACCGCGAGCATCTGTCGCTGAAGACATGTACTAAAATCCACAAGAAAGAAAAACTGGATACCACCACACATGGAACGCTTTGTCAAGTTATCGAAGCCTACTTATACCCCTGAAAAGGAAGCTACATAGCAAATGTGCCCTCACACAGCGCACATTGTAGAGATTATCTAATACGCAATGAAAGTATTATGCGAAAATAATACTAAGTTAGTTGCACTGAAAAAACGAAGATATAAAGTTATAAGAAAGGAGGATACATGAATCTGAAACCAAATTCTAGTTGATGATGTCTTATATGAAAATATATCCCCATGTACAGCTGCAAATAGAAGCGGCTCAGACAGGAAGGACATTTGCGCCTGAACTTTCAGCTAATGTCATGGCTCAACAAAAAGCAATGATGGTAAAACGATTTTTAGGGAATACGCATCATGAGTTAACATACCGCCTTCAACTTTCACTTGCTCACCAACGATTGTGCCTGGCGCTAGTGCAGTAACGCTCCTGCAGAGTACTGCCACAACTAAAATAGCAGGAAACAAAGGTAGGCCACTCCGCATACTGTTGGCGTAGATGCAAGTCTTGGCTATTCGATTTGCGAAGCCACTCATTTTCGCGAACTTTTATAGTGAAACTCGCTGCCGCCGTGGCTGAAATGACGAACTCTTCAAGAAAACCAACGACTTTCAGTTTCGCACCCCTGTGTTAGTAAGGGGCATCACCCCGGCTGAACTCCAGCACCTAGCAAAGACAAAAAAAAAAACTCTAATAGCGAACTATTTTCACGTGGCTTCAAGAGGACATGCACTTTCAGAAAAACAATTTGCCTAAAAAAATCTATGCTTTATTCAGAACAAAATCATTGTCTGCCTGTACAGGTTTTTTTTTGCATGTTTTCTTTGCATATTTAATCGTGACCGTTGCTCACATTAAATACGAAGTCAATAACGCCGACTTTTAATTAAATATCTTCAAACGGCAAGTAAAAGCCAAAGTGGAACACATATCCCAGCAGCTTGCTTCAAAGCGTTAGTTAAAGCACCTTTCAAGTGCTCTGCCGTCTTAAAAGCATGACGTAGTGCGTGTTTGATCTTCAGTAACAGTACTGGAAACGCCGAGATAGCATCGATGAGTTAGCCGTACGTGAAAGGGACAATGTGCTACAAACAAAAACAACCGTAAGACAAAAGTTTGCCTCGTTGTTGATGAATGTTTAAGAAATAATTAGCAAATGTAAAATTCATGACAACGATGTTTACAAGAAG
This sequence comes from Amblyomma americanum, assembly GCA_030143305.2. Taxonomy (NCBI): domain Eukaryota; kingdom Metazoa; phylum Arthropoda; class Arachnida; order Ixodida; family Ixodidae; genus Amblyomma; species Amblyomma americanum. Next base: position 15,493 of record JARKHS020033582.1, on the reverse strand, counting down.
CGCTAATTCAAGAAATTTGATAAAGACTCAGTCAAGACTGTGTACATGCGCAATAGTGGGCACTTACGCTAAAGGAAGGATTCAGCACTCACCGCTAGGGGAGCAACACACACTCAAACAATCGTTCCAAGTGGACGTCGAGTGCACCATCCTATAGAACCCCTTTATTTACCGGTAAATACTGCGGACAGAAGCTGAACTGGGTGGAGAAAAATGCACACAGAGATTCGAAGCCAGGGATTCTGGAAGCCCTGATACCCTATAAACTCAAGCGACTTGTTCAGAAAGGTATATAACACTTATCAAACTGGGATGTCAAAGAAGTTCACACCAATATTCGTTTCCAGCCAGTTATCAATGCTCTTAAAATATTTTCTGATGCCGAACTTTGTCCACTTAACATTCTTAGTTTTTAAGAAAACGTAGTATTTATTGCATACGCATGATATAAAGCTGCCTGATCGATTATGTCACGTTAAATAAGTGAAAAGCGTTCTGGTTGCTACACACACTGCATATGTTGCTTGAACGCATCTAAAATAGCCTCTGCATTCTGCGTTTCAGCCTTTTCTGCTCATCGCAGTACTTCAGAATTATCGTCGTCACCAGCATGATTACTCACACTGCAGGACAAGTGCCTGTTACATACGTCTTCGTTATTCCTATCCTGTACCCGTCGCGGCATGGTTAATTGCAGAAATGTAGCAGAGTCCTTAGTAACTTATCGCACTGTTTTTATGCCAGGGTATGCTTCGCTATACCGTAGCAATCTTTCGTGCAAAGTCTGCGCCTTGTCCGTGCAGTCAGGAGAAACATGGCTTACCGGACTGGGACAACGAAGCATTGCATTCAAACCCAATGACAAGAGGTGGGTATGGAGATGCATTTCCCTGCGATAACTAAGCAATGAACTTTTCTGACTTTAGTTACGCACTACCCTAGGACGTGTTCAATACGTCCGGTTCAAGCCCAATACATACCCTAAGGAACTGTCATTATCAGTGTCCTGTACCGATTTCCTGACCAATGTGTGCATAAACCCGAAGCTGTCTTCGAGCTGCGGAACAACAAAAAAACGCAGTGGTTTCAAACCACGGCACAAAGAAAAAGGTGTTCAGCTGTTATCATTGTTCTTCTAAAGTTGAAAGGGTTGCCAGAGCGTTCTTAGAAATATTTTGGACTTAAACTGTGTGGTCCATTATGGTTGGCATATGTCCTTATCTTGCGCTTGGTTTTCGTGAGAAGCGTTTTCTGGCGCTTACTGTTGCTTAGACCTTATTAAGTTGTTTTCCGAGGTTCATTTGCTCGCACAGTCGACTTTATTCCGTAACGGTATTTTCTCCGACACAGCTTTCTGGCACTCGGCCAGGCTGCTCCTATTGAGTCCATACTGCGCTGTTTTTCACGGGACACTTTCTAAATTTTGTGTGCATACTTTTGCCTGAGCGCAAAGCTTATTTTAAGCCTTGCGCGAGCTTCCGTGTGCTCTGAAGTAGGGCCTTAATTCCGTTAGCTCCACGCTGAAAGCTACAATGAATACCGTTTTCTTAGGCTTTTCCGTGGTCATGGTGGTGTGTTGAAGTATTGCTGCAATGATTTTACCAGACACGAAGCGAATTGTTGCAGTGTATTTGTGCAAAAAAAAAATGACGCTGTTTTTATCGTCCTGAGTGAGACGTGGCAAATAACAGCTTTACATTTATTAAGTTTAGTGCAAACTATAAAGATACGAAAAAGAATGGCTGCTCTAGATAAAGGAGGCCAAAATGATCCTAGAAACAAAGTTTGATGACTGTAGAGTATTTTTTTATTAATTGGATATAGCCAAAAATGTCAAAATTGCGTCGAAATAGCGCGGACGGCGATATAGCCACGGGTATGTACGTGGGAAGTCACATCCACCGGAAGTCGTCACAGCATAGTGAAATAACTCGGTAGCTAATAAAGATAAGAGAAAAAGAAGGGCTGCATCAGATATAGGAGGAAAATGTGAATCTTAAAGCCAAGGTTGATGGCTGTAGAGCAAGTAGTTAATTAATTATTGTCAAAAATGTAAAAAAATGCTTTGAAGAAACAGTGTGACATCACATCAACCAGAAGTCGTCACATCCCAGTACAAAAAGAACCCAAAATGGACCAAACGCGCTGGGTTTAGTAATTAGTAATTTGTAAGTGATATTAATTAGTAATTATTTAATAATAATTCACAAAGGCGGAAACAGTAGCAGCCAAAGTCGCGCGGAAAGGCCTTCGCCTTACGCAGTTTAGATCGTCAAAATGCCCCTGAAGTTTTGATCTTGTAGTTGCTCCCTGAAAGAACTGCTGGTGCATTCAAACACTTTTACTAAAAGAAATAGGGTATATATTTTTATGCCGTCATCATCAATCTTTCATATATCACGTTTGTAAAACCCAGTGGTCTTAAATTCTCGCTCTCCCTCTCTCTTTCTCTCGCACACGCAAAAGTTTCCACGCTCATTTTACAACGCTAGAAATATTCGCCGAGTTCCTCGTGTTTCACGTGGACATATTCAAATCTGTATGGTCTTTCTGCATGCAAAAAGAGAGCCAACTATAAGCATGTCTACAAAGCTCCCGCCTCGACAGTGAGGCATCTAAGCAACCCTGGTCTGCACCCTCTGGCCAATCGAAGGGCCAGTCAGTCATAGGCTACTTCGTCTATTTGTGTTTGTTCTGTTGGAGCTCGGTGGCAATGGCAGTCATGAGTGGCGTCATCACTGCATAAATCACTTAGCGAAACAACTAGCCTTGATGACTCTTAGCTCCATCCCATGAAAATACATTCCTGGTCGTTAAAAGCCTGGCAGAGCGTCTATTTCCTTCATTCATCGGACAATAATGAAGGGGCGGCATGCGCAATACAAACGCGCTGTAAAAGCTTTTCTGAAGTCTCAGGTTTTTTCTCTTGATTCTCAAATCGCTGTGAGGATGTTTTCCTTGGTATCACACTGCCACTGCTGCCTGCTCAAAAGCGACCCATTGAAATTTTAAATGCTCCTACCAAACGCTGATCTTTGCTCTGCTTGCTATGAGGCCAGTCAAGAAGGTCAGATCTCCTTGACCTATGCAGACTGTTGTCAGGAATGTGATATCGGGAGATGCGTACGAGTTAAGGACCGACGTTTAAAAGCAACAAATGGTGAAGCAAACAAAATGCTCAAGTGCTTGACATACCGTTCTCAGGCGCCCATGGCAACGGTGGCGGCTCTAACAAGCCTCCTAACGAATTAAGCATACATTTTCCTGGAAGCGTGCCACACTGGCAAGACGCAAAGAGAGATTTGACCATCAATCAACCGTGAACAAAACTGGAAGTCTTGCAGGCGCTTCATGACGACCCCATGGCCGGCCAGTTAGGCTTCAATAAAATTGATGACCGTATGAAGCTTCGTGTATTTTGGCCTGGCCTCTCAACCTCTGTTGCGAAATATATTGCATCAAGCATCCCTTGCCAACGCCGCAAACGTTCCGCGTCTCCTCCTGCGGGCCTTCTACAACCTCTTCCGTGTCTTTTCGCCCCTTTCGAAGTCGTTGGGATTGTCCTCTACGGTCCCCTATCCCTAACGCCATCGGGCAACCGCTGGATTGTATCCGCAATCCACCACTTAACCAGGTATGCTGAAATGGACCCCGTTCCGTAAGGCTCTTCCTACGACATCGCTCATTTCTTCTTCCACGCCATACTTCCGCGCCATGGAGCCCCTCGTGTCCTTATCAGTGACCGCGCCATGTCCGTCCTCTCCAGCGTCCTTGCCGATGTTCTTCACGCTTTCAGAACCGCCCATAAAACAGCTTCAGCCTATCAACCCCAGACCCATGGGCTCACCGAACGTTTTCATGGCACCCTGTCAGATATGTTGTCCACGTATATCCAACCAGACCACATAAACTGGGACACCATGCTCCCCTTCGTCACATTTGCTTACAATACTGCCGTGCAACGAACAACCAGCTTCTCCAAGTTTTTGTGTTGTGTGTGGTCGCCCACCTACCTTCAATCTCGAAGCATCTTTCTTCTCTGCCCCTGTTACCTCTTCCGGGCTCTACTATGAAGAATTTACTTTCCTTCTTGCTCACTGCCGCAACATTGCCCGTCTGAACAATGACGCCTGCCAAGCCTCCCGGAAAAGCACCTATGACTTCAAACACCGTGCTGTGTGTTTCTTCCCTGGTGATGAAGTGTTGCTCTGGACTCCTGTGCGCGCCCCCGCCTCGTGCGAAAAATCCCTCAGCCGCTTTATTGGTCCGTACACTGTACTCGAACAAACGACCCTCGTGAACTATCGCCTTGCTCCTGCCCATGCTGTCAAAGACCGCCGTTGTCGCGGTGTAAAGATTGTTCATGTATCGCGCTTAAAGCCCTTTGCCCGTTGCCCGACTTCGCTCTAACATGCGGCGAGGCCGGTCGCTTTCGTCCGTGGGGGAAGAAATATAAGCACAGTGTGCGGCCTTCGTCTTCATATCTAAATATTCATCATCATCGCGAATATTCGTCTTCGAAGGAATAGCCGCCATACTTGAGAGTGGCAATAAAGCTCTCTCCGTCCGCAGTGTCACAATATACTAAGGAATATCCTTCATGCGCCATAATTAAACAACGCTACAAAACAATTTTCAATGTAGAGATGCTTGTGGGTCCAAGTTTTGCAGTTAAACAAAGGCAGGCTAGACATTGATTTGGATTTAAATTCCAGCAGAACTTTATTTCTTTTTTATTTCGCGCAACCAAAGTTCACTTCCAGTGACTGAGAGCAGGATGATAGAGTTGCAGATCACCACAGCAATGTACTGAAATGCAGCGCGTCTCAAAACGCTTTTTAATCGAACGGCCAAGTAGGCCAGCAGCGCGCACCGGAGAATAAGCGTAATCTTCCTCGCTCCATCACGAGCCAAGTCATGCCGCTCGGCCGCATGGCGGCGCTCGCAGAATGTGAGCAGTGCGGCATTGCCCTCTCCTTTCGAGAGGCATCGCCTCGGCGCCTCCGGTAAGGGGGAAAAACAGTATGGAGGCACCGAAAGTGCGAAGACGCGTGTGGCGTCGGCACTGAATGCGAACCCCGGCAGGGGCTAACGGGCGTAATACGGTGTTGTACGCAAACGTGATGTAAGGGAGTATGTCACGGATCTCTACAGAGAACACTCGGACCGAAAGAATGGACTAGGTGACGGGTTTACCCACACAAACGCACATTTAATACACCCTACGTGGCACACACACTAGAACACAAAACTAACAAAACTAACACAGAACACAAAGACTATAAATACACATTACCCGGGCACAACTGCTACTAGCGTCTACTACTAGTGTTCTACTATTAGCGGTCGGCGTTCGTGCTCACGGTTGGTTCGGTGTGGCTGCGGCGTTGTATGGATCCAGTAGGCGACGTCGAGGCGGCGTTCGCCGTGCTTGGGCTGGCGTCGCTGGCGGTGTTCGACCTGCTCGAGCTGGTGTCGCTGGCTGCATCGTACCAGCTCCAGGTCCAAGCGCCCGTGGAGGTGATGCCGGTGTTGTTGGGGTGGGTGGCAACAGCGCTGGAGACACCCCTGGCCGTAGCAGGTGGTAGCGTCCTCTGTTGACTCCCCGGAATGAGCGCAGGCACGGCAGGAAGTCCACGATGCGGAGTCGTAGAACGCGAGCTCACCTGAGCAGTAGCCGGCGTCGCTCTCTTCCAGCCAAAGTGTCCCTGACCCGCTTCTCTGCTGTTCCCCCCAGTGCCTCGCTCTCACTCGCCCTTTTATAGCCTCGGTGTTAGTCCACGTAAGCCTTGTCGTCGTCTTCTTCTCTTCTCGACCAATCATATCTCTCCACCGCACCGAATGCTTCTCCACCAATCATCGCTCTCCACATCAACGAATGCTTCTTCTTCCTCTTCTTTATTCTTCGGTTAATTCGCGTCGTCTTCTTCACACCTTTTTCCTTTAAAATTTAATTTAGGCTCCTTAATATTGTGACAGAGTATTTCGTCCAAATTGCGATGGTCAGCATCGACATACATAGATATTATATCTGCAATGGTCTTTTTCAGCCTTTTAGTCAGTCGAATCGGTTGCGGATGGTAAGCAGTCGTTTTTCTGTGACTGGTGCCACTGAAACGCAGGACCTCATGTGTAAGAGCCGACGTAAAGGCGGTTCCCCGGTCAGTTAATACAACCGCAGGGGCGCCGTGGCGAAGCGCAATGTGGCGAACAAATAACTGTGCAATTTCAGCGGCGGTGCCACGGGGAAGAGCCTTGGTTTCACAGTAGCGGCTGAGGTAGTCCGTGGAAACAAAATATACCGGTTACCCACGAAGGACACTGGAAATTGGCCCAGTAAGTTCATGCCGACTTGCTGAAAGGGGATTTGCGGTGGATCAATTGGCTTCAGAAGCCCGGCCGGTTTTGACGGCGGCATCTTCCGTCGGTGACACTCAGGACAGGCTCTAACGTAGCGTTGGACAACCTTAGCAAGCCGAGGCCAGTAGTACTTGTGGCGGAGGCGTCCCAATGTTCTGGAAAAATAGAGGTGGCCAGAATAAAGGTCAACGTGGCATGCATCGAGAACTTCCTGACGAAACACGGTTGGGACAACGAGGAGATACACAGTTTCGGTCGGGCCTTAGTTTTTCTTGTAGAGGTCTCCATCTCTTAAGCAAAAGGATGAAAGTCCGCGCGAGAAGAGTCGGGGCGGAGACGGAGCGGTTCCTTCGAGGTACTCGATTAGAGGCAGCAGTTCGCAGTCGGCCCTCCGTTGGTGGGCAAAGTAGGATGTGGTGACAGCGGCGAGGAAAGCAGAATCGTCAGACTCATCCGTTGGGCACGGAAGAGGAGCTAGGGAAAGACAGTCAGCTTCGCTATGTTGCTGACCCGACTTATACACGATGGTAACGTCGAACTCTTGCAACCGAAGCCGCCACCGGGCAATTCGCCCCGATGGATCTGTCAAGTTCGCAATCCAACACAAGGAGTGATGATCGCTCACTACTTGAAAGGGGTTGTCGTACAGGTACGGACTAAATTTCGTGATTGCCAGCACAATATGCGAGACACTCCTTTCCCGTAGTGAAATAATTCACTTCGGAACGGGACAAAGTGCGGCTTTCAAATGTGTGTGTTTGTGTGAAAAACTTTATTTCATGGAGGAAGCTTGAGGTAGCCGGAGCAACCTCTCGCAATCTCTAGGTGGGCTCCTCATTACAAGAGCCCATTGGCGACCGCCGCGACTCGGGCTCGGTGGACCAGGGCCATCTGGCTTGCTAGGTCCGAGCAGCCGAGCAGGGCTGCCTCCCAGTCCTCCCGGGTGGGGTTGGGTTTGGGGGCGAGGTTCGGGGTTGACTGGCATGCCCACACCATGTGAAAGATGTCCGAGAACTTCTCCGCACAGTGTGGGCATTCTCCTGTACAGGCAGGATCAAAGTGTTTTAAAACTGCCGGGCACAGCAGCGTTTTGGTGTAAAGGCGGAGGAGTGTGCGTTCCTCCACCTTTGTGAGGCCCTTACAAGGCTTGTGATAAATTGCATGGCCGAATTGGAATAATTCAGTAATTTCTCGAAAAGTGAGGGCCGGATTGGGTTCGGGATCCGTATCCAAAGGGTCTGAAGGCGTTGCCCGGAGAGTGAGCGCGCGGGCGGCGGCGTCTGCGGTTTCATTGCCTTCGAGGCCCATATGAGCTGGAGCCCATACAATCGTTCGAGACGCGGGGGCCCCGAGGTAGTTACTGTTTTGAAGGATGCGATGCGCAAAGAGAGGAATGTACCCCTGTTTAATATTTCTGCAGGCCCCACTCGAGTCGGTGACGATCACTCGCGACTCCTGGTCTGCGGCGTCTAACGCGATGGCAACCTCTTCCGCATGTGTTATGTCTTGAGCTCGGAACGTTAGGCCATTCACCACGATTTTTTGGTGGACGACTGCGGCCGTGTACCACCCCCCATGGTGAGGGCCTGAGGCGTCCACGTAGAAGATGCCATGGTTGTTCCCATAGTGACGGGCCAGTGCCTCCGCCCGCGCAAGGCGCCTGCCACTGTGGTCGTCACGTGTCATGTTGGCCGGAAGAGGGCGTACGTGCAGGGCGTATCTCCAGATTTCAGGAATGCGTACGCGCTCTTCGGTAAGTGTTGGGTGGTGGATGTGTAGTCGGGCTAATAGGCGGCGACCCGACGGCGTTTTTGAAAGCCTTGTGTATTGATTTGTCAAGTGCGTCTCCCGGAGCTCCGCGAATGTGTTAACCATCCCCAGGCCCATGAGACGCTGGTTGGATGTGGTGATCGGGAGATCGAGGGCACGCTTGTACATCTTTCTGAGAATCACTTCGAGGGCGTTCTCATCAAACTTGCGCAGGTGGAGGTAAGGAGTCGAGTAGAGGACTCGACTGGTCACGAATGCATGCGCCAGCCGCAAAGCGTCTCTGCACCGTAACCCCCCGCGTTTGTTGGAAACCCGGTGGACCATCCGGCCCACCTGGTCCCCCACCTTGCGCAGTTTTGCTAGTGTGGTATCAGCCCGTCGATGTTTGTGGATAAGGAGACCAAGTACTCTAATCTCATTGCGTTCGGGTATCGGGCCGCTGGCCAGAGGTAGTTCCATTTTGGTGGCGCACTGAAGCGACGGGCGAATGTGCACAAATTCGGATTTGGACGGTGAGCACTGAAGGCCGCAGCGGCGGGCGTAAGCGTCCACGATCTCCGCCGCTTGCTGCAGGTTGGCCTCAATGTCTCCAACCGATCCGTGTTTGGCCCAGATGGTTATGTCGTCGGCGTACAGCGCGTGCTGGATGCCTTCGACCTTCGCCAGCTGAGCCGGGAGTTTCATCATGGCCAGATTGAAAAGTAATGGCGAGAGGACCGCACCCTGTGGGGTTCCTCTCGTTCCCAGTTTATATGGGCCGTGTTCTTCGTCTTGTATTCGGATGAAACTTCGTCGATCCGAGAGAAATTGCTTGATGTACTGAAACGTGTTTTGTCCACAGTTCGTTTGGGTGAGATGTTGCAGGATGATTTCATGTGTGACATTGTCGAAAGCCCCCTTCAAGTCATGGGCGAGTACTGCCTTATCGTTGAAGGGATGCGCTCGCAGCGCCCCTCGCTTTCGAATGCGATCACGCGTTCCACACCGTCTTGCCACTGCACAATCACCGCACCGAGGCCTACATTGCTGGCATTTGTGTGAAGTTCCGTGTCGGCTTCCTCGTCGAAGTGGCCAAAGATAGGCGTAGATTGGAGGCCGGCCTTAAGTTCTGTGAAGATCTTTTCCTGATCCTGGTGCCAGAAGAAGGGTTCGGAGTCTTTTCTCAAGTGAGTCAGCGTCTCTGCGAGCATGGAGAAGTTTTGAACGAATCCCCGATAATTGGCGCAAAGCCCCAGAAAACGCCCCATGCTTCGTTTATCTGTTGGCTGGGGAAATGCAGCAATGGCAGCCGTCTTTTCTGGGTAGGGGCTAACGCCATGAGCGCTCACGATGAGGCCAAGAAATTTGAGCTCCCTAAACTCGAAGAGCAACTTTTCAGGCTTGAGAGAGACGCCCGCGGAACGAATTGCCTCGAAAACAGTGCGCAAACGCTTTGGATGCTCCCCTAACGTGTCTGGGAAAATCACGACGTCGTCGAGGTACACAAGGTGGGACTGTCACTTCAGGTCAGAGAGCACAGTGTCCATCATGCGATTGAACGTTGCAGGGGCTAACACAAGCCGAAAGGAAGCACCTTAAATTCGTACAATCCGTTAGGAGTAACGAAAGCGGTTTTTGCTCGGTCACGTTCGTCGACCTCGATTTACCAATAACCGCTACGCAAGTCTAGTGGCGAAAAGTAGGTAGCGTGGCAGAGGCGGTCTAAGGAATCATCAATGCGCGGCAGCGGACAGACATGCTTTTGTTAACGCTGTTGAGACGTCTGTTATCTACGCAGAACCGTAGACTGCCGTCTTTTTTTTGTGACGAGAACAACAGGTGAGGCCCAGGAGCTCGTAGATGGTTTCATGACGTCATCGTGGAGTATTTCGGCAACTTGGCGGCGGATGGAATCACGTTCTTTCGACGAAACCCGATAAGGAGCCCGACATAGCGGTCTTTGGTCACAATCGATGATAATGCGGTGCTTAGTTCTATTGCCGTCCGGCGAACCTTGGAAGTTGGCGCAAAACAGTCGAGGAAAGAGTCAATAACACTGTCCACGCGGCGTGTCTGATGGGTCAGAAGGTCCGGGTTCACGTCGGTCTTAAAGACTGTTGCCGTACCCTCTCCCTTTGTTCCGGGGTCCGTTGTGGATAAGGCACATTGACCGGCATGCTCATCAAGTTCTTCAAAATGGGTAATCACTGTTTTTTTGGTCAAATGTTGTGGTTGGCAACTAAAGTTGGTCACTAAGAGCTCGGTACTCCCGTGAGCAAGGTCAACAAGGGCATGAGAAACTCAAACTTGCCGACACAGTAGCAGCGATATGTTCGCTTCGGCAATGCCATGAGTAACGAAACTGGTATCAAATTGCACCGTCACAAACTTGCTTGCTCTCGGCGGTATCGTTATGTGGTCGTCAGAGACGTATAGTGCTGTTCTGTGTGGCTCGGGATTAGTATCAACGGCTCGCTGTGTCGAAAATGATACCAAAGGTTCCTGCAGGTTGATGACCGCCCCATATTCTTTAAGAAGTCTCTCACCATAGAGGTATCTCACCATACCGCGGTCGAGGAGCGCCCGGCGGAAATCCTCCTAAGCCCATTCTCCTGTATGAGCAGTTGCGAAGGACATGACCTGGGTCCCCGCAGTGGTAGCATAGTGGCCGGTTGTTGGGTTTGCGCCACACGTCCGCTTTTAGAACAGGGCGCGGGTCATGCAGCTCGGCGAGGGGAAGGCACCCCTGCGTTGGTTCGGCAGCAGGGCGCAGTGCATGCAGGACTGGCGCCGGTCTCCGTAGGGACTCACTGTAACTCATGATATACGGCTCCGGTTGTGGTGTCCGTGGGGCTTCGCGGTAGCTCATGGCGTACGGATCCGGCTGTGGTGCCAGTGGTGGCTGGACCGCTCGCCGAATTTCGTCACGGACGGCATCGGCTATAGCTGCACCACTTTCCGGTGGAGCATCTAGGCGGAGGTTGCGCAGGTCTTCGCGGACCACAGTCCGCACAAGCTCCCGAAGCGCCTCGTCAGCGACTAGCAGTGACGCACAATAGTTAGTGGCCACAACACATTCCTGAGGAACGTACTGCCGCAAGGAACGCTCCATACCCGTGGCTTCCTTGGCAAAGTCAGCGAAGGTTCTTGGAGGGTCGCGTATGAGGCCAGCAGAGAGCTGCTCCTTCAAACCACGTATCAGCTGGCGCACCTTCGTAGCCTCGGACCCATGGCAGGGTCAGTGCTATTAAAGAGGAGGGCCATATCTTCAATAACCATGGCGACGCTTTCGTTGATCTAGAGCGAAGGGTGATTTCGGCGTTTTCTTTTCGTGCGTTTGCGCTGAAGGTGACGAGCAACTCACGACGGAACGCTTTCCAGTTGGTAAAGGATGCCTCATGGGTCTCTAACCATGTCTTTACCGTGCCTTGGAACGCGAAATACACGTTTCGTAGCTTTTGACTGTCGTCCCACTGCTTAAAAGTGGCCACACGGTCAAAACTGGCCAAATTACTATATTACCATATTAGGTAATAGTCCTCCTGCGGTAATTACATCTCGAGAACAAGGGTAGCGACAGGGGGGACGCAATAAATAAAAAGAGAGCAAAAGTAGTCTTCAAAATTATGAACGCCTCATATGGTCTAACCTAGCGAATATTAAGATGCTCGAATTAAAGATACACGCGAAAACATAATTATGATAGTTTTTTTCTTTTGGTCAAGGTGGGGTCAAAGACCATTGCCCAAGAATTTCACCCTGTTTAAGCCCAGCACCAGGCCAGGGGAAACTTGTACTCACTGCATCACAAGTGGGTACCCGGCGGCACTGGGGATCGAACCCTGCACCTCCCGTATGCGAGGAGTATGTTCAAACCACTAGGCCACCACTGTGGTTTCACGCGAAAACAAGCCAATTAAAAATTGCATGCGAGGCGTAGGAAAACCACACGTCGTGATCCGTGCCTGCTAATGTTTGAAGTTCAAATAAGTGAACTCGGGACAAAGAAAAATGCCGTGGCAGTCAACGCGTGAAAAACAACCTTCCGTAAGGAACTACGCAAAAAGGTTTCCCGCATTAAGTACGATTTGTACAGTTCATGGCACTGTTCATGGCTTAAACGGGCTTGGTTCCGTCATCATGGAGATTTTGCTGATGAATAATTGCTTAGCTTAAAAATTCAAGATATGCTGCGTACCGAGCTCCCGAAATCAATCTTTTCACCAGCATCGCAAGGTGAATTTGTTTTTTATTCTCAACGCAATCCTTCCATTTTTCTGCAGTGAAAAAGCGGCCCTTTGAAGCCAACTTCATAAATTCAAGATAAGCAACACTGTGAAGTGTGATCATGCGCGGAGCTGCAAGCCTGCCTCTTTTTTTGGATTCTCTTTCGTTTTCTTTTTGTGGTAAAAACATCTCAAAATGACTGACCAAGAACTCCAATGAACCAGACCACCGAAACTTACAAAACTTCTAATTAGCGGTTTTCTTCATCAGACACTGGCACTTCTACCCAGCCCCCACTCGTGAAATAGGGCCTTTCGAGCTTAGCGTGCCAACGCCCACAAGAAGCTATAAATTTTATCTGGTCAAAGCCCATGACTTCCACAATTTTCGTGTTCATTTTTTGGAACATTTTCTTGCCGATTCAAACAGCACTGCCTCGCTAAAGGCTACTCTAATTCCCTAAGAAGTGCTGTAGTTCCACTGGGCGCTTAAAAACTGCTTCCGTAAGCGCCACGGGACTAGAATAACTCAATATTTCATGAGAAACAGAAATGCGTCTTTCTTTGATAGCATTGCTTGCTTTGGGTGTTCTCGATACCTTGTTAACAAAAAAACTCCCAAATGGGAGTAAATGGCTTGCTCTCTAGATCACACCCAAAAGGAGGTTTTATTTACTCCATATAAATAGTATTTTATTTACTCCCTTATACAAGGGAGGTATTTAGGAGTACAAGGGAGAAAATTTTTTACTGCTTACAGAAATGGAGCCAAAAAATTGCGTCATCTTTATTTATCCTCATTCAGGCTCATTCTTACAGCAGCGTCAGCGGCGGGAACGGTCAATAGCTGCGGCGGCCGCCGGCAATCCAACTTGGGAAACTGCTCTGCCCTAATGTGACCCCGCGTCGCGCGTTCTTTTCACCGTGTGCAAGCCCAGCGGCGGCGTAGGCGGAAGTGGCAGGAGTCGTCTGCTTGTCGTCTGCTTTTTCTTTACGAGCTCGTTTTGTTGGCTATGTTCGTAGATAAAGGGATGTAACACTAGAATCAATAGTTCAAATCTGAAAAGAGTCGTGCGGTAGTTTTCACTGTCAGCACCACGCTATATTTGAGTGAAAACCAGAGCAGAATAAGTTGAAAATGAAAACACCGCTGAAGGCTGTTTGGTATGACTGTGTTTGCTTTCATATTAACTTCTTTAAGGCTTGGCTTTTCAATATCACCGAGGAAAAAATGTAGCCTCATCTGCTCAATCAAGAGCTCAGCGTTAAAACTATGTTCTGTCCTTGTCCCATTTTCATGGAACACATTATAACCTCCTGCAACACATCGCGAGAACCACAATGAATAAAGCTGTGAGAATTAGGCCTAAGCGTAGGCTCTAACGGGGTGGCGATACTAAGAAAAGAGTGCCAAGTATGGTTTGAGCACTGGAAGGTTCTCAAGAGGAGTTAAATTATGCAGCTTACTGAACGGAAAACGGCGACGAGCCGAAAATCTTGTACCGCGGCCGGCGCCCGTGAAGGCGCAGAAGCAAGCAGAGATCCAGCGACGATGGTAACCACGACGTCGCACTCACCGCCATTATCAGATGACTGACCAGAAACAGAAGAGACGCTAGGTGGCAGGGCGGATGGCGCAAAATGTCTTTTTTTTTAATCCATCGGGAACTATGGGCGCATTGAGACCAAGAAACTTCATTTAAAAATGAGAGTTATAAGGAGGAGAATCCTGCTTTATACCCCTTTATTTAGTGCAGGGAGTAAAACAGGTCATTTAGCATATTTTTACTCTATATTCATGGAATGAATGTTTCCGCATATGGAGTATAAAGGGTGGCGCCAACCATTTAAACCACCATTTGGGTTGATTATTATTTACAGTGTTTAGCCCCGTTCGCGAGTATCTGCGCCACAGCGCTGAATGTCGTGTCTAGAAGCAAATATGTGGCTAAAACCTCTTGTTCCTATCAAGATAGATATAAAATTGTTGCGAAGATTCCATAGACGCCCATACGTTAAAACCACGACGGCTGATAGGCTTACCAGCGCAAACTGGGCGCTGGGGGGGCAGAGAATTCTGTAACGTTTTATCACGTCAACCCTGCGTACTGTTCTGGGGCTAATTATAAAGTTTTTTCTTTCATTGGCTACGTCGAATTTACGAGCCTGTCTCTCTTGTGGCTTGTTGCCGTTCAGCGCACGGCAGACATGTACAAAAAATTTTCTCGAGTTTTTGCTCTTCGTGTACAGTTTGCAAACAAACCATAGGGGCCGCAAAGAAGACGGCGCAGAAAGCACCAACTCATTCCGAAAGAAAGCCTTAGCACCATTCTTAGTGAAAATTCTTGAGCAAGTACTTTGTTTCACATTGCAGCAAAGTATGAAGTGTAAAGCATGAAACCAAGGGCTCATGAAAAAGCACTATATGATACAACCATACAATAAATATAAACCTTCGCAATTAAAGCAGCATTTTTTTAAAATATTCCGAACACATGACTGAATACAATCGACTAGGGCGAGGGGCAAAGAATTGCTTGAATGATTTGCAAGGATTGCAGCGTAAGCAAGGGGAGTGCTTGCAGACTATGCCAACCAGCTGCCACGCGCTCTCAAAATGCGCCGTTGTGGAACGATGACAAGCAGAAGGCAAGTAAGGCTGCCAAGATAATTTTCGAAACTAAAGAAAAAACGTCTAACCCGTGTAAGCAGTTTGCAACGTTCAAAGGACCATGACGGAAGCCGAAGCACTCACCGCAGTGGTGGCGTAGTTGGCTGAACGCCATCTCGAGCTGCGGGAGGACGGGGGTTCGACTCCTTTCCGCCGGACACCCACCGGTCACCCAAGGGCACAAGCGTCCCCCCGTTGGAGCCTCGGTACCTCGGGGTGGGAGCCACGCTTGGGAGAAGCTCGCTAACCTCGACACCCTCCCTGTGCATAAGCATATCCGGTGAACAAGGCTCTTAGTACGGTTCGAGTCTTTGAGGTCGTGATGGCCTCTGGCCTCACACCCACATCTTCTTGTGGTGCATGCGCACAGCATCCGGTGATAAACCCGAACGTAAATAAAAAAGCAGGGTCTCCCCTGATGGGTGCAGCCGTTTAACAAGTCGGGGGTTGCGGCCTGATCACCCGCGAGCTTCTTTTGCTGATCTGC